>QGSO01000324.1:835912-1110853 GCA_011037825.1 Carya cathayensis
GTGTTGTTCAAAGGTGTAATAGGTTTCTATCTCCACCTGAAGGAGATTGAATAGTGAATTCGGGGATCCTCAAGGGGTAGCTTGAGGCGAGGACGTAGGCAGTGGGGCCGAACCTCGTTAACATACTGAGTTTGCTTCTCTCTTACCCTTACTCTTTATATTTATTGCTTTTCATATTTTGTTTATATTTTATATTGTATATTTGATTTATAATTGTTATTTTTTTTAAATACAACTCAATTCACCCCCCCTCTTTGTTAGTCATCTGGGCAACAATTGGTATCAGAGCTAGTTGACCTGTACTGTTCATACAGGCAGATCACTCATGGGAACTCTCGCTTGTGACTGTGTCACCGAAGCAAGACTCTCCGACCATGGGTGACGGTGCACCGGTAGAGACGGTGGCCGGCTAGTCTGGTAGGTACAATTGTTAGGTGACATAGGTGCGGCCTATGATCAGTAACAATTGGTATCAGAGCTAAAGCTCTATTATAAGATTAATTATCTTTTGAGTTAAGATCTTATGGCTAACATTGCAGCTTCATTTGGTGAAGGTCAATCTAGCAGTCGGCCTCCACTCTTTTGTGGAGACAATTACTCATTCTGGAAAGTTAGAATGAGAATATTTCTTCAGGCTCAAGGTCGAGAAATCTGGAAATGCATTGTAAATGGACCTTATATTCCAACAAAAGTGGTTGAGGAGTAAAGGTCAAAAAGGAAGAAGAAGAGTTTAATCGTGAAGACGATAGACTTTATACTTTGAATTTAACTGCTATGAATTTATTATATAATGCTCTCAATGGTAATGAGTTTAATAGAGTAATGACTTGTGCTACGGCAAAAGAAATTTGGGATAACTTGGAAGTTACTTATGAAGGAACTTCTCAAGTTAAGGAATCAAAAATTTATATTCTTACTCATGAATATGAAATGTTTAAGATGAATGATGATGAATCTATTTCTAGTATGCACACTCGTTTTACTAACATCATAAACAGCTTGACAGCTCTTGGCAAAGTTTATTCCAAAGTGGAAATGGTAAGAAAAATTCTCAACTCTCTACCAAAACGTTGGGAATCAAAAGTGACAGCGATTCTTGAAGCTAGAGACCTCAAGAAGCTCGAAGTGAATGAACTCATCGGGTCACTTATCACCCATGAGTACACATTGAAAAGAGGAGAAGAAGAAGGAAAGCCAAAGAAGAGCTTGGCGCTTAAAGCTGTTCCTCATGAAAGTGAAAGTGATGAAGATGAGGAAAATGACGATAAAGATGAAGACTTTTGTCATATGCAAAAAGTAAAAAGATTAGGTTTGAAATTTTTGAAAAATGAATAATGATATTTTTGACATGTGAATCTTTTTAAATTTGAATATGAAGTCTCATATGCCTATAAATAGATCATTTGAGAGCTTCACATTTACAACACCAAGAGCATACAACTCTCATTCAAAGTTTTCATTCTCTCTTCTCTAAACATTGAGCCTTAACCCTTGTTCATTTTGAGAGATATAGTTTGTGCTTGTATTGTTCTTATTTCACTCATTGAGGAGTGTTTTCTGATATCCTACCCACTATCAATTCTTATATCAGTAAAAGGGTGTGTACAACCCTTGTGCGTGTAGAAATTGTTCTACACAGGGAATCGTTGAATCACCACGTGTAAGGTGATTGCAAGTGTAGAGGGTGTTCTACACGGATCCTTTGTAGCGGTGTTGTTCAAAGGTGTAATAGGTTTCTATCTCCACCTGAAAGAGATTGAATAGTGAATTCGGGGATCTTCAAGGGGTAGCTTGAGGCGAGGACGTAGGCAGTGGGGCCGAACCTCGTTAACATACTGAGTTTGCTTCTCTCTTATCCTTACTCTTTATATTTATTGTTCTTTCATATTTTGTTTATATTTTATATTGTATATTTGATTTATAATTGTTATTTTTTTTAAATACAACTCAATTCACCCCCCTCTTATGTTAGTCATCTGGGCAATAAACACTATTCGTATCTTGCTCGTGACCTTGGTCTATGGGACTGCTTTATCATTCTTTTGGATAAAAAGGTTGTATGGTCCAACATAATAATAACATATATCCAAAAGTTAAGTGTCGTGGTACGTAGACTTAGGATGAATCGATCAATAACATATCTACGACTCTTTTACGATTATTTTACAAGTCATATATTTACAACTTTTTTACAGTTGATTTCATAGTTAATTAATGTAATCGTGTCATTTGATTAAAATTATTTTCAGATATATAACTACCCTTCATTTGAAATAAAGTTATAAAATGAGAAATTTATATTTACAAGTCAGCGTAAAGAACACATATTTTTGCATAATGGGTATTATATGATTTGATTTACTAGAGAAATTTTAAATTATATATATATATATTTAGGCAACGGATGAAGACATATAGAGACCCAAACTAGAAGCAACACTAATGAAAAACTAACAACTCCCCTAAAGGAAGAATTTGGGGTAGAACCCTTTTGCTACATTCAAGGGAGACCAATCGCTCCTAGAAAAAGGGTAGAGAGACACTGGTTGCTTAGTTAAGGTGTCTAACAAAGGAAAAGAGCCAAGAGGTTAGGATTACCTCACAGCCTCTCACTCCTCTTGACGACTCTATTCTAGACAAATGCAATTATGCAAAGCTTTTACCAATTACTGGGTCTCCTTCTCCTAAGTTATTGGATCCATATAGGGGTGTAAATTTTAACTGGAAAATCGGCCCAGACCGGACCGGTTGTGCCGGTTTTGGACCGGTCCAGTCCGGAACCGGTTTCATAAAATGGAAAACCGGCCGAAACCGGTCCGGTTCCGGTCATTTTTAGACCGGACCGGTACTATTTAACATATTTTTATTTATTTATTTATTTAATGTTATATATTATATATTTTATATTATATATAAAAAAATATATAATAATATAAATTATAATTATATATAAGATAATGTTATTATAATTTATAAAATAAAAGTTTAATCTTAAACATGAAAATTTAATTGATCATATGCTTTAAATATATAATATTGTAAATATATATTATTTATTAATAACATTTTATCATAGATTCATAAGAAGTAAGAACAAAAAAATAAAATCACTTAAATATTATTACTAAATTTTGATGGCCTTATACACTTAAAAGCTATACTAATAGCATAATTTTTTTACATAGCAGATTTTTTTATATAAAGCTATACTAATAGCATAATTTTTATATAAAGCTATACTAATAGCATAATTTTTTTATATAGCAGATTTTTTTTTACATAGCATATTTTTTTTTTACATTGCAGTTTTTTATATAGCAGTTTTTTTATAGCAGAATTTTTTGACAGAGCAGTTTTTTTTTATTTTTTATTTTTATAAACAGATTTTTTATGATAAATATGTATTTTATTAAAACCGGAAAACCGGACCGAACCGGACCGGAAACCGGTAAAACCGGAGTACCGGTTTAGGAGGGTAATCGGTGCGTAATCGGTTTTGAAAAATGTAAAACCGGTGTTTACCGGTTTGGTCCTAGATTTTGTCCAAAACCGGACCCGTTACACCCCTAGATCCATACCCTCGACAACTTGGGTTAGAGGCAGAAATTAATGCATCTGAAAGACCCACACCCAATTGCAGGCTTCAAGAAACAAGGGTAGACAGTCTCTCCCTCCCATATGAGGGAAATAAGCATTCTCGATTGGGGTGGGGGGGGGGGGGGGGGGGNGGGGGCATCAAGTGCAATCTCTCATGTGACACGACCACGCTCTTCGGCCAACCATGTTAATGCTTGATGACTATTTTGAAATCGAAGGGCTCAAGTGTCGTGATATTAGTAGCATTGAAAAAATTATCACTTGCCCCGTGTGGGTCCTCAAGTGAAGGCCCGCACCCCAACATCTAACGACCGATAGGGTTAGGGCTAGTTTGGTTATTGGATTGCATTGAGATTAATTCAGTTCAGTCTAATTTTAAATTGAGTTTAACATCCAAACACACAACTCTCAAATTACTAAATTCATATCAATTCAAAATCTCCTTACACGTGGGACTCACAACTTTTTTCAACTCAACACCTCTTTATACATGGGGCCCACAACTTTTTTAACATTCCATAAATAGTTTTAAATTTATCTTAACATCCAAATACATATAAATTCATCTTAAATGGGCCCCACAGAACTCACTCCACAATCTAAATTCACTACTATTCATAAAGAATTAAACTTGACTCAGTTCAGCTCAATATTCGAATGCAGCGTTAATGTTTTGCTGAGTACTATATATATATAATAAAAAATAAAAACTAAATTTTTTATTGAATCTCCTTCATCTCTTCTCTCTCGCTTCGCAGTTCTCTTATGTTTCCTCTCTTTTTTTTTTTTCTCTTCTATCGACCTCTCTTCTCTTTTTCTTTTCCTCATCCTCTTATTCTTCTTCTCATCTCCTCCACTTTTTCTTCTTGAAGCTTGTGTAGGACTTGAGGCCACGAAAGTCATGGGTTTGCAAAGAGACCTATGACCATTCATGGAGGTGGTCTTGCCAGAGTCGAAAGTTGCATTTTTTTAAGATGATTATATTTTGCTATTTGTGTTTGTAACCTTGTGGATTTGTTGTTGGATGATGGATCTATGGAAATGTTGTTATTTTTCAATTGGTTTTGAATTTTTTTCTTTTATTGTTTTCAGTTGTTTTTTGTCGTAGATGGACGAGGTGGAGTGGAAGACCATTGGGGCCAATCCGCCTTCCAACATGCAAACAGGGGGCACGCCCAAGAGGGGTGGTGCTAGGGTTCAGGAACCCAAACTGTCTCCTCCCTCCCCCCATATGCGGGGGCACAATAGTTATTGTGAGATCAATTGTATTTAAAAATAATTAAATTATCAATACTCTTTAATGTAAATTGATGTGATATTAACGATGCGGTTGATCTGTTAGTAAATAGACTTAAAAATAGATTTATTTTTCAATGAACTGGAAACTCCTTGGCACCTAGATATGAAGATAACTATTCAAGCAGAATCTACACTGACTTATAAATAAATAAATAAAAATTTTAAAAATGTGAGGGTCCGTCCGCATGAATGATGGGCCGGCAATCTAGTTCATTCCCCTTATATCGGTGTCTAACAGACAAGCTTAGACCATGTCACATGAGACTTGCTGCATTAACAAGTTTTTAAATATTCTTGTTTATTGAATTAATCAATGGTGACGCGAGTTACAAGTATTGTTCCTTGTTTTGTTCCTCCTAGTATTTTATTCGCATACGATTAAAAAAAAACAAAAAAGGTTGTTGATGCATCCAATGCCTTTCTTAGAGTTAGAAACTTTCTCGTTATTCTCATCATGAATGCTAGGATGATATCTAACCCATTTTAACAATACAAATCCTTAAATGATCTTGAGAAATGGGTGGTGTCAAAAATTCAACGTGGCATTGTTGGAGTTTCTTAACAAGAATTTGATTTGATATTGTTATAATCAAATGATTTGATTCTTATAGTTATCTATGTTTGATTTTTATAGTTACCCAATTAAAAGGTTTTGGTTTTTATAATTATGAGAATATTTATCTTTATCTCTTCTTAGATAAAAAGATAGAAAGGACGTAGATTTCAAAATCTCTCTTTCATAGTTGCATTCATTCTTCTCGTTTTTCTCGTTTCTATTATATTATAGTACTACTATATGTATTTACAATTATATATATATAACTCGTTTTAGTATATCAATATTTGACACATAAAAAATTATAATTAACATTTTTCTATATTATATATATTTTTTATCCCAAACCTTAGGTGACGCACATTAGACAGAATTATTGTAGCTCACGTGGTCAAAAGCATAGATTATTGAATATTAAGTTTTGGGTTCAAATCCAATGAATGGAACAAGTTTTCACTTCAAAATAAAAAAAAATTAAAGCATGAGAAGCCACGATCGAGCAACATCTTTAAATATATAATCAACCATCTGATTTATTTAATGTGGAAACAAATCCAAATTAAACGTGCAAGCAGCTTCTTATACCACAAATTCGAAATGAAATCTCAAACAAAACATTCTTAAGTTTTTTTTATATATTAATCATTTAAATAAAAAATAAATTTCACAAAATGTGATTTAATATAAATGTGACAGTATATATTTATTTAAAAAGAAAAGGAAAAGGAAAACTTTTGCAAATTGGGTCGGGCCAACAACAAAAAATAGAAATTCTATATATAAGTCTTACACCACATATTTCTACTTAATTTCTATATAATTTTTTATTTTTACTGCTGTATTTAAATATAAGAGAAAAAATAAAAAAAATTATATATTGATTAATTAGAGCCTTAGAACTGTCTTCCTAGCATTTCTTAAAAAAACTGCAAACGGGGAGATCGGAGCAGGCTATTCGATTCTGACCCGATCCAATATCTGAGATGTAGCGAGCCAGCTCAGCCAGGAAAAGAATCGAATCGAGCAAATTGTGGTCGGGGATGGACCCCACTGTGGAGACAACAGTAAACACACTGAACAGACCAACCGAAAAAAAAAAAAAAAAAAACGCAAATCTAGGCCTCTTTCGTCTGTACGACGATATCATCTTCCTTCTTATCCCGGTGCTTCCCATTACCAAATGACCAAAATGGGTTTCGTTCCCACCGGCCGCAATGTGGGCTATGCTGTCTAAAACATGTTCCTGTAATGGTGCCCTCCGATGTTGGTTTCTCTGTTGTTTGGATCTCTGAAATTCAATTGCTCGTTGCAAATGTTTGATGCTTAGTTTTTTTTGCGTGTCTGGTAACGATACGGAGAGGATCTGTTTGGGGAAAAAACTGAAAATTTGGTTGTATTTGGCGGTTTTGTTAGCTTCATTTTTTTTAGGGTATTATCCAGTTGCTGCTGTGCTGGATTTATTGGCCCAGATTGATAGATTTAGTTGAGTTTTGGGTCTTTCTGGATCTGGGTCCGCGTGTTTTAGGCTTGCTACAGTGTTGTTGCCTTATTTTCTAGAAAAAAAACTATGGCGAATTCTCACATTCCGAGGTGAGAGAATTTGTGGCGATGGTATGTCAGTATTATTGAAGTATGGAGAAACAGATTTTGGGGTATATGGGTTTTTTTATTTGTTTATCCAGAGATAAGTGATGGCATTAGCTTAGTATTGTATTTGTCAAAATTTGGGACGAATTTTTGGTTGATTCCATGCTTTAGGGAAAGCATTAGAGTTTGTCTCTCTCAGCAAATTACAACCTTTTGGCTTTTGCCTCTGGCTTATCATCGTTTAGTGTTTGCTAGCTTGTATTTTGTGAGAAATGTGGTTTACTTTGGAGGCATTTGGAGTTTTTTGATACGAGGTTTATGTTATTAGAGTTATAAAGGCGAGGACAAAAGAGGCCTCATATGTCGATTAAGAGTATCATTCAGGATATGAGGGGTGAGTTTGGGAGCATGTCCAGAAGAGGGTTTGAGGTGAAGTCTGCATATGGAATGAAATCCAGGTCGCAACGGGTGGTCCAGGACAGCCCAGTGGGGGCAATCCATGCTTTGAAGCAGAGCTGTTGGGCTAACTTGCCGCCGGAGCTTTTGAGGGATGTACTAATGCGGATAGAGGCCTCTGAAGATACTTGGCCTCCCCGGAAAAATGTGGTTGCTTGTGCTGGTGTTTGTAGGAGCTGGAGAGAAATCATGATAGAAATTGTGAAATCACCAGAAGTTTCCTGCAAGTTGACATTTCCGATTTCCTTGAAGCAGGTTTGAAACCGATATCAATTGCTGTTTTCTGATTCAACTTTGCTCCTTTCTATCTATCTATCTATCTATATGTATATATATATATATTCTTAAATTTGTCATGATGGTATTCCTGTATCTGCAATGCGCACGCGCACCTTTACCATCTTCCTGTATATTGTAAAAGATTCAACAACCAGAAATAAAAGTTTCCACCCTAATGTGAGCAGCGAGTGGTTTTTAACTTCTTGTTTTTGTAAGGAGGTGTTGCTCCCACCATACTGTCAGCTGAGATGTGATAGTTTTCCTTCCTTCTTAAAATAAATAGACCGGATTTTAACTTGACTAGGTTTCCCCTTCAATTTGTTTCATGGTGGATATTGGAGCTGGATAGTAAACAATGACATGATTAGTTTGTGCAAATAAATTTGTTGCCTCAAAATCTTTTTGAATTTGGTGAGTCAGGAGGACCAGACATAGGCTCTCACTACATTAGAGCATATTTTTGGATGCTTGTGAATAGTTTGGGAATTATTGATCAGACAAAGCTGGAGTGCATATTTTTTAAAAGTTGGATCAACTAGGAAATTAGGCGATTTACAAATATCGGTGCCTCCGTGATGCCATCTGTGCAACCAATAGAGACCTTTGCATTAATGAATTCTAGCTTAGTGTTGTTCAGATATTTTTGAAAAATAACGTCTTATAAATGTGAGCCCTCCACTCAATTCTCATGTAGAAAAAAGGGGGAAGAAAAAGAAAGTGTTAGTCCATCATGAAAAATATATTTCATAGGCGTGAAACGTGGTTTTGGGAATGAGTCAGAACTTCCCGTCTTTTCTTGTAAGACTAACAAGGATAACAACACTCGAGAATTTGGAAGGTGGGTACTTTTTTTTTTTTAATGATGAGGATCCCTGGAGACAGTGCAAACGGAAGGCCTGTAGCACTTGAGCCAACTCCTTGAGGTTCTCTTTTTCTTTTGTGATTCTAGTAAAACTTATCACCGTGATGACTTATGGATTAGTCCATGACTTACTCACGGGAGTTCTGCTCACTTTACTCTAACCATTTATATGTATTTGGAGTGCTGAATATACAGAATTAGATTAGAAAACAGACTGTCTTAACTAGTTGTAGCGCTAAACATTTTGGACTCTCTTGCTGTCATCCTTGTAAATAGTTGTTAGTTTGCATCCCGGATTCTAGAAACTTTGAATTCTGTTGAGTGCTTCATGATATGTCTGGAAAACCATGCTCTTAAAATTTCCTTGTAAGGTTATAATCTTTGATGCATGCAGCCTTTTGGCATTCAGCTAATGGTCAAAACCCTTGGTTATCTATTTGCAGCCAGGCCCAAGGGACTCCCTCTTTCAGTGTTACATCAAACGAAATCGTAGCAGCCAAATATATTATCTTTACCTTGGATTAAATCGAGGTCGAGAATTGAACTTTTGTTCTTTGCAGACTTTCATATTTTTTTTTACTTTACCTAGATTAGTTTGATTAGTAGAGAGTTGGGGTTCCTACAAGAGAAGGAAAGTTCAGCTTTTCTTTGTTTTCCTCTCTGAGTTGTTGACATTGAAGTCTTCTGCATTTTTTTATCTTGTCAGCCTCAACAGATGATGGCAAGTTTCTTCTTGCTGCACGGAAGTGTCGACGCCCTACTTACACAGATTATATTATCTCTTTGAATTTCGATAATGTTTCAAAAGGGAGTAGCACCTTCATTGGAAAGTTGAGGTATGTTGTGCTGGCATGTGACATCATTGGTTCTTGATTTTCTTGTTTGCCTAAGTGTACAATTGCACTTTCTGTGCTAATAGATCAAACTTTCTGGGGACCAAATTCACAATCTATGATGCGCAACCTCCACATACTGGAGTAAAAGTCACCAAATGTCGTTCTACCAGGCTAGTTAATTTGAGGCAAGTCTCCCCAAGAGTCCCCGCTGGCAACTATCCCATTGCTCATATTTCATATGAGTTGAATGTCTTGGGCTCCAGGTATGAAAGATGTTTCTAAATTACTCCCTTATCTACACAGTGGAACAAAAAAAACCCATAGCACTGGAATTATGAAAGCTATAGTCTGACTTGTATACATCGTATTTTGTTACTACACTATTTTTTCTATGTGAAACTGAAGTTTTCTTACCCTGGAAACCAGAGGTCCTAGGAGAATGCAGTGTGTCATGGATGCCATTCCCGCCTCTGCTGTTGAGCCAGGAGGTGTGGCTCCCACACAGACTGAATTCCTTCTCAGCAGTCTGGATAATTTTCCATCTCTCCCTTTCTTCAGATCAAAATCAATGCGCACAGAGAGTTTCCTGTCTGGAAATCTGTCTGGTGAGAGTGAGGGAAGACTGGTTTTAAGGAACAAAGCTCCTAGGTGGCATGAACAACTCCAATGCTGGTGTCTGAACTTCAATGGACGTGTGACAGTTGCTTCAGTTAAGAATTTTCAGCTGGTTGCATCTCCTGAGAATGAAGCTGCTGGGAGCGAGCATGAGAATGTCATTCTCCAGTTTGGCAAAGTGGGAAAAGATATATTCACCATGGATTATCAGTATCCAATCTCAGCTTTCCAGGCATTTGCCATATGCCTCAGCAGCTTTGACACTAAGATCGCCTGTGAATGACTCGCAGCAGCAGGTTCAAATTGTCTCATTAGTTGGAGTCCCAGTAATTTAATTGCTATATGAGTTGAAGATAATAATAACAATAAATAATTCCCCCATCTGCTTCTTGCAATGTCTGAATATGGAAATTAATTTAAAAGTAAAAGAAAAAAAATTGAATTGTGCTTCAAATATTTTATATTGTAATGTGGTGACTTGCTTCTCAGCTAATTGTCTTTGTTGTAGTCAGCTGTCAATCTTATCTGATCAGCTACAATGCCTTTAAGACTTTAACTTGGGTCTTTTAATATGCACAGCGATCGATCTCGCCAACTCGAACTTATATTTAGGTTGGTATTGCCTCCCACACGGAAGCTAAGCTCACATCATGTCCTTCTATTCTGGATTTTTACTAATCTTCTACTGTTTTAGATTTGAAAAGGCATTGAAAGTTCCTGAATTTTACCTGACAGGTGTTGGCAGATGCAATAGAAGTTGATTGCAGGAGGGGACATCTGGTGACAAAGTTGTTCACGAGTGGAGTTGCCATCTTGGCTGTTAGGCCCTTTGGCTTTTTCTCTCTACATAAAACTGTCGGTGTTATGAGCAATACATGCCTATGATGGTGGTTTCTTTTTTGATTAGTAGCTTATGGTGGCTGCTCTCTTGCTAACATAGTTAGGCTTGGCCATTTTAAGTGCTTGTTGAGTTGTATTTCGTGTGAGATATTGGATAGACAACTGAGTTGGGACTGCTCCGTGAGTTTCTCAGTGCTGTTTTTGCTTCGGTGGCCCGTGTTTTATTTCTTTTGTTATATATGTTGTTTATTGCTACAACTGTTTTAATTTGGAGATGCTTTGCCAATATGTCTTCTCACTTAGGATTTTTTTTTTCTTATAATTCAAGAGAGTGTTATTTGAAAGTCTTTACACTTACTTCACACTAACCACATTGTATGATTTGATTTGTAAGATTTAAAATTTAAAATTTATCTTCCAAATTAAAATATGTCAGAGATGGTGTATAGTGTAAAATTTATACAAGTCAGGGCAAGGGTCATTAAACTGTTTTGAAAAAGAGTAGGGTTTATTATTAAAAAATTAATTTTTTTTCACATAGGTCTTGTATTTATTTACTTTTTTTCAAAGTGATTATACAGTACTTACACACTTACAATTGCAATTATCATTTCTCACTTAAAATCACCTCTTTGACCATCATACTTAAAAACCAATTAGGCAGCAAAAGGCAGTATAATTCGGACGTCATAAGTTCAATTGTCTCTTGAATTAACCAAAAGTACACTTGAGGGAAAGTGAGACTGGGTCTGAGGGGTTTGTAGCACTGAAAATCCACCATTATGCTTAAATTATCTTTTGCACAAGTTATGGAGCTACCTAGGTAGAGGTCATGTCATTTGGTTGCCAAAGGAAGTGATCTTTTGAAACGTTGTGCTTATGTATATAATATTTACTAGATTTGGCACAACACTACATGATGGACAGACATTCAATATGGCTTATAAATCCGTAATCAGGATGCTCTTGGTCACAAAAGTGCAGAAAAAGAAGGATCGAACAAGCTTGTAAAATGAAAACAGATTCCACAGACATGGCTGCCTTATAAGCATCTCCATTTCCCTTCTTACCCTTCCAGGGTAATAAAGCATGAAACACGGCAGAAAACCAAAAACAATAAACCGAGTCAGCATTTCATTAATATATCATGGATACAACCAACCATTATTATATGACTCCTACGAAACAGAGACCATTTCAGTACAGCAAAATGAAACCGATCAGAAAGGTGGAGGCCCCCCGCCGGGAGGGCCATATGGGCCGCGGGGTCCACCAAAGCAATCTTGCAGCAACCAACAACAGCATAGGCAGTAGAAGCTGCAGTCAAAGTCCCCGGAGATGGGGAAGTAAAAAAACAAGGAATGAATAAAATACAGAATCAGTGCCAGTCCAAGGACAATCGAAAGCAATACTCTAGACTAATGAGGCAGCAGTGTTCTATTTCTGGCATGCTAACCACATCAAAGTTACTTGCTAACAAAGAATGTATTGACTTGCATAAAAAAGATATTCGACACTGAATTGGACTTACCATGAAGAGATCATGCTGCATAAACCATCAGCAAATCCACCAAAGAAGCCACCAGGTCCAGGCCAAAAACCAGGACCTCCAGGCCAGCCACCAGGTCCTCCGGGACCAGGACCCCAGCCACCAGGTCCCCCGGGTCCAGGCCCCCAGCCACCAGGTCCTCCGGGACCAGGACCCCAGCCACCTGGTCCGCCGGGTCCTCCAGGACCCCAGCCACCAGGTCCGCCAGGTCCTCCTCCTGGACCTCCAGGTCCTCCTCCTCCTCCTCCTGGACCTCCAGGTCCCATCTCTAGATATCTACAGCACCGGCACCGGAGCTGCCCCCTCCTCCACCAGAAAGAGATGCCAAGCAAGAGATGTTAAGAGCCTTGAAATGCACCTGATCTGATGTTAAGCCAAAAACTATCAAAAGGGTCGTGCCTAAGGCCTTATTCCCATATTAACTAGTTTGTGACATATATATCAAAGAAATCTGTGCAGAAATTGGTGCGGTTTCCTTATCCTTGAAGCATTGAATTACTTGGCAAGATTTTCTTCCATGATTTTTGTGACAAGCTTCCAGTCAAACCGACAACTAACCCCTATTCAAACCTACCATTCTAAGCGATATATCAATACAACTGTGCGTGTACTTTCAAGCCACCGATATGTACAACTAGGATTAACTTCATAATAACAACATAGCAAACGGTCGACCAACACCGTTCAGATCCTCAGCGACCTGCTACAGAACCACACCCGAATATGGCTCACCAGGCACCGGTAATGCCAGCCGCCAGGCCTTGCAAATAACATTTTTATTACAAGTGACACCATAAACTCATCAAAGCGACCATTAGATCATGGTCTTTTCATAGAACTATTAAAGAACAGTTCTTTTAAGAACTGGAATTATTATTATTTTAATGTAAATAGCTTGATTATTATTACACTCTGAATTATTATTACACTCTGAAATATAGATACATATAATTGGAAGAGTTATTATGCCCCTTGCATTTACCAGTCAGGGATATCATCAGCTCAAGACACGAAATACATATTTTATATGAAGGCGATAGAAGTGCGACATTCACTTTCATGGAGTTTCATAGTTCTCGGATAGCCCAGGCCCCAGGGAGTCCTGAGATATTGAATTACATAGATATGTCATACTCTGGAAGTACCAATTTATATGAAAATTCCAGAGTTACTCGCTAAGATCACGCCGTTAATCAACTGTGAAATAATGCCTAGTTTTTGCGTTTGATTCTTAACAGCCATTTGGTTCTTATCATCAAAGCAATTGTATATGTAATGGAACATCGCGCAGATTATCATCTTCAAATTAGTGTGAACAAACAGAGGGACAAGTACAGAGAACGACACTTCTAGTCGAAGTTTCATGTTTGTTTCTCAAACATAGTTTGTCTATGGTCTCAGTTTCAAACGATAAAAACAAAAATCTAGAAATCGATAAAAAGTTCCTTGGGCTAAAAAGTTGTTTCCAAGACTTCTTCAACAATAGAACAAACAACATGGTAGTTAGATTTGGGAGCCTCAGATTAGCATTTTGGCACATTCTTCATCGCAACAAACAACCCATGTAGGATTTCTACACGGAGCGCAAAATTTGTTGTTGCAGCATCAGGCCATAATGTTTATCATCATCAGCAATGACCCAATAACATTTCACCCAAAAAAAAGCAATGAAAAAGAAAGAAAATCAAGAACAAATCGAGCTATACCGTAAAATTACAACAAAAAAACCCAAGTGGAATGAGATTCTTGTTTTCTCAAACCCGATGAAAGTAAGATTTGTTTTCCGGCTATTCTCAGTGAATTTCTTTGCCGAGGAGGCATGACTATGAGGTCTGGTCCGGTTAGGGTTTGGTTCACCGATAAATTGTATTTATTGGCACAAGTATTTGCAGCCGTACCCTTTTAATTTCATGTATTTCTATTTCATGTAAATTAATTCATCCCCTTCAATTACTCAAATTATCCGGTTTCTTACCTGTTATCTTGCTCCCATGTATTCAAACCCTAAGAGCATCCTCATTCGGGTCTGCATATTGTCATTTTTCCTATAATTTAGGGATGAAATTAGAGTTTTGGTTAAAAACCCCCCATCCCGATCCCCATTTTGCGGCTTGAGTTTTCGGCCTGTACAGTAAATCCTCATCTTTGTTGATTCACTGTACATCCGCATCGTGTATTTGGCTTCTGTTTCGATGCCCTCCGTCTCGCGTGTTCTTCTCTCTCGCTAGGTAACCCGTTTGCTTCCTCCCTCCCACATTTTCCGATCGATTGCACAGACGATTTCTGTAAGTGATTTAAATAATTTTTTCTCTTCTCTGGTTGTTTGGCTTCCCCGATTTGAGTTTCTATTTTCCTCTTCCCCCTCTCTCTCCTTCTATATTTCTCTCTTCCCGGTTTTCTTCCTCCCGATGCCATGATCAATTTGTGAGACCTCCAAATTCGGGAAGGTATGCGGGACAATTTTTGTTATTTATGAGTTGATGATGAAATTAATTGGGTAATTGAAGCACGGCTTAGATGATTGATGAAATTTGAGAAAGTCTGGGGTTTTTATTTCTTGCATCTCTTCTCATTCGTATGATGATGGTGTTGGGGGCAAACTATTTGATGATTATTGTCAATGATTTTGTCCATTGCTCTCTCTCTCTGTGTTATCAAGACTCTGTGATTATGTTGGCTTTCTTCCATGGCTTAACCTCAATGGAAGGGGGAC
This sequence comes from Carya cathayensis, assembly GCA_011037825.1. Lineage (NCBI taxonomy): Eukaryota > Viridiplantae > Streptophyta > Magnoliopsida > Fagales > Juglandaceae > Carya > Carya cathayensis. The sequence continues at coordinate 851,102 of QGSO01000324.1, forward strand.
GTGGTGTTTGGTGCTTTCTGTTGGCTTTTTTCCAGTAATCTCTTTCACTTTGTAACTGCTTGGATGTGTGCCATTTGATGAATCTGTGATTATAGAACACTTCATCCATATGTTGGTCGATTGTTTTGGTTGATTGTGTAAACTAAACCTGGTTGAACCTCTTCATTTTTGGAGTATTCTGGACCTTTGGTTGAAGATTCTTAATTACACTTAATTGGTTACTTTTCATTGTAGATCTTGTTTCTGTTTTTTTTGGTAACATTAGTTTCTTTTGTAGGTCTTGGTTTCATGGAATTGTTCTTGGGTTCACTAAATTGTTCTTGGTTTCATTAAATTGTTCTTGGTTTCTTTGTAGTTCTTGGTTTCATGAATTTGATTTGGTTTCTTTTGTAGTTCTTGGTTTCTTGGTTAGTTCTTGGTTTCATGAAATTTTTCAGAATATGTTTTGTAGTTCTTGGTTTCATTTGTACTTCTTGGGTTCTTGAATTTGATGATAGTGTTTCGTTACTAGTTCTTGGTTTCTTGGTTAGTTCTTGGTTTCATGAAATTTTTCAGAATATGTTTTGTAGTTCTTGGTTTCATTTGTACTTCTCCAATTCATGAATTTGATTTGGTTTCATTACTAGTTCTTGGTTTCTTTTGGTCTTATTGGTTTCATGCATTTGATTTCGTTTCAAATCTAGTTCTTGGTTTCTTTTGTATTTCTTGGTTGCATAAAATTTTTCCAAAACCTATTGTAGTTCACTTGGGTTTCTTTTGGTCTTATTAGTTTCATGCATTTGATGAAAGTTTCAAATCTAGTTCATGGTTTCTTTTGTACTTCTTGGTTGCATGAAATTTTTCCAAAACCTATTATAGTTCACTTGGGTTTCTTTTGGTCTTATTAGTTTCATGCATTTGATGAAAGTTTCAAATCTAGTTCTTGGTTTCTTTTGTACTTCTTGGTTGCATGAAATTTTTCCAAAACCTATTGTAGTTCACTTGGGTTTCTTTTGTTTTAAATTTATAATCTGCAGAGGGAAATCATGTATATCCAATTCGGTTATTCTTCTGTTTGTTGCTTCATCTTTTCCAGTCTATGATATTCAATTCCATATTCAATTTGTTATTGATTATTCAATAGAGATTGTGAGCTATAATCAATTGGCTAGCTCATTTTCTGGGGAAAAAACATGCATACCAGATTCGATTCCTTATTCTTATTGATCAGATCTAATTGGCTTCACCTTTTCACATTTCCGGCCTCTAACCCAGTTCTATGATTGGATTTCCATTTTAATATCATGATGATTCTTTTACATTGTTATTTTTGGCCTGTTTTGTTATTGATGTTCAACTTTTTCTTACTTGTTTTCTAGACTTATTTATGGGTTGATGACTTATTTCCCATGCCATGTTGTTTTGTGCAAATCTTGATCATATATGTTTGAACTTAGCATTCTTTTGGGACTTGAGTCAATTACATTAATGGATCTACACTTGTTTCTGTTTTGACAAATAAATCTACACTTTTCAGACTTGGTTTAGGCCGAACACTTGATCTACACTTGTTTTATGTATTTTCCCACTTCAATATACACTTGGAGACCCTTCTTGAAGCTGTTGCCTATTCTTGTGATGTATTTTTAGGGGGTTTTTTCACTGAATTCTAGTTGGGACTGTTAGAAAGACTTGGATTATTTAATTATTTGGTTTGCTAGCTTTAATATAATTCAGTGGCATGACCGATTAAATGTGTGATATTTTGTTCCATTTTGTATATCATTTGCAGTGTTTCATATAGACTCGGGCGAGGGAAGCTGTTAATAGGCTATGATGATGATGTTATAGGGGGTTAATTCACTAGTGTTAATAGGGACCCATCGATATGGCAGGGTAATTCTCATCCGAATGGCCATATTGCAGTTTGTGATAGTTTTCACAAAAGGCAATCGGGGTTTGGGTGGGGTTTTGCAGCCATTCGATGTTCGGCGCCTTACTTACGTATGCTGTCAATATTTACACCATTCTGAGCCGTTTGTTGTAATTAATATTGGTATTTTTTAATGAATATGAATCGGATGGGGATGCTCTAATTTTTCTTATGTCTGATTTGCATGCTGTTCTTGGTTGGTGTTTTTAATTATGTTGTGAATAGAATTAATGTGTAAACTAAACCCCCCCGGCTGTGATGATGACAACCGCATGTAGGGATACGGGATATGATTGGCCATCTCCTCAATGGCTAGGTAACCCGGACGACCAACAAGTACTGGCAACCGATTGTTGCAGCCATGAGTTGGTGACCATACTTTCTTGATGTCACCATTCAGTTCCTGAGTCCAGAACAAATGCATATTCACTTGAAAGTGATACGGGATCTAATCTATAAATTTTTTTTTAGAGATGGATTCACAAGACCCTGAATATATGTTCTTCACCAACCTCCTAAGTCAGGATCCTCAACTCGACCCCACTTTTGGTGGGCAAAGTGGATCATCTCTAGTGACCCTTGATGACTCTCCACCCCTAACCCCTAATGAGCCTATCGGCGTTAGGAAATCAGTGAGGGGTGCAAATTTCACCCCCAAAGAAGACAAGTTACTTGTCTCTGCTTGGCTAAATTGTAGCCTTGATGCCGTTTAGGGAACAAATCAAAAACACTCCCAACTTTGGGAAAAATTTTTTGAGTACTTCCAGCAATTTAAAGAAACCACAAATGACCGGACAATAAAGTCTTTAATTCATCAGTGGTCGGTTATCCAAAAGGCCACAAACAAATTTTGTGCGAAACTAGCACAAGTTGAAGGATTAAATCAAAGTGGCATGACCAAACATGATAAGGTAGAATTTTCCTAATCCTTACTTGTTTTATTTTGAAATCTCGGTGGTTTGGGCTATTGGTTTAATTATTTGATTTAATTATATGTATTTGTTTCCCATGTAAGTTTGAGAAGGCCAAGATTATGTACCAATCCCTAGAGAAATGCTCATTTTAGTTCGAACATTGTTGGCACCTGTTGAATGACCAATCTAAGTGGATTTGACGCGCCACAAAAGAGGATCCAAAGCGGAGGAAGACGATGTCCCCATCTCCAACCCCAACTCGATGTTCTGGAGCTACAATTGATTCGGTTTTTGACCTCGAGGCGGATCATGTGATGGAGAATGAAGTTATCGAGCCCGACCGACCAATTGGAAGGAAAGCTGAGAAAGGAAAACGAAAGGCCAAGGCCAGCATGCAGAGGAGAACTTCTAACTCAGGAAGATGAAGTATACTCTGTTGGAGGAGTCACGCGCTCAGGAGAAAGAGTTTTTTCGTCTTAAAGCCGAGAAGATGGCGCATGACAAGGAGACGGAGGCCAGAAAATTAGGTCAAGAGGACGAACGGCTGCGGTTGGAGGTTGAGAAAGTAGAGCTCACGAAGAAGGAATCAGATCAGCGCATTATAATGATGGATGTGAGTGTCATGCCAGAATTGCAGAGGCAGTTTTTCCAGCAACTCCAGAGGGAGGTCATGGCGAGACGCAGTCGGTCGGACGATTTGGATTGATTATTTTTTATTTGGTTTCTTATTTGATGTTTGTAACAATTATATATGTGTAAACATACATGTAATTAATTTTTTGTATATTTGATGATAGTGTAAAATGATAGGGTTGTGCAAATCATTGACTCAATTGCAATTTTAGAAACAAACTTACGTACCGTTAATATATTTTGGAAATTGATAACATTAACGAAATACAAATGCATATCAGATTAACTCAAACATAGGTCACCAATTACATTAAGGAAATAATAAAATCTAAAGCAACCCCGACTAATGTTGTGAATATAAAAACCATTGATGTTCAATTAGATCTTCTTGAAGCTGATGATGTGCCGAGCTGTCTCTAATATCATGATGACGCTGGATGAAGTCCGTAAGTTCAGTTGTATGATTGCGCGATAATTCGGGGAGATCATCATCAAGTTTATCATACTGAATGTCCAGACTCTCACTATCATCACGCTCGTCTTCAATGATCATATTATGTAGAATAACACATGCTTTCATTATATTCGTTAGTTCATTCACTTTGAACATTCGGGAAGGTCCACGAATGATAGCAAATCGTTGTTGAAATACCCCGAATGCACGCTCGACATCTTTTCTTGCGGATTATTGTGCTTTCACAAAATTTTTCTTCTTATTCCCACGTGGTGATGGAATCGTCTTCACAAAAGTTCGCCACTTGGGATAAATACCGTCCGCAAGGTAATAGCCCATAGTATAGTCGTTTCCATTGATAGTGTAATTGACTGGAGGAGCACGCCCTTGTGCAAGTTTCGTAAAAATAAAAGATCTCTCTAGTACATTAATATCGTTATGTGAACCGGGCATACCAAAAAATGCATGCCATATCCAGAGATCATATGAAGCAACTACTTCTAAAATAATAGTTGGTTCACGGATGTGGCTGGAGTACATACCTTTCCAAGTTGCGGGACAATTTTTCCACTTCCAATGCATGTAATCAATGCTTCTCAGCATTCCTAGAAATCCTCGTTGTTCACCAACCGCAAGCAATCGGGCTATATCATTAGCAGTTGGAGACCTTAGATATTCTTCTGAAAAAACACTTACTACTGTCTCAGTAAATTTTTTGAGGCTCTCCATTGCGGTGCTTTCACCAATACGTATGTATTCATCCATAAATCTGCAGTAACCCCATACGCCAGCATTCTAAGTGCTGCGGTGATTTTTTGCATAGAAGATAAACCGAGTCGGCCGGCATTATATCTTCTCTAGACGAAGTACAGCTCGTAAGACTCTACTTCATTTAGAATATGAAGAAATAGGGGACGTCTCATCCGAAATCTTCTTCGAAATAGATTCAAGGGATATATTGGATTTTCAGTCAAGTAATCACGAAATAGGCGCTCGTTTCCCTGAATATGATCACGCTGAATAAACTTACGACGTTGGCTATTGCCACATCGCCTCGATGACTGTCCATCCACCTCCATGTTTTGAACATCGCTATCATCTTCAGAGGATATGTATGTCAATAATTTGCGAAAGAAAGTACGAGCCATTTGATGAAAGGAGTAGGAGATCAAAGGATACAATAGAAGTTTGGTTCTATAGAGGAAATGAGACTTGAGTTTGCGTATTTATAGAGGAAATAGTTATCGTTACACATATGAGTAAAAATGTTACCGTTTAAGAGAAAACAAAAAAAGTTACCGTTGAAGAAAAGACAAAAAAAGTTACCGTTGGAGAAAAACAAAAAATATTACCGTTTGAGAAAAGACAGAAAATATTACCGTTGGAGAAAAGACAGAAAATATTACCGTTTCATCCAATTAAAAAATTTTATCATCAATACGTGACTTTCGGTTTTTCATTAGAGATTGAGTACTCTTCTAATTAAATTTTTCATCACGTTAGAAAATGCACTAATTAATAAAAAATTTCTATTTTTATAATACGAATTTCAATTTTAAAAAAAAATACTGTATTGGATTGTCAAAATCTCCAATAAATATTTAGTAGAAAGTGGTATTTGAAAAAAAAAAAGATAATAAGACAAAAGAGTTAGTAGTTAAGATTGTAAATGGAAGAGAGAGAAAAATAATAATAATAAAATAGAGAAATATTATTTAAAAAAATAGAGATAGGGATGGAGAATGGGATGTAGGAGGTTTTTAGAAAATAAACAAATTTTAGGGATAAATTTAAGGAAATGAGTATTTGAGTTAAATTATAGGGATGGAGATGTAAAACTGGATGGGAATGCTCTAAGAGGACTCGCATCTGGCACCGCATCATTCTTCTATCCCTATATTTTGAAAAAAAAATTAGAATTTTATGTAAAAATAGCACTCTATCCGGATCCCTAAATTGCGAATGAAATTTGAAATTTAGGATTGTTACAGTAAATTCTCATATATGCAGATCCACTGTACATCCCCATTGCTCCTTGGCCCCAACGATTGTACCCTTCATCCCGCGTCTTCTTCTCCCTCCCCTCTCTTGCAACGCAGCACCTGCACCTCTCCTCGCCTAAATCGAAGGTAATCAAAATGCATATTTCTCTCTTTTTTGAGTTCATAGTATTTTGACATGGTATCAAGAACAAGGTTCGAAATTCTTGCCTGCTTTTGAATTTTTTTTTCTCTCAGGGTGGTTCCTGTGTTGATTTCAGCGTTGTTGTTGCTCTTTTCTGGTTCCTGTGTTTCTGTTAAGAGGAAAAAGACAACAAGATTTAATCACCTTATGATTCCAAGGATGGAAGTTATTCGTTTGGACCTAAAAGTTATAGTTTAGTAGCCGGGATATTATTGTGATTTTTCGTTTTCTTTTGTTGTTCTTTCTTCCTTGTGACTTTTCCCCTCTCTAGTAGTCTGTTTGTTGCTTCATTCGAAAATGTTAAAGTCATTTTTTTCAGTAAAAATGTTGAATGTTAGAATGGGATTTATCCTCCCAAGACCCTGCTTTGACATGCTTGGTCTTTATGCGTGTCATTCGCTTGTTGCAACCAGTAGTGTCTGTTTTCGAAATATTTTTAGTTGTTTATATACTTGCGAAAAGGATTTCTTCAATATGGATTCACGATTTAGTTTTGCTTCCTTCCTTGAGTGTTATGCCTTGTCATCTGAATATCACGTGTTACATGAGTCCTTGCCTTTGCGTAGGGAGCATCTCGTGCTGTACAAAAATTAAAGGAGGCAGAGTGTAAATTTCTATGGGAGATAAACAAAATACCTATAAAGCATGCTTGCGAATGCATGGAATTCGTACAAAAAGTTTTGACACCTCAGAGAGAACCAAGAAGTCTTATTAGAGAGGGCCAAATAAATAACCAACGATATAAGACTTTGAATTCACCAAAACTAGTTTTGTAAATCTTGTTAATTTCTTTGATCTTTGGAGCGATTTTGTTATCTTTTAAATTTCTTGTATAGGAAACTTAGATTGAATAAATCTGCTGCTTTTCATAATTGTGATTAATATATTTACAGCGAACAGTCTTTGGATTTAATTACTTATTTTTGTAATTCTAGGAATGACTAACCAGTTTGGGTCTCTTCTCACTGATATATTTTTTAATGGGACTACATATCTATATTATTACGGTGTAAATGTCAATGAATGAATATAAGTACTGCCTTTATGTTTTTTTTCTTATTTCATGAAATAGTTTTATTAACCCTTATTGGAAATGCAAGAATGGTTTTTTAAATAAGTAATTTATGTTTTTAATCTTTATGGTGATGATTCTCTTGTGTGTTTTTTGTCTTCTATATTCATTCTTGATGTTCTTTATTTTGTCTGTTTGTGCAACGGGGAGAGGAATTCATACTTTGTGTCAATGTTATATATTTACTTTATTCTCACATTTTCTACACTCTTCTTTGTACTCCAGTTGCCTTCCTCTCCATACATTTCTTGGTTATGGATTAATTGACTTCATCTTTGAGTTTTGGTTGCTTTTGTCGGGGTAATAATTTTATTTATTCACGTGTACGAATGGATGGATTTTTTTTTTTTTTTGTGCCAGTAACATCCAATTTTGCTATATGCTTAGTTATTGGAATATTGCATGTCCTAGTAATATTAGTGCTTTTTGACATTGTCGTATACATCATTGCAGAGGTAGTCAATGGGGAGAGGAATTCATACTTTGTGTATATATTATTTATTTACTCTATTCTCACGTTGCTTATTGGTAAAGTTATAGCAATACATATTATATACTTTGTGTATATATTATATAGTTCTAGCTTCAGTGTGACTGCTGCTTATTGGTAAAGTTATAGCAATACATTTATCGCATTATTGATTGATTTTATGTTTATTGATATAACAGTTCATTTTCTACAGTTCATTTGATGTTCTAGTTTTTTATTTGATGTTGGGTCACTTGCAATGTTGTGTATCTCTCAGGGGAGGGGGGCTGTTATTAGGCTATGATGATGGTGTTATAGTGCGGGTTAATTCACAAGTGTTAATAGGGTCCATCAATATGGCGGGGTAATCCTCACGTAAATGGTCATATTGCAGTTTGTGGTACTTTTCACAAAAGGCAATTGGGGTTCGGGTGGGGTTTTGCAGCCATTCGATGTTGGACTCCTTGCTTACACATACTGTCAATATTTACACCATTCTGAACCTTTTTATTTATTAATATATTCGATATATTAATAAATCGGATGTGGATGCTCTTATTTAGCATTATTGTGAGTTGCATGTTGTTTGGTTGTTGTTTTGTATTATGTTGTGATAGAAAAGTAATGTGTAAACTAAACTCTCTTGGCTGTGATAATGACAACGGCATGTGGGGATACGAATTTAAGGTTATTTCCACAATGGCTAAGTAACCCAGACGGCCAACAAGTACTGGCAACGGGTTGTTACAGCTATGAGTGGGTGGCCAAATTTTCAACATGTCACCATTTGGACTCATCAAATTTATCTTTAAAATTTGATGAAAAGTACAAGTTTTTCATAAATCTAAAACCTTCCTATCTATAATTCCACATTGGATTAGCCATTAGATTCATCAAAATAAGAATATAATATTATTTTTTAATAATAATTTTTTTAATTTTTTTTCATATTTTGTAATTACATTAACTATATGTACATTAATAATTTAATTTGGTACTTAAATAATTGATTCCCAACTAATTTAGAATAAAATAAAGTAAAACTATTGCCTATTAAAATTAGAATAAAATATTAGTTTGAAAGTGGAATAGTAGACCTTCAAATTTGAAAGAAGAGCAACAAATACTGTAACTCAAATCTTCCTAAAAACCCCTTTGTTGAATCCAATGCAGGCTCATTTTAAGTAAATTCAACAAAATTTGAAGATACGTTGACTTTTGATGAAACCAATACTAATGCTTTAAACAGTAAATAGTTCCGCTACGTACAAGCAAAACTTTGCACCCATTGTGTACCCATGTTGAGGTGGTGTTATTGTCATATGCCTAATATAATAAAAAATAAATAATAAAAAAACAAAGAAGAGGGAAAACAAATAGAAAGAAGCAGACATCGACTAATTTCATCTTCTCCCTTCCTCAATGCAGGCAACTCAAATCTTCATATCCCTTCATCTCTCCTAAATCCCATCCCAAATCTCTTCCTCTAACCTTTGGTTGGTTTCCTCTGCGCATGACAGTCATCCTCTACGCCGACTGTCTCCTCTACGCGCGACGGTCTCAGGTACTCCATCCCCATTAGCATTGTTAATTCTGATTTTGCGCTTCCTTCAAGCGATTTTGTGCTCCTGTATAAGTGCTTGTTTCATCAACAGCCGAAAGCAAAAGCTACCAGTTTAACCAAACCAACCTCAACTAGTAAAAGTAAAATTTGGTTTGGGAACCTATAACCTTGTAATTACACTCTGTTTAAAAAGGAAGTGTTTTTTTTTCCTTAAATAATGGACATATACAACCGTTTTTTTTCTTCTTAAATAATGGATATATACAACCATGTAACCATAGCAAGAGAACCGTGCAGATAGTTTTGGTAACTTAGGATTAAACATGTGATTGTTGCTCCACTGAGGAATTAGAATGTATCGGAACTAGGATTTTTGCAGTCTACTTTGCAATCTTAAGGTTGATGCTACTACACTAGTTTTGTTAGACTGGGTATTTGTTTATAAGTTCTGTCACTTTGTATGTAACCAATCCTAATGCACAAATTGAAATGTGTTTCTAGATGCTATAAGGATCACTGGGTTTTTAGTATAGAGGGTCCTCTAGTGTTTTACTGGTAAATAACTTAATTGGGGGTGGTAGAGCTTGATGAAGGGTTCGTTGTGTGAGCTGAGGCTTATGGGTCACCAATCCAACCTTATATAAGTTAGGCATATCCAAGTAGCATATGAGAAAACTCTTTCATGATTTGGGTTGTATGTTAACTGAATCTGGGATGCTTTAATTTTGAATTTTTTGAACCCTATAAATTCTGCTACTTGCTAGCTTTAATTATTTTTAATGATTTATAGCCGCATGGTGTTAAGAGAGTGTTTGATTTGCTTTGCTTTAAATTAATCTAGTTTTTTTTAATCTATTGTTACCAACCCTTGATTTACTGATTTCTTTATTTAAATTAATCTAGTTTTTTTTTTATCTATTGTTAACAGCCACAAAATACTACAGAGGTGTTAGAATTTAGTGGAACCCAGTTTGGTTTTGCAGTGAGTGAGATTCAAGAAAGTGTAATTTTTTTTTAACTTGATCACTCACTCTAAAGTGAATTATATAATTACATGTGGATAAGTTTTTAACTGTTATTTAATGGTTCACAGGTACAACTTGGGGTAGATGAAACCTAGCCAGAAAGGTTGTCTGGGACACAACCGTGATTATAAGTCAATATACTTGAGGAAAAGCTAGTTTAGGAATATTGTAGTGATGTTAGATCAATTTTGTTGCTTATTTTAAGTTAGCTTATTTGATTTTGTAGTGTTAACATTTTTTATACATCTGTGCCCTTGGAATTCAATATGGATGGTAGATTATGTGGGGCTATGGCTGGAGGGGTGCTGGTGCTTCCTATGGCGTTGATGGGTTATGCCATTATCAAGTTTTATGGTTGTTTTTATTATGTGGGGTTTTATGAGGTCTTTGCAGATTATGTTTTTGATGTGGGGTTTTTATATAGATTATGTTTGCATGTTAGGTTTGGAGACTGCCCAGAAGAAAACTATTGAGCCTCTACCAGCGACCTGGCCTCTATTGCAGTGATCATCATGTTGATGCACCTGTTTGCGTGCCAAGCTAACAACACCTTGCCATTTTGATGTGTTTTGTGTCTGATGTTGAGGGGGAGGGGGGTGTGAAGTCATTGTACTGGTTTGCTTTTGGGATTTGTCTTGGGAAACTTTATCAAAAAGAAATTTCTCTTTCATGTGTTAGTGATATCATTAAGAGCAGCTTGATCTATATTCATGTAATCGGGTAAGTGCTCAAATTATAACATTTTATTTATAAATATATAACGGTTGATATAGAGGAAGACCTACCAATATGTGTTGGATTTGTCAAATAATAGACCTACTAATAGATTTTTTTTAATACCAGTTTTTTCATCTGATCTGTGGCTAGTAATGCAGACACAGTTCCCCTCAACCTTCATTACAGATCTATTAGCCCTTCAAACTTTTTTAGTCGAATTATATAAAGCCCCATCTTGTGTCATTCTTGGTGGAGACACCATTATTTTTTTTAATACTTTCGTCCATATGACAGTACTGGCATTTAACTCTTATATAATGTGCCAACTTGACTTCTTATGCAAGTACAGAATATGGCCATGTTGAAGCTTATAGCGCTGCTCATGTGTTATTGTACCCATCTGTAATTTGCTCATGGAATGCAAAGTTCTGTAAGAATCTCAATTCCATCATTAGTAACTTAAATTTTCATGCCGGAATATTTAGGATCTAAACTGAAAGGTGTATAAAGAAGTTCTATCGTGTTCTTATTTGCAAAACATAATGATTTAAGTTTGCTTATTCATGCCTTCAAAACTTGCATGAAGGAAGAAAAATCATTGCTAGAATGCTTTAAGAATAGCTAGAATGCTACTAGAAATAAAATAATTAAGAAATGGGTTATAATTGGAGCTACAAATACCATAGATGCATTAGAGCACTAATTGCAACCACTAATGAAAAAACAAAATCCAGTTGGTTAAGCCCCTTCAACATTATAGCACAAATATGTAAACTTTTACCATACATAGAGTTCCTAGCTACATACACAGGATTACAACATACTAAGGTCACTATTGTGACTACATACACATGGATCTAGTCTATACATTTTTTGAGCTTTTGTCCAACTACATCAACGAAGCTCTTCCTCTTCACAATCTCTTCCTCTCTTCTTCGAAGTTCTTGCTCATTTCTTAACTTCTGAATTTCTATCTTCATAAGTTCTATTTCTATTTCTTCACTGCTATCTGCCCATTTGAAATAGTTGCAATGTAGTAATCCCTACAAAAAACTAAAAAATTAAGTATGTAAAACAAACAAACAAACCATATGTATGTAAAATAAACAAACTTTCCAAAAAACTTTCCACCTGTTTATTGTATTTTCGACACCCAAAGAATGATCGTCCTGAATTTGTTAGCGTATCTGAAATTCTAAATGAAGCGGGTTGGCCACAAGTGCATATTGGGTTGTTCGCCAAAGTACGATTAGCAAGATAAGATTAAGAAGTTGACGTTGACATCCTATCAACTAAAGAATCAGAATCAGTATGGTGAATAGGTTTGTGATTCCAATATCAGTAGCAAGAATCAGTAGCAAGAAGGAAAAAAAAAAAAAATCAATAGCAAGAAGAGGTTTGTGATTCCAATATCATACTTGAACCATCCTTTGTTGCAAGACTTGCTAAACCTTGCATGATGACATTATATCAATTATAAATTTTGGATATTATATCTCAAAATTATCAAATTAAACTGAAAATTCTCTATGAGTTTTGGAGAGATATCAACTATGCATGTTGACATCCCAAGCTCCAAAGAATCAGTCTTTCTTTAATCAGAAGAAAGACTATTATCTCATAACAAAATCCAGTAGGTAAATACAGAAGTGAGGTAAGGGAATATGCATTCTAATGATGATAATGTTAGTCAACACCCAAAATACATGGCATTAAGTATTCAGCCCACTTATACTCAAAGCTCAAATTCAATTCAATAATAAATTGCTTGCAGAGAACACCTTATTACCAAGATGATTACTTATTTTTCATCAATGACAAAAACACATAAATGCTAATATCGGTACATTGGAGAGGCATGGTACTTTTAGATCCCCTTGGCATTATTCACAAGTGTAAATAAAATAACTGAAATGAAGATATGTATCTATTAACTTGACAGTGGATTTCACAATGATATTTAAAAATAATTTTTTCTAAATTCTTAGGTCTTTGCATCTATTTACTTTATTCTTATAAATATGTATCTATTTTTTCTTTTCATAGTTTCATTAGTTGCTTAGTTGTGGGAAATAAATATCATTATCAATGGAGACACAGAGAGCTAGAGAGAGGCAAAGGAGAGGGATCCTCACCTGAGAAGGCGCCGTTGAAAGGTGACCACACCGCAGGAGGCGTGACCTTGAGGAGAGCGAAGTTCGGCTTGGGCTAGGGGTGTAAACCGATGCCATCGGTACGGTTTCGGTCCAAAACTGAAACTCCACCGACACCTAAAATCTACATCTTTCTCGACCGAAACCGATCACAGGGAGAAAGGGAACTGGCCGGAGTTCGATCGGTCGGCATCGATCGGTTTTGCGGTTTGGGAATCGGTTTCTCATCACTCAATCGCATTTCACAATCCATAAACCAAGGCTTTCCAAACGGCAAATACAATCCCAAAAAAAAAAAATAGAAGTAAACTTTGATTGAAAAAATCACAAAACAAAATTACAAATACATTATACAATATATCACAATGTAGATCTGTGATGGTGCCGCTAGAAGTGGAGAGAGAGAGAGACAGAGAGGAGGAACCGAGAGAGACAGAGAGGTTGGCCACTGGAAGTGCCGCTGCGCCTTCGCTGGAAGGGTTGCTGGAGAGGTGGGCCGTCGCTTGAAGGGAGAGGTTGTGTGACGCCCCCAAATTCCGCTTGGGATTAAACGGACATTTGAAGCGTCGAGACATGCAACACAAGGTTACCTGCCCTCGTTCATGACAGATAAGATGCAATGTTCCTAACATGCATCTAGCATTATGCAATATTCGCAGCGGATAATTTTTCTCTTTAGCAAAACTATGCACCAAACCAAAAATATCCCAAATACTTGAAACATATTTCATACATAAAGGCATACTAAAAAGCCGTGATCACCACACTAGTCTAAAATGGTTGTGATCAAAAGAATACTTGAGATACAACTCCAAAAGTACAAGTATTAACCTAAGTTAAATACTATACCATCATCAACATCGCACCGTGGCCTAGTCGACCGTATTCAGTTGGTCAGATTCCAATTCTCCTTTGGGTCCTGTAACAAGATCTACCATTCGGGGGGAATGGTAGTTGGGACTACCACAGTGAGATTTGATTACAAATCTCAGTAAGTTAACATAAAACTCACACACAGGTTAAAAATGCATGCATGGCAGTAAAAGCATAAATGCATAATTATAGTCATACATAAACATAGTATAACTTGACATATAGCATGACTTAACCAGAACTTAAGCGTGAACTGAACTTGACTTAACTTGGCATGAACTTAAGCTTAACACATAACATGAACAATCAACATAACATGAACGTGAAACATAACATGGACATGAACATAACATAGCATGAACGTGAGCTTGAACATATCATAAACGTGAACATAACATGATGTGAACATGAACTTGGAACATAACATGAACATGAACATAACATGTACGTGAGCATAATATAACATGAACTTGATCTGAAACTTGACTTAACATAAACTTGGAATATTATTCAATTGTCTTGATTAATAACATGCGTTAATACGTACTCCACAATTGTTGTGGCCCCACGTATTCAAGTAACATAAAACATAATACGTACTCCACAGTTGTTGTGGCCCCACGTATTCTACATGTCACAATTGCTGTGTCTCATGTAGTGTATGCTCCACAGTTGTTGTGGCCCCATACTGTCATGCTCCACAGTTGTTGTGGCCCCAGCATATAATAACATAAAATAATACGTACTCCACAGTTGTTGTGGCCCCACGCATTTAAGTCAAAATATAATACGTACTCCACAGTTGTTGTGGCCCCATACTTCTGTAACATAAATATAATACGTACTCCACAGTTGTTGTGGCCCCACGATTAAATAACATAAAACATAATACGTACTCCACAGTTGTTGTGGCCCCACGTATTCTACATGTCACAATTGCTGTGTCTCATGTAGTGTATGCTCCACAGTTGTTGTGGCCCCATACTCTGTAACATAAAATATAATACGTACTCCACAGTTGTTGTGGCCCCACGCATTATAAGTAACATAAAAATAATACGTACTCCACAGTTGTTGTGGCCCCACGTATTCTACATGTCACAATTGCTGTGTCTCATGTAGTGTATGCTCCACAGTTGTTGTGGCCCCATACTTTATGTAACATAAAATATAATACGTACTCCACAGTTGTTGTGGCCCCACGCATTATAAGTAACATAAATATAATACGTACTCCACAGTTGTTGTGGCCCCACGCATTATAAGTAACATAAATATAATACGTACTCCACAGTTGTTGTGGCCCCACGCATTATAAGTAACATAACATAAATATAATACGTACTCCACAGTTGTTGTGGCCCCACGCATTATAAGTAACATAAATATAATACGTACTCCACAGTTGTTGTGGCCCCACGCATTATAAGTAACATAACATAAGATATAATACGTACTCCACAGTTGTTGTGGCCCCACGCATTATAAGAACATAACATAAATATAATACGTACTCCACAGTTGTTGTGGCCCCACGCATTATAAGTAACATAAATAATATAATACGTACTCCACAGTTGTTGTGGCCCCACGGATTATAAGTAACATAAATATAATACGTACTCCACAGTTGTTGTGGCCCCACGCATTATAAGTAAACATAAATATAATACGTACTCCACAGTTGTTGTGGCCCCACGCATTATAAGTAACATAAAATATAATACGTACTCCACAGTTGTTGTGGCCCCACGCATTATAAATAACATAACATAAATATAATACGTACTCCACAGTTGTTGTGGCCCCACGCATTATAAGTAACATAACATAAATATAATACGTACTCCACAGTTGTTGTGGCCCCACGCATTATAAGTAACATAAATATAATACGTACTCCACAGTTGTTGTGGCCCCACGCATTATAAGTAACATAAATATAATACGTACTCCACAGTTGTTGTGGCCCCACGCATTATAAGTAACATAACATAAATATAATACGTACTCCACAGTTGTTGTGGCCCCACGCATTATAAGTAACATAAATATAATACGTACTCCACAGTTGTTGTGGCCCCACGCATTATAAGTAACATCATAAATATAATACGTACTCCACAGTTGTTGTGGCCCCACGCATTATAAGTAACATAAAATATAATACGTACTCCACAGTTGTTGTGGCCCCACGCATTATAAGTAACATAACATAAATATAATACGTACTCCACAGTTGTTGTGGCCCCACGCATTATAAGTAACATAAATATAATACGTACTCCACAGTTGTTGTGGCCCCACGCATTATAAGTAACATAACATAAATATAATACGTACTCCACAGTTGTTGTGGCCCCACGCATTATAAGTAACATAACATAAATATAATACGTACTCCACAGTTGTTGTGGCCCCACGCATTATAAGTAACATAACATAAATATAATACGTACTCCACAGTTGTTGTGGCCCCACGCATTATAAGTAACATAAATATAATACGTACTCCACAGTTGTTGTGGCCCCACGCATTATAAGTAACATAACATAAGATATAATACGTACTCCACAGTTGTTGTGGCCCCACGCATTATAAATAACATAACATAAATATAATACGTACTCCACAGTTGTTGTGGCCCCACGCATTATAAGTAAATAACATAAATATAATACGTACTCCACAGTTGTTGTGGCCCCACGCATTATAACATAACATAAATATAATACGTACTCCACAGTTGTTGTGGCCCCACGTATTATACATATCATAACATGTCTTATCGTTCTTAATGCATGAGATATTATTTAATATCATATACTTTTCTAACATGGTGTATACTTGTAAATGGCATAATATGATTTAATCATAAACATTTCATGGCATACATGTATCATATGACATACTTAACATGGCATACTTATAACATACATACATAAATTGTAGTTCTCTTACCCATCACACATACACAATAAACTGATAGTAAGTTAGAGGCTAACTTACCTCGATCGTCGCGTTCTATGAGAATAGAGTGCGAAACACGAGGAACTGCACAACAGTGGAAGAGGAACACTCAAGTCCTTAAGATTTTCACTTCTGAACTCAATTGTCATATTGTAAGCACTTGCAACACCACGGCAACTTGAGGTTTCACTATACTGAAGAGATAATTTGACTTCAGAAAGCCTTTGCACTAAAACAAGTTCATTAAAATTATCAATAATAACCAAACAAACAATTCCTTTCTCAATCCATATACTCTTAGCCATAGTCAACCCAAGATGACACCAGTCACCCCGGACTATAATCCATAACACCACTGCTTCGGGACACTGTATACAGTTTCCCAACACTACACCATACGCTCCAACTTCTCTGCTACGCCATCCAACCCTTCGTGACACGCCATCCGGTGTATCACGACTTATACAGAGTACACTCACGTGAACTCTCTTCCATTCACACTACAAAACCCATCACTGCGATACACGTCTCACGGTGCATCGCTACGCGACACGGAGTACGCGCTACGCGTACTTCCTTCGCTACAACCTCATCAACACGATGCACATCACACGATGCATCGCCATACAACACGGAGTACACTACATGCGTACTCCCTTCCTTCTACGACACACATCACTACAGTGCACGTCGCGCGGCGCGTCGCTGCATTACACAGAATACGCTACACGCGTATTCTCTTCACACAACCCGCCGTATCACATCTACGGCATCCATCTCACGCCTATACTTCACAGCACAGTCCACAAAATACACAATCAAACCAACACTTCACAACCACACTTCGCTTCACAACTACGCAACGAATTCCACAAATACAACTACACAATCCACAAACCAACAACTAACTATTTTAAACGTAAAATAACTAGAGATAGAAGGTTATACCATCGACGGGATAACCCGTGCGTCGCTCGTTGTTCGTCACGAACATGCGTCGGAGGAACGTACGTGGCGGCGTACGGTGGCTGTCCACCACATAAAGTGGTAGTTTGGGCTTGAGAAAGGCTAGGCGTGGTCTTGGAAGACTCATGATTTTACAGCTGTCGGTGAAGAACAAATTACGTGATTTACGGAAAAGATAATCTATACGCGTGATTCCAGATGAGGGTAAAGACGAGAGAGATGTGATTGCTGTCGGGAAATAATCCAAAACTGATAATTTTAGCGGGCTGTTACAGGTTGGTAGTGGCAACGGGCCATGGCTGCGCCGCTTGAGGGAGAGAGAGAGAGAGAGAGAGAGGAAAACACGAAGAGAACGAAGAGGAAAACACGAAGAGAGGGTATTTACCCTAAATCAAAACGGCACCGTTTGGTGGTTTTGATTTACACACTCCGTCCCAGAAACGAGGTCGTTCCACTTATTGAAGTGAAACGACGTCGTTTCATGCAAGTATATTTGAAAAAATATATAGAACCGCTGACGTTGGCCGGTTCAGCGGTTTTCACTGAGTCGAACCACGAACCGAACCGACCGTCATCGGTTTAGCTTAAATCCTACCGCCGGTCGACCGGTTTTCTTCCGGTTTCGGCCGATTCCTATCTCCGGCGGCCGGTCTGATCGGTTCCGGCCGGTTTCTTAATTTTTTGTACAGCGCTAGCCTGGGCTCGATAGGAGGGAGATTTTGGATGATGAAAATTCTCAAGGAATGGACGAAACAGTTTGAGTTAGGGTTTTTCTAAATGAGATTTAGGATAAGGGTGCGGAATGAATGAAGGTGAAGGTGAAGGGTGTGGGAATGGATGAAAGAGAAGAGAAATCTAGAGAAAATGTATGAAGGATAAGGGGAAGGGGAAGGAGAACGGTGCAGGAGGAGAAGGAGAAGGGGAAGGGTGCGGGAGGAGATGCATACGAAATGTTAAGAGAAATCTAGTGGGAAGGAGAAGTGGAAGGGGAAGGCAAAGGAGGAGATACTGAATGGGTAAGGGTTTTGCTAAACACACAGTTTTAATAAGTGGATTCAAAAATTTGAAATCCCGCTAGTTTTATTTGCATTGCCTCTACCTAATGTCTAAAACTGCACTATTTCATTAATTTAAGGCTGACTTTTTGACTTGCCATGTTGGATCGGTGTGCTATGGGTGCGCAAGACTGCTTACAAGCAGAATTTTCCAAAATAAAAGGAGTAATGAGACAATTATAGTTCCTTTATAATTATTTTACAGCTCATTTTAAATTAATCAATGTAATTGTGACATTTCTTTAAAAAATAATTTTACTTTTTTATAATTACCATTTGTAAAGGACGTGTCCCACCTCCAAGCGTGATCGTCAACCTGTAAGTCAAAGATGGATGGTATTGAATTTCTAAGATCACTCAAATGCTTAAGTCAGTGATAAGTGATGGATAATAGTTCAAGTATATGATCAAATATATTAAGAGTTACCTGTTACCCATATATATAGGCATAGAGGTCCATTGGATCAGCACTATAAATAGATTATGTTCACGCGGTATCTAATCATAAGGCTTATCCATAAATTATTGGAGTGATTAGATCGCCATATCATGGCTTATCGACCCTAGTAACTAGGGTGGCCAAGCGGTTTATTCGAATATTTATTATTCAAGAGTAGCAGGTTGTTGTAAGCCTTTGGTATGTAATTTGGGCTGGGCCAATGTTGGGCCTTCCAGTTACCTTGTTAATTCACTTCGCATGTAGGTATGGGGAATTGATTAGCTACAAACTTCTTTGCATCCATGTTGACTTTCCTCAAGGTGTTCTTAAATATCCCGAGCTATGAGCAATCTAGATTGGATCTCGGACCTCTAGGCTACCCTGCTAGCCCTTTTACTGCCTTGTCTCGTCGTTTCTACTTACCAAGAAGCAAGAAGCAAGAATTTCAATCTTTGGATGGGGACGTGGTGATGATTCTTGGGTAACGTATGCATGTTCCCATTCTGTCGCATAACCTTGTTAGGTCATGATAACATCTGTTGTCAACTCTTCATTCCCCGGTTCACATTACACGCCCATTACTTCCCATTTTTCCATTCTACCTTTACTTTTCATTCTACTTCCTTGAACTCTCCCATTGCAACTCTTTGTTCTCTAAGTGACTCCCCCATTCTACTTTCCTTCCCTGCTACCTCATCTATCTTCTAATGGTTCAATAGAATATACTCATGGCTGCGGAGTCTTCCATCGTCCAAGACATCCGAACCTTTGAAGGGTACAAGTGGTGCTCCTCCCTTAGGGCAAGTGATTTGAAGACCCTGCGAGAAGATTTTAGCATCCCAAATTCAGTAGTCCTATAGTGATAAAATAGTTGTAGACAAATTGTAGATTTATCATTTTTAAAAATAAAAAAATAAAAAGAAGAAGAAGAAAGAAACACCACATCACCACCATATATTCTCTTCTGATGGTCCAAAATCCCACAATAACACATGATCTAAAGAAAAATACGTGATTTAAATAAAAATTTGGTAAAAGTAAACTTATAAGTTGATTTGTCTTAACGTGATACATCATATTGTAAAATATTTATTGTTAAACATATTATATCAAACTAAATTATTGTGTAAGTTTGTATCTAAAATATGGATGTAACACTTCTTATACTCAAATACGAAACTGAAAAAGAAAGCCTATAATTTATGAGCTAAGATTATATAAACCGTTAATATTTATTTATCCAATTAGACGGTCTAATTCTAATAAAAAAAATTGTATGTATCAAATATTATTTTTTTAAAATAATAAAATCGACTAGTTCTGTATTTTCTGTACGTGGTAATGAGGCCCAATCAGTGCCTATTCATTGCATATAAGACTAGTATTATACTAAACAATGACACATTGCGGACTGAGGCCCAATCTTAGATGCACAGACTAAAAAGGCCCAACTTCTTCAAATATCCAATCAATAGTCCCCCCCAAAAAAAGGGTCTGCAACTTAGGTCAACTTCGATGAATGACTGACAGAGAGTCGCCTACTTAAATGGGGGAGAAGTATCCCCAAAGGACCAGATCCAGCAAAATGCATGTAATCTTTTTGGAGGTGTGTTTTTTGTCCGTACAACGTGTGACTCTACAGTACAGCTACCCCACCCAACAATGTTATGGATAAACCATATAGCTTTTCAACACTCTTTCATTATCACAGTCCAATATCAACACCAGAATGTGATCCAAAACAGGAATTTTTCTTCTTTATTTTCCCTGAATTTGAGAGTAGATTAATCCAAGTTATTACCGGGACGAGAGGATATCAACTATGTCTATCTCTACCATTTTATGCTTCTATCTTTTTTTAACTTAAATATTTCAAATTTACAAGAAAAAAATAAATGTCCTTTGTTTAACACATGCATTCCACGCGTTAATTTGTGGCAACTGCGAGCTTTTTCATGCATACATCATATAAACAGGGCATGCATTCTCTTCATGAAAGCATGCCATTGTCCACCGGCCGCGCATGTACATAAAAAGCGAATGCTAACTTTTTCTTTGCCCAGTAATTGGCGTGTGTGGAATCCGAAGACAGTTAATTGGACAGAAAAATGAGACGAGGAAGAAATGTTAGCAGAGTTTGGTTAAGTTCCAAAATGCATTTTGATCATGGGGGCATTGAACTGGCCGCCACCCCTTAGCGAGAGTCATGGAATTCCAAGTGCGATCGAGGAAAACATAACACGAGTCAGAAACCTTGGCCTGAAACACGTATCTCCCCACTAGCTAGAACCCACCCACAGGAAAGAAAATATTATATGTTCGAAGGAGAAGAAAAATAACAAAAACTACTGCTACCCACGTGCTAATTCTAATGTCTTTTAGTACATGTCCAAGGAATATATATGGATAGTAAAACAACCAAGGATATAACATAGATTCATCCTCTTGTGCATGGCCATGGCACATAGTTAAAGAGATTGACCCTTGGACGAGTGGTCCACCTGTAAGGGGACCATCAATGGCCAAAGAGCATTAATATACAGCTTAATCAATGAGTTACCACCATTGGATCCATCAAGGGATTTCAGTATCGGGACCACTGTGCCTTAAATGGAGGAAAAAGTTTAGCAGGGACCATGACCAAAAAAATGTACTAGAAACCTACACAAGGATTTGAATCATTTGATAAGCCAAAGCTATACCCTTTTGGACTGAGAGAGTTTCCTAACTAGTGGTCCAGTACACTTACATTCACATATAGTAGTCTAGGCTAGATCTAGATGTTGAGATGAGTTGTAAATAGTAGTATTTTACGGTTCCATTGAGATGAGTTCAACTTTTTTTAGTTGAGATCAGTTTAACTTGTTCAGTTAAAATGTATGAAGTAGTTTAGATGAATTTAACATTTTTATAGAAAGTTGAAAAAGTAGTCTCATCCATAATTGGTTTGAGATGAGTTGAAACACAACCTAAGAGTTGAGAACTTAACTATTTGTTATCTTATGATCTGTAAAATCATTTAAAATGCGTTATATAAGTAAGGATGACCAAAGAAAATAATATTTAGAATGAAAAGTAGCATTTTCTAATTTGTAGCGCTGTGCATGACCTGTGCTGGCAGAGCAGAGCGATTCAAATGAATGTTTTAGGTCAGTTTATCTTCTTCTTCTCATTAATAAATCAAGCATGGAGGAGCTAGCTAACTGCAGACTGCAGCTTCAACGTTTTTGGCTGACAATTTCCAGGAGATTGGAGAAAAAAACAGTACCACAAAAGGACATGACCTTAATACAGTATGAAATATGAATGCCTTCCTCGTCATGTTATGGTAAGTTTCAAAATAGTCGTGCGGGTGGGAATAGAATACATATAATATACTTTGTCTGTAGTGGCAAAACAATCTTCAAGAAGGTATATAATTTCCAACAAATTCTGACTGCTTAACAGTATAATATAATTGATTAAGTCAGACTCACGCGTGCAGAATCTAAAATTGTCATCTAGTGTACCAACAGTTGGCAAAAAAAAAGGGTTTCAGAATGAGAAAGACAGTTTTTTAGAACATGGGCGTTACTGCTACTACTTTTGTTTGTGAAAAATCAACAACTACTGTACATGACTATATATATAGGAGAGGCAGATGCACGGTTTTGATCTTTCTTATAATTTCCAGTGATTGGAAGATTCCACAAACATTAATCCTAAAATACATGACTTATCTGCTTGATTGGCAAAATCAGATGTGAAACAAGCTAAGCTAGCTGCTCTTTTTGAAGCTTTTACTTTTCTCTCTAATTTTGTCCGGCCCCCATCCAAAAGGGATTAAGCTTATCGATATAATAATATAACAGTGCATGGCATTCCACAAAACCAAGTGTAATGCATGCGGGGAGCTAGTCAAGGACAGTACTCTCGATACATTTATTTGCTTTGGTATTAAAACTTGACTGGTTTTCATTTTGTGAGTAACTCAGCTAGCTAGCACACTTGTTAGCTTTGTACGTGTTGGACATTGGCGAAGTTCTTTCAATCAGTCATCTTTGCAATAAATGGACACATTATTTTTTTAATTTAAAATATGTAATGTTTTGATTATTATTCTTTCCAAGCTTCTCTATCTAGAAAGGAACCCTTCGCTACTACTAAATACGAGCGATATGTCGATACACTGTTGATGAAAGGCTTAAACTGAACCAAAAGAGTACTACTGATGAACCAAGCATTTTGAAATTGCAATCGAAAGAGATATATGTCCTAGTACTTGCCAATAGTCAAATTGATTTGGTGATACAGTCACAAAAGAATTTCATAAAAATAAACTCGTAAATTGATGTGAATATTCTATAGTATATTATATATTATAATAAAAATAACCTTATTATTTAATGTACTACATTAAGCTATCTCAATTTATAAATATACTTTTATAAAATTTATTTGTAGTTAAACTATTTCTTTATCAAAGTTCCTTTAAACTCTCTAAGGAGAGAATAGTGTTGGAGGGAATTCCTTCTTGTATCCAGCATTTGCTATCTTGAAGTTGAATGAAATGATTTTCTTCTTCTCAAACAAAAAAAGAAAAAGATGTAGTTTCGAATGATATTAAAGCTGATCCAGTCAATTTAGCAACGTACGTCCTACATTTCATCTACTTGCTGACTATCTTGCTCTCATAATGAATCCATTGTAAGCATTTCTTTTTGGGTTGTGAATTCGTGGAATGGTATGTAATCGCTCTTTTTGCTTGATGATCAGGTCTTAACAACCATCCCTCCTCTTCGCCTGGTGGGATAAAAAAGTGTTTTACCCCGATCCTTCAATTATATATCCTAATATGAAAATAAAATACATAATGTTTTGATTATTTTACTTTTCAACCTAACCTTTCTCAAAACATCTACATGCACGCTTTTGCAGGAAATGGATTACCCTTTCATTTCTTTTGAAATAAAGAGGGTCGTTACATTCCGCAAAAGAGATGCTTGAAATCATTTACAAAAGATAAGAAACATTATAAAGTTGGAAAAGTTGTACTGGCTGATAGGATGGGTAGACACTACCCAAGTGGGTCGGGAACACATGATATATAGCACAGGAGGATTATAAACAGAAGCACGATCTATCCTCAAAATGATCCCAAATAATGTTTTGATTGATATGTAGCAAATAAAATAAGTGCAAGGCATCGCACTACAAGAAAAACAAATTTTTATAATTAATTTATTGTAACTAAAAGACTATTTATAACTAATTTTAACTAAAAATAGACATTTCGCTAAAATTAACTTGTCATAAATAAGCAATTTTCTTTTAACGTCGGGCTAAAAGTCGTTTTTCTAAAAACAAATCAAGATAAAAATAATAATAATAATAATATTATCCATCATTCCTTTTACTGTCAGTCTATCACTATCCCATAATATGACATATAATAACGTTCGCATAATTAAATATAAAAGTTTGGGATGGGAACAGAAGACTGCTCCTTATTTGTTAATGTAAGGCTTAATTCTCATACTAGTTTGGACTAATCAACTATTGGAAAATTAAGACAGATTTTTAAGCAACAGATGATTTGAAGTGTTTCTTATCGATCGATCTATAGCATGAACGGGGCCGGGATTTTCTGTAAAAGAAACATGTATATATTATTTATGAAGGCATGCAGCTCCATTGACCTAGTTCTACCTAGCTAGCTAGTGCATGCAAGCACCACAACAATGCTTTGATTTTGTTCAATGATTGTTATAAAGAGATGAATAAATCTGAGAGCATTCAGCTAGAGGACTAGCTTCTAACAAGATCAGTTCTTTTAATTGGCTGTTTAACAGACTTTTGTGATCAATTTATTAAAATTAAAATATTATTTATAATTAATTTTAATTGAAAATAATTATTTTTTTGAAATTAACTGATTACAAATAATCAGTTTTCTTGTAGTACTTGCAATATCCTCACCTCACCCTTCCACGTACAATCTTAAGTCTGCATGCATGAGGTGTATCTACCCGCATGTTTAATTGTTGGTATGAATCACGAGAACTTTGTTCATGACCATAAGCACGATCGCGTTATAATTAAATAGTAATATATAGATGATAGCATCCCCTGTTTACCTTCTTTTTTTGTCCTTTTTCGAGCGGCTTGAGCAACTTCTTAGCTTTTTATATATATCCGGTCTACTTTTATTTGTACGGGGAAAATTAAAAATGAGACCGGAGATTTTCTGATCAAATTCACAAACAATATCAGATATTGCGGGTTCTGATAAGCCATCGATTTTTCAGCCACCTTACCTATTTTCCTTTTATCGAGCAGTTGGCTGCTCATTTTTTGGCCCATTTTATTAGATCGGGGATTCCTATATAAAAACTCTTGCTCTGTCATGTCTAGACTAACCTAACTTCTAACAACTCTTGCACGAAGATTTGTTTTAAGATTTAATAGCTGTAAAATTCGTTGATCACATCCACTTTTAGAGAAAGAAAGTCTTTGTTTAAGATTATCTTGAGGATATTATACACATTTTAGGTGTGCAGTAATACTTTTATTGTCAAATCCATTAATTTTCGATGCTCTTTCATATATTCTACGCACAACTCTGTTGACCCACATGAGCACCACGATACCCACATCGCCGAGTGTCATCTGTAACACACTTTGACAAGATCCAAAAATTAGGTAAAATTGCAACTTTTGCAAGGCCCTAAGGTTACGTAATAATATTTGCTGAGAAACGAAAAATAATAACAAGTTTTTATAATGATGGCGAATTTAAAGGAACCCTAAAATCACAGTCAACCCCATGCAGTATTTGGATTGAGACGGTCTAGGGAGGCAGCAAATCAGACATGGACACGCAAGCACGACATATATTAAAAAGGAAGGTGATAAGGGGTTACTGTCGGTGATGATCATATCAAGGCTGATACTTTTGGAAAGCTTCCTTCTCTTTTTCTATGTTCGCGTCAAAACCTCACTGCAGAAGGACATAAACCAAGCTCACGATAAGTAAGAAAGAGAAAGAGATGAGGGTTAGAAAGAAAGAAATAAAGAAAGGAAAGCTCAAAAGAAAAGGTAATGTCACACAACTTTGATTGGACAGTGCAGGCCGGCACTAGGGCAGGCAGACTTTGGCCACCCCCTTCTCCCTGAGTCAGTTTTTGTTTCATGGTGGCCCCCCCCCCCCCCCCCCCCCCCCCCCCCCCCCCCTCTGGCTTTATTGGGGCTGTAGTATCTGGTTTACTTGTTGCTGTTGTTGGCTGCAATGGCTGGTTGGTAGTTGCTACAGTAATCACTGCTTAAGTACTTTTGTGGTGTTGGGACTGTCTTCTATATAAAACCAACTGATACGTACTAGGAGAAGTGTAGTCCACTAGTTATTTGCACGTTTCCTAAGGCATGTTGTCCAACACACCACCCTGCCAAAAAATAAAAAAAATAAATATTTTAACCGGCTTATGTAAAAATAATCTTAAAAGTTGATTTAATTTAATATAATTTAATAGATTATAAAATTATTTTTATTATAAAATATCTAACAGATCATATGAAATTATATAAATTTATAAAATTATTTTTATACAATATCAAGTAAAGAAATTTTAAGGAAAAACTTTACACCACACACTTTTATCTAATTAATATATAAATTATTATTATTATTTTCTTTTATTTGTGTGATTAAATGAAAAGACAAAAATAATAAATCATATATTAGTTAGATGAAGAATTATGGTGTAAGACTTCCAACCTCAAGTTTGTAGGGAAAATTAGTTATTCATTCGAATTTGTAGTATAGAATTAGGACTGGCAAATCATGTTTTCGAGTCGTGTTTATATCGTGTCAAGTCATCAATATTAGACTATATAGATTAATCTGAATCCAACCCGTTAAATTAAATGTATCAAACTTCTAAATCCTAATCCAACCCATTTAAATAATGGGTTATGTCGTGTCATCTGTCTTGACCCGTTTAATAATTAATTAGAAATATGTTAACACGATATGACCTATTTAAACTCGTTTGTTTCATGTAAATGGATTAAGCTAAAATGCATAAATCATTTACTAGGTTAACATAATTTCATATCAAAGTTAAAATCTATATTTATTAATAACCACAATATCTTAAAAAATATATATCAATATTTTTCAAATGAGCAATGCTACGTATAGTCTCCATTTGGGGACTGCAATGCAAGTATATGTAAATTTATTTTAAAAATTTTTTTAATTATTAAAATATCTCTCTTAGAGTGATATTTTTTCTTTTTTAATAAAGAGCCTACACAAGTGCAAACTGCAAATAGAATTTTTCTTTTCAAATTTTAACATATAATAAAATCAATATTATAAATTATACAAGAACAAATATGAGCATAAGTCTAAAATTACAATCTCACAATAAAAATAGCGATATATTGAGAAATACCAATATTACAAGTTAATAATAATAAAATCTCAATTTTGAAATAAATTCTAAACAAGTCAGGGGTTGATTTTGTATTAAACAGGTTAATCTATTATTTACCCGTTTATAAGTTATGATTTAACGGGTTAATCTGTTTTAACCTAAACCTATTAACATCAAATCTAAAACTACTAATTTTATATTATATTCGTATTAAAATCACTAATAGTATCGCATATTGCCATCCTTCAATAGAATCAAGAATAAGTTAAGTCCTGACTATAAGATGCCTAAATTAATTATCTGATCGTTTCTTCCTGGATGGCTACAAATATTAATAGTCAAAGCTTTACTTTTTGTGGATTATTATAATTCACAAATTATAATAAATAAAATTATTATTTATTTAAAAAAAAAATCTACTCATCACTACGTCACGCTCTTACTTTTATTCTTTATTTTTAATAAATATATAGAGTGTAAAAGAAAAGCTGAAGTGATTTGTTAATATGCGCTTACGTGGGAGCCATCAAATGTGGTGGTCAAAGTGAGGGGCCCTCTCTCCTCTCCTCATCCTGGATTTTTCTATTCAAAATATGGTCAACAAAAGTTTGTCATAGGGTCCCGTTGTATGCTCTCAAGAAATGGGCCTTCCCCTTAGAATGATCAGACTACAGTGTTTTTATGATTTGTGTTAAGAGTTATGCATTTTGGAGGTATCTATCTATGCACATATAGAGAGAGAGAGACAGAGAGAGAGAGAGTTTAATAAATAATGGAGTTTTAGCTTTGTATCACGTGCTGCATGCGGGCTTTAGTTTGTATGATTTGAATCACTTGGTTTGCAGTACAGTCACGAGTCATGAGTCATGACTTTGTATATAAAAAGATGAAGTGCTTCTGACAATGTGCCCCTTGTGCTTTAATTTGTTGCAATGTGTATTCAATTCTTCGACTATCACTTAAAATATAACTCTACGTCACTTCGTAAATATATGCATATTATCGAATCACGTAAACTTTGTATGACGTTTGATTTACTTTATATTTTCTCTAGTCATGCTTACCTTTTATAGCCCCATATGACAATAATTTGTATCTAAATAGTTACTTGCTTAAACGCTCCCTTCTCTCCTTCTTGTTTTTTGGTTTTTTTTTTTAATCATATTAATCGAGGCACTAACTAAAATGAAGGGCCAAGGCAATTACGATGAGATTCTGGGTATTTTTATCGAAGATGAAGGCAATAATTTGTATCTAAGATGAAGGGCCTAGGCACTAACTAAATAAAAATAAAACTACTTGGGTACAGTCTGAAACTTGAATTTTCGAATTGTAAAAATTCGAATACATCCAGATTTTAGCCTAAGTCAGAGCACTCTATAGTTCATTCATCATATCATTCAAAATGCATCACCAAAACTCAATTTTTTTATATATTTTACATACTGATTTTTACAATAGATTATACATTAGCTTATCTATTTTTTCTTTATATTATTTAAATATTATACTTTTTAATATTTTTTTATTCATTTCAAATATTTTCTCTAATTATCAATAATATCTTTATATCTTTTAATATTTACAATATCCTCTCATATACAGTCTCATATCATTATGTTTTATTTTAAATCAAACTAAAATTGACATTGATTCAAAATATAATAAAAAAATAGAAAAAAAATTATGTTATATTTTAAATTATTTATAAAAATAAATATATAAGTCCTTTCAAATATGAAGGTTTTAAAAAATTATGTCATTCCAAACAAAATCTGGAAAATGGATGAAAACAAGTACATGTGTTGCACTTAAAATAAAAAATAAAGAGATTAAATAATTTAGAGGAGAGAGAAATAATTAAAAAAAATTTACACGTCTGAACAATAAGCTATAAATATAGAGGGAGTACTGTAGCTATTTGGAAAATAAAGATAATTTACAACATCGATTGGATTCTTATTTTGATAAATTTTCTTCCTATTTTAAAGAAAACTCGATCTATTTTAAAATATCTGTTAAGAATGCTCTCACAACAAAGATACATGATTTGAGATCCAGATTCTAGGTCAAATATACTTGAATACACAATCTGAAATCTAGATGAATACCCCAAATGAAGGCAATTACAGGTGGGGGGAGTGAACAACCTAAACAAAAGTTTCAATACAGTCAACATTGTTCTAACTAATAGGGGGAAATTATTTTGATGGAAATATTTGGAAGAAATAAAAGGAGATATTTAAGCTCAAATAAATTCGATATTTACATTGATCCGATGGCAGCACCTGTGCATATTTTTTCAGGGTGATGCTTCATCTACATAGGAAATACTCACCGAATGACAAATTTTTTTTTAGAATATTTTTTTAAGTATTTAAAAAAAATTATAAATTTATTTAAAAATACTTATTTAATCATTAATTTTTTTAAAAAAACGACCCAATTATAGATTTTATAAATAAGAATAGTGTTATCCTTTTTTTTTTAACGATCCCGCTACATCCCTGACATGGTTATGTGGTGAAGAGTGACGCATGTGAGTTGAAAGCATTCATAAAACAATAGACTATACATTTTCAAACTATAGAATAAACGAATAAATGAAGGGAAAAACATATCGATAAAGATTAGTCGTTCAGGGAAGAGAGGTACTGTTCGAACCCTTTTTCTGATTTTTTGGTTTTTGTTTTTGTTGTCTTTCCGTTTTGTTCAACCGTGTACTTGAATCGAGAAGTAATACACCTTAAAAAATTAACATGTATTCAAATTTTATTTTATAATAAAAATAATTTTATAATTTAATATTTTAAATCAAAATACATCAATTTATAAATCTTTTTACTAAAACATTTCTATAGATCGTTCTCAAATCTGGCAGCAGATCACAGATATGGATGAACAAAAACAAGCCACACTTGAGTAAGAGTAGCACAATTAGCAGCATTTTGCTTCGCTGTCACTGTACCAGACTCCTTTGCATCTTCCTTTTTTAATTAATCCTCCATATCGATTCTGCAGCTACCTTCACGTGTAGCCTATTAACATTTATATATAAGAAAAATAAGACTTTCTATCAGTTTGTAAATAAGACTAAAAATAATTAAGTAATATAAAAAAATTTGAAAGTTTTGTTTAAATGTTGAGTTGAACTGAATTTAATTCGGTTTTTCATGAAAAGTAGCGAGTTAAGATGATGGAGTGAGTTTTATGGTATTTATCTTAGATGAGTTTTGATGTATTTAAATATTAAGATGAATTTAATACTTTTTATGAGAAGTTAAAAAAAATTATGAGTTCTATATTTATAGGTATTGAGTTGAAAAATATTGTGAGTCTTACGTGTAAAAAGATTTTGAATTGAGATGAGTTTAGTAATTTGAGAGTTGTGTATTTAGATGTTATACTCAATTTAAAATTAGACTGAATTGAATTGATTTTAGTACAATCTAACAGCCAAACTAACCCTTTTTTTTTTTTTTTTTCAGTAAAGACTATAAAGTAGAAGACAGAAAATTGGATTGGTTTGATGAAAGTAAAAATTAGTAGTACCAACAACCAATTGAGGGCAAAAGAGTGTGTGGTTATAATTGATATTGTTTTTCTCAGCTTACAGCTCCCGATTTCCAAAATATAATAATAATAATAATAATGTAGGCGAAGAGAGATTCCCGGAGAACCATGCGTGGGCTTCATAATTTAATCAGTCTTTATTTATTATTTAAAAAAAAAAATCTTAATCACGATTTCTCACCATTTTAAAAAATACACTTTACGTGCAATGACAACTCAGCTGACCAATAAAGTATCCCCTCAATCCCAACTTAATCAACCCATCAATACCTCAATTTGTTTAAGATTATATGAAACTCAAATCTCTTACTTCCAATCTTATAATTAGAATTTAAATTTATCATATTTGATTTTATTATTTAAGATAATTAGTAATGTTAGATATAGTTATAAATTAAATAAAAATTACATATTTTTTAAAAATATAATGTGATCTACTATTAAAAACTATTACAAAATTAATTTCTTTTGATATATTTTTTATGTATTTATTTAATAAAATAGGTATTATTTACACACTTTACGAGATTGTAAATATTATTTGTATTTGTTTATAATTCTAGTGAGTTTGAGTGTTAAAAAATATTGAGGTGAGTTGTGAATAGTAGTAAAAAGTATGTAAAAAGTAATAATAAAATAACAAATAATAATAAAAAGTAGATAAAAAGTAAGGTGTTGTCCAAATGACTAACACAAGAGGGGGTGAATTGAGTTATATTTGAAAAAATAACAATTATAAATCAAATATACAATATAAAATATAAACAAAATATGAAACAATAATAAATATAAAGATTAAGGGTAAAAGAGAAGCAAACTCAATATGTTAACGAGGTTTGGCCTCACTGCCTACGTCCTCGCCTCAAGCTACCCCTTGAAGATCTCCGAATTCATTATTCAACCTCCTTCAAATGGAGATGGAAAC
Organism: Carya cathayensis; assembly: GCA_011037825.1. Lineage (NCBI taxonomy): Eukaryota > Viridiplantae > Streptophyta > Magnoliopsida > Fagales > Juglandaceae > Carya > Carya cathayensis. Next base: position 883,418 of record QGSO01000324.1, read on the forward strand.
CTATTACACCTTTAAACAACACCGCTACAAAGGATCCATGTAGAACACCCTCTACACTTGCAATCACTTTACACATGGTGATTCAACTATTCTTTGTGTAGAATACTTTCTACACACACAAGGGTTATGGGTGTCACAAGGGTTATACACACCCTTTTACTTATACAAGAGCTGATAGTGGGTAGGTTATCAGAAAACACTTATCAATGAGTGAAATAAGAACAATACAGTGCAAATTATATCTCTCAAAATGAACAAGGGTTAAGGCTCAATGCATAGAGAAAAGAGAATGAAAGTTTTGAATGAATGTTGTATGCTCTTGGTGTTGTGAATGTGAAGCTCTCAAATGATCTATTTATAGGCATATGAGATTTCATATTCAAATTTAAAAAAATTCACATGTCAAAGACATCATCATTCACTTTTCAAAAAATTCAAATCTAATCTTTTTATTTTTTGCATATGACAAAAGGAGTACACTTTACTTTGTAAAAATTTCAAACCTAATTTTTTCCTTTTTGCATATGAGAAAAGGAGCACACTTTATTTTTCAAAATTTTCAAACAAAAACATCTACCTTTTGCATAAGTCAAGAAAAGTATCAATTACTTTTGAAAATATTCAAATAAAACATGCACATGTGAAAGATGACAATCAATTATCTTAATATTTTCAAAATTCAAACATTTAATCATGTCATGCACATGTGAAAGATGAGAATCAATCATCTTTCAAAATTTTCAAATTTAATTTTCAAAATATTCATGCACATATATGGAAAATGTATTTTAATGCTATATGATAAAATATTAATTTTAAGTCTTAATCCTAATTTCTAATTTTTAAGAGATTTACAACATTATTCTATGATTTTAATGTGAACTTATTCCCTTCTTGCTCATGCTTGATTTCTTGATGTGCTTGACTCCATTGTGTGGACAACTTAAAATTGAGACTCTTTTATTCTTTGAATTCATTTGTTATCATCAAAATCCATATGTAGATTTATAATCATATGAAACTTGAAATTTTGAATTCAACATAAGGAATAATAGTAAAAATAAATAAAAAGTAATAATAAAATAATAAATAATAATGAAAAGTATTGAAATTACTCTTGTACCCAAAGGCAGAAGCGACGGACCCATGATACGATGTCTTTTTGACTGTCCGAGAGAACTATCCCCCGTTCATACGACATAAAAGGTTAAAAAAAAAAAAACAATGACATGCACCAAATTTTTTACCACAATTTTTACGTTATTATTTTTATCAAATAGAATTTAAATTTGAAAACAGAGTTATAAAAAATTAGAAGAAGAAAATTGTGTGTCCATCATTATTCAAAAGGAAAGTGCTAAATATATTTTTTAAAAATTTACAAAAAAACTAATTTTTTTTATATATCAATTATTGATAGATTAAAAATTATGAAATTTAAATTTTAAAAATTTAAAACAATTAACAAAATGAGTGTTATAAATAAAAATAAAAATAAAAATACAGATGTCATTGCTCTATTAAAAAATTAAACACGTGAACTTCGGATGTCGTGGATCCTACATTTAAAGAGGTGTTGAGTTCAAAAAAATTATAGTTTGAATTTATAAAAAAGTTTTGAGTGAGTAATGTTTAGTAATTTGAGAGTTGTGTATTTAAATGTTGAATTAAGCATAAATTTGAACTCATTCATTCAATGTACATGAATGAGGGCAAACTCGCCATTTGGTTTTTAGAAAATCATAGTATGCCCCATGAGTTTGCCTCTTATTTTGACCACTCATGTATTTAATTATATATAAATAAATTTATAAATTGATACATCTCAATCAAATATATTAAATTTATTTTATTATAAAAATAATATTCCACTATGATGTTCTACATTAAATCTATCAAATTATATTAATTTAGAAATTTATTTTTATAAAATAATTTTCTACCTAACATTTATTATTTGAGAAATAATTTATAAAATCTCAATATATACTAATCTAGTACATTTCTTTTAAAAAATAATTAAATATAGATTCGTATGAAAAACTAACTAGCGATGATATATTGTACAATATTTTATATAATTATATTTTAAAACAATAATATTTATATAAAGTAATGTTATTTTTATAAATTATTTTATAAAAATAATCCTATTAAAACTAAATTATAAAAAAATTATATATGTATCATTTTATATGACTCAATAGTAAAGGACGAGCACACGCTAATCTTATATCCATATTGCTCTTATAATTTTAATATGATTTGGATATTACTTTTTGGAAAATTATTTATGGTTGTACGAGAAGCTGTCTGCCACATATTTTACCCTCCGTCCGTACGCTGTATCGAAAGGTCTTGATTAGGATGCTACGTTGCAGTTTACTTTATTCGATCTTCTCTGCTCCACTGTCACTGTTTCGAAATTACAGGCTCTGCCTTATACATAAAAAAATTAAAAAAACACAGGAAGCTCTCTGTTAAAGCTTCTGTTGACCACAATTGAGATACTTAAATTTTTATGAATAAGTAATAAATTGAAATGGTAAGTTGATTTCGAACGGTTTATTTAAAATAAATTTAGATGTATTTAAATATTAATATAAATTTAAATTTATTTTTGAGAAATTAAAAAAATTGTGAGTTTCGCGTGTAAAGATATGTTAAGTTGAAAAATTTTATGGGTTCTACATTTATAGAGGTTTTTAGTTGATATGAGTTTAATGATTTGAAAATTAGTTATTTAAATATTAGATTCAATTTAAAATTAAAATAATTGAGTTAATCTCAGTTCAATCTAACTTCCAAATGAAGCCAACTCTTACACATTAATATTTTTGTATTTATTTAAAAATTATATTTACAAATCCTAATCTTAATACTCAGACATACTTGTTGCCCAGATGACTAACACAAGATGGGGTAAATTGAGTTGTATTTAAAAAAAATAACAATTATAAATCAAATATACAATATAAAATATAAACAAAATATGAAACAACAATAAATATAAAGAGTAAGGGTAAGAGAGAAGCAAACTCAGTATGTTAACGAGGTTCGGCCCCACTGCCTACGTCCTCGCCTCAAGCTACCCCTGAGGATCCCCGAATTCACTATTCAATCTCCTTCAGGTGGAGATAGAAACCTATTACACCTTTGAACAACACTGCTACAAAGGATCCGTGTAGAACACCCTCTACACTTGCAATCACCTTACACGTGGTGATTCAAAGATTCCCTGTGTAGAACACTTTCTACACGCACAAGGGTTATACACACCCTTTTACTGATACAATAATTGATAGTGGGTAGGATATCAGAAAACACTCCTCAATGAGTGAAATAAGAACAATACAAGCACAAACTATATCTCTCAAAATGAATAAGAGTTAAGGCTCAATGCTTAAAGAAGAGAGAATGAAAGCTTTGAATGAATATTGTATGCTCTTGGTGTTGTAAATGTGAAGCTCTCAAATGATCTATTTATAGGCATATGAGACTTCATATTCAAATTTAAAAAGATTCACATGTCAAAAACATCATCATTCATTTTTCAAAAATTTCAAACCTAATCTTTTTACTTTTTGCATATGACAAAAGGAGCACACTTTGCTTTTCAAAAATTTCAAACCTAATTTTTTACTTTTTGCATATGACAAAAGGAGCACACTTTACTTTTCAAAATATTCAAACAAAGGCATCTTCCTTTTGCATAAGTCAAGAAAAGCATCAATCACTTTTGAAAATATTCAAATAAAACATGCACATGTGAAAGATGACAATCAATCATCTTTAATATTTTCAAAGTTCAAACCTTTAATCATGGCATGCACATGTGAAAGATGACAATCAATTATCTTTCAAAATTTTCAAATTTAATTTTCAAAATATTCATGTACATGTGAAAAATGTATTTTAATGTTTTATGATAAAATATTAATTTTTGAGCCTTAATCCTAATTTCGAATTTTGAAGAGATTTACAACATTACTCTATGACTTTAATGTGAACTTGTTCCCTTCTTGCTCATGCTTGGTTCCTTGATGTACTTGACTCCATTGTGTGGACAACTTGAGGTTGAGACTCCTTCATTCTTTGAATTCATTTGTTATCATCAAAATCTATGTGTAAATATATAATTACACAAAACTTGAAACCTTAAGTTCAACAATACTGATTATGTAGACGACATTAAAAATATCAAATCATTAAGAAATACAGTTTTAGCTATTTAATAATTAATAAAATCTCACAACAAGTGTCCTATATTAATACTCTAAAATTGTAAATGAAATAATTCGTAATTATGTATTATTAATATGATATGATTTATTTAAAAATATAAAAAAATTTAGTATTTGATCTGGATATATATACAACGTGAATAATTTTTTTTTTAATTTTATCAATAAGCTTTGCTATTCATAATATTTACGCATCATATGCTATACTTTTTTTTTATAATTTTAATTTAATTTTATTTTTTTTAAACTAATTGAGTTCTTTTAGTTATCATTTATATATTACATATTTAATAAAAGAAAAATAAATAACAAAATAAAATGTGGTGTGTGGTGTGAGAATAATGAATTTTTTTTTATATAATTAAGGGTTATGAAAATAAATAAAATACTGCACATCTATAAAAATATTTTTATAAATTAACATGATTTTATTTAATTCGTTAGATCTATTTTATAATAAAAATAATTTTATAATCTAATAATTAACGTCAAGTCACGTTAATTTATATGATGATTTTTATATAATCTGTTTACTGTGACTAGTATCTACAAAATAAATATATTAGAATTTAACAGTACAGTCACCAATGCATCAATTTAATTTAATTTTTTTTAAAATAAAAGTAGGAAAGATCCTCACTGAGTTGTCAAGCAGTGATTATTGATGAGAAAGAAAGTTAACACAAAAATTGACAATTCAAATTAAATGTTGGGACAGCAGATAGACAGATATTGTGGCTGCAAAATGCAAATAATTAATTATAAAATTAAAATTAAAATTAAAAAAAAAAGAGAGTTTAAGCTCATTTTTTTGGGTCTCATTAGAGATGATGGAGACTGTATATGGTGGTGCTACTTTCAGCGGTGTAGTGTACACATCACTGATAAAGTGTGTTACTGTACACCCACTCCTTCACCCTCAAACATACTAGAGTTGAGCGGTACAAGTATGAGATTCAAATAGTCACGTATGATTGGACGGTCATGATGTCATCATAACCACACCTCACATCATATCATTCCTCATTATTTTTTTATCCTTTTATTTCTTTTAATTACCTTTTTTAAAAAATAAAATGTGTGTGCCCGCAATATCCTCGCCCCCAGATCCAGCCGTGCAATCTGAATCATGAGATTCCACCACCCATCTCGCTACACATCATAACACTTTAATATTCACCTCGCTCATTTTCTCGCGATATAGGGTAAATTGGGATTTAATTGATAAAAAATTCTTTGTGGATGGCTTTTATACATCTTTACTTGCTCCATTAATAAGATTAATTATAATATTTTTTTAATATAAAATAATTATTTTAATTAATTATATTAATAAAATATATAAAAATAACTATATATGACATAACTCTTAATTTATTAAAAAAAATAGACGATATTTTATTGCATACTTATAATATTATATAAAATTAATTTCTATTTATGTTATAATTTTGAAAATAGTCTAAAAATAATGATCAATTCAATTAAAATATCTCATATATTATATTTAATACACATTTTCAGTTTTTATTTAAAAATGAAGAGGATCTTTATTTAAAAAAATCGTATCAACCCAATTACTTAACTTTTGATTAGAATGATTATTCCAAAATATAGTTATTTGAGCGATATCTATTTGATATGTTATATTTTAGTAAAATTTATATATTATTTAAATAAATAATTATTCAAAATATGTCATTTCAAAAAATATTTATTTAGTAACTTAGGATAAAAAATAGTTTTATTTTATTTTATTTTATTATATTGATGCGATTTTATTTAAATAAAATCCATCCCAATGTTTTTATACCGTTTATTTCTATTTATAAAATAAAAAACTTACACTTTAACAAGGAAAGGACGGTTATACATAGCATTTTCGTTGTTTACGTTGTGCGGCTGCCGTTCATTGCCAAAGGATAAGATGGCATCATAGCCGACCACGCGTCCAATCAGAACACAAACCTCGTCCTCTTTAACCCTGGTTAATTTTTTATAACCTCACCGGGGGCAGTACCAAGCAGACTCCCTTATCTTCTTCTACTTCGAAATCCACTTATAATGTCAAAGGTCTCTTTCTTTCTCTCTCTATCTCTCTCTGTCTCTCAGATCTAACTTTCTTTCTCTCCGCGTTTCTGTGAGTTTTCAGATAAAAAGTGTTGCACTCTCGGGTGGTCGTGGTTTTTTGGTTGGGGCGTGAACGACGGTGATGCCGAGAATGGGGTACTCGTTCCCGGAGGAGGTGCTGGAGCATGTGTTCTCGTTCATACAGAGCGACGAGGACCGGAACGCGATCTCGGAGGTGTGCAGGTCGTGGCACGATATTGAGCGGTGGAGCAGGAGGCGGGTTTTCGTTGGCAACTGCTACGCCATCAGCCCCACGATGGTGATCCGACGGTTCCCCGAGGTTCGGTCCGTTAAGCTCAAGGGGAAGCCGCACTTTGCTGACTTCAACCTCGTCCCCGAAGACTGGGGAGGCTACGTGGCCCCCTGGATCTCTGCCATGGCCTCAGCCTACCCGTGGCTCGAAGAGATTCGGCTGAAACGTATGGTTATCATGGACGAGAGCTTGGAGCTCATTTCCAAGTCCTTCAAGAACTTCAAGGTCCTCGTGCTGTCGTCATGCGAGGGCTTCAGCACCGACGGCCTCGCCGCCATTGCTGCCAATTGCAGGTTAGGGCTTGTTCGTTTGGTTTGTTCGGGTTTTGTGTGTTTGGCTGTTGAGAAAACGTGAGAAGGAGGAAATGAAGAACTGGTTTTGCTTATTTGTTGACAGTGACGTTTACTTGATGTGGGTTGTTTTGTTTGGTCGCTGAGAAGATTAGTGAGGGGAAAAGTGCACAAGTTTGGATCTTTATGGTTATGTTGGATTAGCTCCAGTAAGAGCTCGCTTTTTAGCTGAGCTAAATTACGGAGTTTCCTTCGATTCAGTTAAGGTTTTTTAGTTTAAACTGGTCCTAAATGCAGAGAAATCTGTTATTTCGAAAGTTGATTTTCTTGCCTTTTTAGCTACATTTCTGCTTATCCGGTGCAGCATTGTTAGATTTTTGGTGTTTTATGGTGTTTCCCCTCCGAGCTTTGAAGAAGAAAGACTTGGCTAGTTTGCGATTGTAACTTGTTTAGTTGCTCGTTCACGATTGTCTCTCTAGAATAAAAAAATACATTTGATTTCGTTTGCATTAATATGGTTTACGTGTCTGGGATTAGGTTTATAGATGGAAGATCCATGATGGTTGGCTACGGTCACGTTGCTTTGGTTGCTCATTTTTCCGTTCTTGTATCTTGTAGATCTGGGAGGTCCCTTGTTTTTTCTTTTTGATTGGCTAACGTGGAAAATCTAGTCAAGATCACTTAGGTTGCGTGGCTTACTTTATTTATTTATTTTTTTTAATCTTTTTGCTGTTTTGTTTGTTTATGGACTTTTGCGACGTGGGATTGTTCAGACGTTTGGACGACTAGTTCTCGGAGAGTGTGGGTTTCTTATGAACTCGCCAATCATGTTCTCTTTTTCTTACTTCACGTGGGATTTTGTTGAAAATTCGATGTAAAGTAATGGACCTTGATTTGTTTGGCTTCCGCGTTGTTTGTTGAAAATTCTGATCTAATTTCTGAGTCTTCGTTATGACTTATAGAGAACTTGTTTACTTATTTTCTTGGAAATTTTTGTTCTTGGATTGATTAAGTGTTTGTCCTTCTCGACGATGGGTCAATGAAAACGTCAAAAGAGAGAGGAATGGTTCCTTGTCTGAGAATCTTTATCGTTGCCAGTTGTCTAAGAAGAAAGAGTAGTCTTTGTATTTACCAATGATATGAATGGTGAAAAACCTTGCTAATATTTAGAGATACTAAACTAATATGGCAATGTTCTGTTCATTGTTAGAGTGGAAGCCGTTCCATGGTATTTATTTTTGCAAGTTGCTTGTTGGTGCCCTGCAGGAATTTGAGAGAACTGGACTTGGGGGAAAGTGAAGTGGAAGACCTGAGTGGGCACTGGCTGAGTCGTTTCCCTGATAACTACACCTCAATGGTGTCCCTTAACATTGCCTGCTTAGGGTGGGAGGTGAGTTTCTCTGCCTTGGAGCGCCTGGTGGGTAGGTGCCCCAACCTGAGGACTCTGCGGCTCAACCGTGCGGTGCCCCTCGACAAGCTTGCAAACCTACTTCGTCGAGCACCTCAGCTTGTTGAGTTGGGCACGGGGGCATACTCATCTGAGTTGCGACCTGATGTATTCTCAAACCTATCAGGAGCTTTCTCTGGATGCAAGGAACTTAAGAGCCTGTCTGGTTTTTGGGATGTGGTTCCAGGCTATCTTCCAGCTGTTTATCCTATCTGCTCCAAGTTAAAATCATTGAACTTGAGCTATGCTAACGTCCAGAGCCCTGAGCTTATCAAGCTAGTTAGCCAATGTCAGAACTTGCAGCGCTTATGGGTATATATCCGATTTTATGGCTTTTTTCTTCAATTTGTTTTGTTTGTCTAGTTTTGATCTTGCTTATTTTTTATTTTGTTTCGAGTCATAAGCCCAAACCTGTTCCTGCTGCTTATTCATTTTATGTCTAATTTTGAGGGCATGACTGCAGGTTCTGGATTACATTGAAGATGCTGGCCTTGATGCCCTTGCAGCATCTTGCAAGGATCTACGCGAATTGAGGGTATTTCCATCTGATCCGTTTGGACCAGAACCAAATGTGGCATTGACGGAACAGGGCCTTGTTTCTGTTTCTGAAGGCTGTCCTAAGCTCCAGTCGGTTCTCTACTTCTGCCGGCAAATGTCTAATGCAGCCTTAATGACTATTGCCAGGAATCGACCAAACTTTACCAGGTTTCGTCTTTGTATCATTGAGCCCCATACTCCTGATTACCTGACCCTTCAACCACTTGATGTGGGATTTGGAGCCATTGTGGAGCACTGCAAGGATCTACGACGTCTATCCCTTTCTGGTCTTCTCACTGATCGTGTGTTTGAGTACATTGGGACACATGCCAAAAAACTAGAGATGCTCTCCGTGGCTTTTGCTGGAGAAAGTGATTTGGGACTCCATCACATACTGTCAGGTTGTGATAATCTTAGGAAGCTGGAGATTAGGGACTGTCCCTTTGGTGACAAGGCTCTTTTGGCCAATGCTGCGAAGCTGGAGACAATGCGATCCCTTTGGATGTCTTCTTGCTCTGTAAGTTTTGGAGCATGTAAGCTGCTTGGTCAGAAGATGCCAGGGCTTAATGTTGAGGTTATTGATGAGAGGGGACCCCCAGATTCAAGACCGGAAAGCTGCCCCATTGAGAAGCTTTACGTATATAGGACAGTTTCTGGGCGAAGGTTTGACATGCCTGGATTTGTTTGGACAATGGCTGAAAATCCTGCATTGAGGCTTTCTTGACAGTTCTCCCCATGTATTAATCCCCCAGAAATCATTTGGCCCCTTGAAAATATGGATGGGTATGGCAGGTATATGCTCTATATGGTACCCAATTGTTTTGCCTTCAACGTAGATTGATACAATTGCAGCCCTAATTGTGTGCGAGCAAGATTGGGGAGGAGGGTATACAGAGGCTCAAGGGCTCGATTGCCACTAATTTTAAGCTTGGCTGAGCTTTGAAATATCAATTAGTAATAATAAATATGTCAAAACTATTGCTGTTGTATGTTTATCTAATTAGAGAAGATCGTATTTTTTTATTGGTTCACCATGTATACTATTTGGCAGATTTTGCATGTTTATGGAATCAGATTTTCCCTGTTTTCATCAGGAGGTAATTATTATGTGGACTAAGTTTTATCAATTCTAGCCTTCTGAAGAAATAAGATTTTATGTCCCAATACATCCCAGTAACTGTTCGAGACAATGATTTGTTTATAATTTTCTTAACATAGAACTATTTGAAGTAGTGGTTACAGTATTGTATTTATAGTTTCTTCATTGAATCATGTTCTCCCTTTCCTTAACTGCGTATTGAATGAGAAAATCCCAGTGCATGTATTACCCGTGGTAGTCACTAATGCTGACAATCCGTTGTATCCTCCATGAGTTTTTTCTGTCTTCAATACAATGTTCTCATGTGGCTTAGGAGAAAGATGATACATCTCGGGGGATGGGGGTGCATCATTACTTTTGGACCCTTGCCCATTGTCTCTAGCAGTAAATTTGTGATGACATTGTCAACACATGGTTCATAATGGTCGAAATTACCCGCAAATCCTTCCCCTTTCCCAATGCAAACCTCCACTTCCCAGGTTTTTACCACTTCTGGCACAAATTTGATATACATCGCGATCTCTCACCTCCTCCATTTCTTTTTGTCCGGTTCTTGGGCGAATTGGTTATGATCAGAAACCGAAATAACATTTGTATCCTACTCGTTTCTGTGTAATGGGGAGGATGCTTGTCTCATGTTTGTGGGTGAAGCCTGTGTAGGTTTAAGCCATCTAAAAGATTGGATTGTTCATTTATGACTGTTCAAAGGCATGTGAGTACACGTGTACCTGTTCTATGATGATTACCCATGATTGTCAAAATTTTTGTCAATAACAGTGGACTTAACGTATGGTTCTTGCTCGTCAGTGCTCTATCCTCTTTAGTAAGTTGTACATATGGGTAGAAGAAATTTCCGAAGTGTAGAAAGACACGGGAAAACAGGAAAAGTAGCTAAAAAGTGAAGAGCTGCTAGCCAAACTGTAGCTAATATCATAGGTTGCTCTTTCTGAGTTCTTTTTGTTACGTCCGAAAGAGAACAAGAAAATAAGAAAGAAAAGGTGATAAAAAAAAAAAAAAGTTTAGAGAGGGGAATGGGTTGTTCAGGATTGTACAATTAGAAATCAACATCATTTACTGCTAAAGCTTAAAATGGGGACAAGCAGGGAAAAGCCTAGAAAAGTCACATATTCTGAGGAAAGCTAAATTTTTTTTGGAAATGCTGGGGAAAGCTAATAATTGGGAGAGTTGGGGAAGATTACATTGTTATCAAAGTTTTAGCACCGCAGGAAAAAAGGATATAAAGATGGGGAGTTGAGGTATTTCAACCCTCTCTCTCTCTCTTCGTGGTACTTTCAAACAATCTTTTAAGACATTGCACATTAATTTTACGAATCTGATCATCAAGCAAGAGCTTGTCTCTCCAGTCTCCAGCAATATGTGGAGTGACTTACGGAGGAGGACAATCAGGTAATGAACTTGCAGCCAGCCCCTGCAAATTTCACTGTCAGTTTCATAAACCTATGGAAAATGTTCTTAGGATTGGTAACTTTCACTTTTATTTGGTTCGACTTCGTTGGAGAGAGAGAGAGAGAGAGAGAGAGAGAGACCTCGACTGGAGAGCCACGTGATAGATTCGGTGACATTGGATGGTGTCCACAACTTTTTGCTACATTCACGCTTTGCTTTTTCTACGCCACCACCACCTGGTAAAATGACCCAGCAGCCTTAATCTCTCTCTCTCTCTCTCTCTCTAAGTTTGAATATGGAATAGGTATATCCTTGTCTTGTACTTATGTAGTATTATTTATTTATTTTTAAATTTATTATTTTGACAAATAAGAATTAATCTCACAAATGATGATAAGAGTTTTGTCATTTATAAATATTGTTTGTTACAAGGAATTAAATATATATATATATAAATAAATATATTTCCCAAAAATTTGTTAAAATGAAAATAAAAACAAGAACAAAAAGATAGCAGGACAGGTAGACAGACAATAACATATAACACAGACACCACACCAAACCAGACTTACTCAACAAAACCCAAAAAAAAAAAAAAAAGAAAAAAAAAAAAAGAGAACAGAGAAAAAGGGAGAGGTGAAAGAAAGGGACCTGTGCGTGAAAGTGGATGGCATAATCAAATTGCAGACATTTTTATTGGTTGATGATGGCCACACATTTTATGTTGATGATGATGATCATCATTTATATTCTCTACTTGTAACTATTATTATGATTTCTTTTACTGATTTCATCACTCTGGTTTTATTCTTTTACCCCACATTCATTATGATATTACAATTACTTATTCCTGCTTGTGTTATAAAGTTACAAGGGCTCAGTTGAAGTTGCAATGGTTCAGTTTATGGATGGCCCCAGACCTTTGGTACCAATAACCAAGCCAGTGACTATTCCTTAGTGGAAATTGCAGTATGAATCTCAAATCTCAAATGGGTTCTGAGAGTCTGAGACTTGCATCGTGATTGTGGCTTCCTCCTAACTTGAGAGTTACAATGATTATGGTATGAGAATAGCATGGAAAGAAAGAAAGAAAGAAACTTATTTATTAGTCTCTTTATTAAGATACCCAATACATCAATACTGATATGAGAGTCTTTTACGTCAATTAACGTAAAAAGGTATTGGTTTTTTATTTTATTTATAATTGTAATAGGTTATACAACACTTGTAAGTAGCAGAACTCTAAATGAAATCTCGATTCTCTAAAATATCTTTTTAAGGAACCCCATACTAAAAATTGATGTGTGTTTAAGTGCAATAGGGTTTATATTACGTGTGGAATGATTCTGTTTCCTTCCACTTCAGAGTTCTGTTTCCATCTAAGGAATATATATATATATATATATATTGGGCTCTTCCTACCCTGAGCAGGACCAATTCTGCTTGACAATCAGCCATGGTTAACTCTTTAGAATGAATGTTCATGCAGTAAATATTCTGATATCCCTTACAAATTTATGGAGCTTCTCACTTTGTATCTGTAGCTATGTGGGTCTTTGTCTATCACATTTCGTTGTCATGGTGGGCAGAGTGCATGTATTATGAATTCTGTCCCTGAAGGTGTCTTTATTTGGGGCCTGCAGGAGTTATGGCTTTTATATCAACTCGTACCATTGTCGCCCCAGATGCGAGGCATGAAATCTACAGGCTTTCTTTCACTTTGATTCCAGGAAGGAAAAGGAAAGAAACAAAGAAAGACACAGGCTTTTGACCCTACTCTCAGAGTTTGGGCAGCTAAGCCCATCTGGGTGGCTTTGGGCTTAACTTCTTTTTTTTTTTTTAAAAAAAAATGGAAAAAAGGGAACCATCATAAAAAATTTATTGGGTCCTTTATTCACAAATTATTACAAATTAATTAGGTCTATTCGAGTAGAGTTGGCAATCCTCGTGGTTCTGATTTGGACGTCAAATATTTTCAAAAATTGAAGGCCACCGCCCATTGGAAAACCATGCAATTAGTCTCAACTTATCTTTCACTTGGTCATATAGAAAATTATAGCATGCAAACAAGTCAGCAATCAGCTTATGTCGATGGTCTTCCTCTCTTTTCATTGGAGTATATTTGGAGTTATGTTCCGAGAAACATCAGAAAAATTAACGTGAGCGGAAAATAGATGCGTTCCAAGAATGTTCATATTAAATGAACGTGAAAATCAAGTAAATATTTTTTTTTCCCAAATTCTGACTTGACGACTTCAGCAGATAGAACAATCCCCGTCATATTTCTGAGACTTTCGATCACATCGTGGAAGAGAAGGGACTACTGGATCGAGGAGGTTCGTGTCTGAAGAGTTAATTTGGTGACGATGGGAAAGCTAGTTTGCTCGGAGTTAGAAGGTGGTGGTCCGGATCTCTCGGGACTGCTCATAGCGTTGGTGATAGCTATTACTCTCATGATCATCTGCAGTATTCCACCTCCACGCCGGGCTCTAGTTGCGGTTTATCGCCATGGTTGACAGCTTGCCAGCTAGCGTTCTTGGCTAGACATCGTCCTCGCCCAAGCTAGCGTGTTTCTTGGCTTTCTGAGTTCTCTCCAAGCTGTCTGAAGTTTTTGGGTTTAGTTTTTGTGTTATGACCTTGATGAATCGTATATGATAGCTGGTTTAATTTTAATGATGATATTCTTCATGGCAAGGATACTGCTGCAATGTTTTACCACAAAAAGCACTACTATCAATTTAATACAAAGATTTTATAATTAGCATCATTATCATCCAGTTTAAACCTGTTTAATTTGATGTTGTAAAGGTATTATATATATATATATATATATATATATATATATATATACATATATATATAATATCATTTTATCGAACTCAAATGAGTAGAATAAGTTCTTGGTCTTCTGGAGAGAGAGAGAGAGAGGGATACCATACCATATTCCCCCGAAACACGTTGCGATTATTGGACGATGGAAAACAGAGCACATAAAGCATCAGGTATCAGGACTGCTTTGAGCGGAACAAAGACTAACTGTAGAATATATATATATATATACGGCATCATGGAATGGATTAAATGCTCACTTAACATATGCTAGTGATGAATCGAACCACTACAGAACAGTTTGGATGCAGATCTGCAGCTTCTCTCCTATTTGAAATCAGAATTTTTCTCATCAATTGTTCAATTAACGAAGGAAAAGGAAAGGGGTAGAGAGGCAGGGGAAGCAGGGCAAAGAATAAGCGAAACTGTATTAATCTATTCCTTCTCGAGCAGCAAAATAAGGACACTCGAAAAATTCAAATACCAAGTTTTTTTTTTTTTTTAATTGTTCTCTGTTCATTCCCCCCCCCCCCCCCCCCCCCCAAGAATTATAGACGAAAATATGCAGCACCATGTTAATAAATTCGGCACGACTGCAAAAGATGGTCAGTGCTGAGTGAGAGAATATTTTCAATCTGTTTATGGTAGAATTTTGAATAGTCTCCACAAGAAGGTCGATCCCGTGCTTCATAACAGGGTGGCCCCGCCTCCCTCCCCTGTCTTCTTGAGCATCTTTTACCTGGCAGCCTTCCTCCTATCTTCGGCCTATTCTCTTTTGTTTCCTTCTTTGACTGATTAAGAGCCTCTGTCTCAGTCCTTGGCAGTCTCTTTCTATTCATGTTTCTTTTACTTCGTTTCTTTGAAATTGGGTAATCCCGTAATTCTAGCTGTCGCTGTTGTTGTTCAACCCACGATCGGAAAGAAACAGGGGCGGCGGAGAGGGGTGACAAATCAAGTGGATCCAACATCATTAGTTCAAACGTACGAATGCCTTGTTAAGGTTGGGTAGACAGTGGAGGCACGGGTGGAGATAGAACCGCTGTTTAAGTTGTGGAGTACGAGTTAAGATAGAGACAAGTGTATTTAATCGAGGGAAGACATCGGAAGACGATTCGGTTGAAGCGGTTGAGGGCCTTGAGGCAGCGCTAGCTCGGGGAAAACTAAGGTGGCACACATTTTTATCTCACTATCTAACTTAGTAAGTTATTAGAGTTATTTTATTTGATAGGCAGTCAAATATGATTTTTTTAAATTTTAAGAGTAATGTTATATATAATCGTAAAATGTAGAAGTATCATGTAGTCACTTTGAAAAAATATGAAATATATTATTAAAAAATTAATTTCTTTTTGTGTGAATCTTGTATTTAATATTTAAAATTTTTTTGAAGTGGTTGTTACACATTTACTAAACTACCCTTACACATCAATATTATGTGAATATTATTTATTTATTAATTATTAGGAATAATATATCACTGAAAGGTGGTATATTTATTGATTATTAGTGGGGTTGTTATCGGTTATTCATTGGTGGGTTGGTGATATTAGAGACTTGTCAATCAATGTTGGCCGAGATTTTAATGGTATCACCAACTTTTGCCTTCGTTTGTAAACTTTTCAAAAAGAATATTTTCATATTTCAATCCATCAACTTTCAAATTAAAAAAAAATAATAAAAAATTAACTTTTCAATTTTTCATTAAATATCATTTACATATATTCTATGAAAAGTACAAAACATAAAAACCAAAACAATCTTTACAAAACCCAAAACAAAAATGCTTTTGATATTTTTATTAGAATAGTATCACTAACTTTTGCCTTCGTTGTTTTCACAGATGAGATGAAATGAATTTTGATAAAAGTTAAAAGTTGAATAAAATTTTATTAGAATATATTTTTTTAATATTATTTTTATTTTAAAATTTAAAAAAGTTGAATTATTTATTTTATTTTATGTAGAAATTTAAAAAGTTTATAATGATTAGATAAGATGAAATGAGATGAGACGAAAAGTTTTGGAGAGGCACATGAGCTAGTATTAAACCATTGTTGACGCCCTCCAATTAATATGCACCACGTAAGCATCTCAATTTTATTTCAAAAGTCCCCACCGCATTAGATCAAGCTCTAGTCATGTCATTCCTCCCTTCAGCTAACATTAATGACTCCTTTTATCTCTTGCTAAAACAAATCTCCCAGCCCACCTGATCAGCCCGTTAGTTTCGTCGGCTCCATTGCCCAGCCCACCTCATTCCGTCGAACCACTCGGCTTCATCTCATGACAAATATCCTGATCTACATCCTACATCCAGTTTCTCCTTTATCACCCATAGTCCAGGCCGTATCATTTGTAGTAATTTTTAAATTTATTTCTTTTACTTTAATGAGCAATTTGTATGAATAAATAGATTGTAGGACTGGGGCTTCTTTCACACTCATTTTGGTCTGGTGGATGCCCTCTCTCTCTGTTGCTGATGATTTCTTCGACCCTTTCACCGCGTCCACTTCTTACTCCAACAAAAAGAAAAAAAGAGATTGTAGGACCTGAATTTTAAAGTAAACACACCATTGGTTGCCCATTCTCAGTTAAGTTAACTCTACCTACAGATGTGTCTCACTTAATTTTCATTCAACATTTTTTAAATCGGGTTTAGTGATCTAATGGAAGGCTGAAAGCCAGAAGGAAGCTGTGGATTAGTTCATTTCACATTTTTTATTTAACCAATCAACCAAGGTATGTTGTTGCATGATTAAGTGATATAGTAATTTATCGAAACAAAAAATAAAAGAGCAAAATGTAGAGCAATGCATTTAATGTCATCATTTGTTTAAATGTTTTATGTTTTTAGCTATTGCATGTATATTATTTATGAATTTGAATTATTTTCATTTTCTTGTAGAAGATGGACAGTGATAGTGAAGAAGTAGCAATAATAGAAGAGATAGAAACTGATGTGGAGATTACATAAGAATGTGAATATGCCCAAGAACGTTTGTACTCAACCAACTATCTTGTCTTCTTCATTTAGCGGTCTATTATAGAACCATGCCGTATGTATTTTGACTAGGCCTGTGCTCCGACTCCGACGGAGTCGGAACAGTGACTTCCGACTTCCTACTCCGACTTTTGTCGGAGTCCAAATCGTCTTCCGACTCCGATTTCGAAAGGAATCGGAATTCAACTCCGATCGGAAGTCGGAACTTCGACTTCTGATCGGAATTCCAACTTCCAATCGAAGTCAAAATTCCAACTTCCGATCGGAACTCTGACTTCTAAATGGGTCCATTCCGAACCCTAAATACATAATAATCAATAATAATAAATATAATTAATGTAAATATATAATTCAGAAAGTCTTAAACAATTAATAATAGAAATAACATTCCATTTCATAGTTTGATTAAACAGTCCATAAGAATAAACATATTGATTCAACTAAAAGGAAAACATCATCTGCAGCACCATACTTGGTCATTTGGAGTACCTGAAATTAAGACAAAAAATGTCTTCAATCAATAAATGTAACCAAAATTGATTTAGAAAATTGAACATAGTAAAAGTATAATTTAATTACCATTAATACCAATAAAGATTAAGTTAGTTATGATATTAATTTATCCTTATTCATACTCCATCAGTCATCGGCAACTATACTAGGGTTCACAATTACATCTGTGAAATGATAAAAAAGTATAAGTTAAATAGATTTATAAAATCATAAAAAGAATTTAATAATCAATAATAAAAAAAACAAGTAAAATAAGGCTACCCTCTTCAAGCCTATAGCTCTCATCATCAATACCAATGCTATCTAGTCCAAGAGGCATATCATTGATCCAATTCAGTGTGCAAACGAGGGCCTTCACGGACCACGGTTGACGGTGACAATGAATTCTGGAAAGCATCCACCACTTGACTTCCAATGCTAAACGCCGACTCAGATTCAACCGTAGTAATAGGAATGGTTAACACATCTTAAGCAATACGGGAAAGGATTGGATACTTGGTGGAATTAGCCTTCCACCAAATTAATATCTCAAATACAGTACTAGGTGCCTCGACCTATTCCATAAAATACCGTTTAACCTCCAAAGTACACCCCATAATATTCTTCGATGCAATGAGCTGATGATACTCATTCATAATGTTGTAATTCCGACAACGTCGACGCAATGCTCCATCTGGGCTAAGGTCATCGGAGGGAGATGTCGGAGTTGAGTGTGAGGCACCCACTGCAGATGAAGGCTGACCATTATTTTTGTAGTGGTTGAATAAGTTATTGAAATCAATTTTAAGTGCTATAATAAATGATGCAGCCTTCATTGCCCCGAGGACGGAATTTTTCCAATATTCTATCATAGCCAACTTGTATCGGGGGTCAAGGATCACAGCCACAAAGAGTAATTTATTTATCTTTTCAACTTGCCCCCAATATTTATTATATTTGGTGAGCATCCTCTGAGCCATACTAGATAACAATCCGCTAGGGTCATCACAACCATCTTCCAAGTGGTGGTGTAGCATCGAGATCTGACTGAACCACAAGTTTACAGTCGTATATGCTGATCCAGACATCTACATAGTAATGTCATAAAAAATTTGTTAAAATGTGACAAAGAATCCCACACTCATCCAATCATGTGTGTCCGACGGACTGAACCCCTTTCTTGCAAGCTCCAGCAAAGCATACTTAAGGCCCCCCATCCTCCACCTCTATCCGCTCAAACACTTTTTGGTACTTCTGTGCCACATCTAATGTCATGTATGTAGAGTTCCATCCAGTCGAAACGTCCAAGCACAATATCCATGAATGTTTTTATCCGAAACTGTTCTTCTATTGCCCTGAACTTTTTAAGCCTTTGGGGGGAAGCCCTCACATACCGCACAATGTTGCAGACTTTTGTAATGGAATCATCAACCTCTTTTAACCCCTCAGTAACAATCAGGTTGATTATATGAGCATAACATCGAATATGGATAAACTCATGGCCCCGAATGACATCATCTCTCATCCTCGTATTCCGCTTGAATCATTTAATTGCAGTATCATTGGCACTGTCATTGTCAATTGTAATGCATAAAGCTTTTTGAATTTTCCAATCCTTCAAGCAATCATCCATTTCTGCCCCAATGGATGCACCCTTGTGATAATTGATTTATTCAAATCCAATAATCCGTTTTTTTAAATTCTATTCGCTGTCAATGTACTGTGCTGTGATATACATGTAGGAAACATTCTGTATAGATGTCCATGTGTCAGTCATAAATGAGACTCTCTAGCCAGTAGTCACAAACATCTTTCTCATCTCAGCCTTGTCTTTTAAATGCCTTTTCATACAATCTCGCATCACTGTATACTGTGATGGTAATGAAAATCGTGGCTCAAGCATCTTGAT
The DNA here is from genome assembly GCA_011037825.1 of Carya cathayensis. Taxonomy (NCBI): domain Eukaryota; kingdom Viridiplantae; phylum Streptophyta; class Magnoliopsida; order Fagales; family Juglandaceae; genus Carya; species Carya cathayensis. The sequence goes on from QGSO01000324.1 coordinate 903,056, forward strand.
AAACTTTTGGAACCATCTTTTGTCGACTGTAGTGAAAGGCATATCATCTTCAATTATCATCTATGCAAGTGCATCTCTCAACATCTTTTCGCCATTTTCTTAAGTTGCGTACCATCAGTCTTCGTAGAAGTTTCGTAACTAAACTTGGTTTGATCTTTGGCCGCCAATCCCTTCGCTATCTTATACCTCTAGCAACCATTAAGATGTGATATCAAACAAACGATACCTTATTTTATTTGAATGACATCCAACTAGTGTACCACAATGGTTGCAACTCGTCTGCGGTTCCTCGGTATTACTGTCAACCTTGGTGAAATGTTTTCACGTCCACGACATTTTTTTATTTTATCGTGGTTGTGGTGGCCTCACGGATGGAGGTGGTACATCCGGCTCATCCTCAATAGCCATCTCCTCCTCCTCATTAAATGTATCATTATCTTCTATGTCTACCGGGAGTGGGAATCGACTACTTGCACACGAAATTTGTGTTTTGGAAGTGGATCTAGATCTCGATGATGGGGATGGAATTGTGGCATCCTGATCCTGTTCTAGAGTCCCATATGGTTGCGCATCCATACCTAATGCATAGACTGATTGGCATAACACAGTTGGCAAGTAAAGGTATCAAAAAGATAAGCTATATATAAAGGCCTATAGAACAACTGGCATGTACTATGCATATATAAAATATCCAAAAAGTATAAAATAGTAATAAAAAAAAAAGAAATCGACATTAAGTTTTGATTTGGACTGATTCAACCCTAAAAGACATTATCCTAATAATTTCAACTTATTAGGATACTTTACAAGATATTGATACCAAAAAGATAATTGGTACTTTTTTATTTTTATTTTTTTATTTTTATAACTCATATTATCTGTAACTTAAATGGTGTGAACACTAGCTAGTACTTTATGTTGAATCAACACAACTACGCCATCATTTGAACACAGTAATTGATGCAGCCCATGAATTAATATTTTGTTTACAAGCAATTGATATTATATATTATCCAAACACAAGCAAAAAATTTTGAAACTTTTCCCTTTAACAAAATTGATAATACAGTAATAAAATCTATTGAAAATTAGTTGTTTCCACTTGAAGTACAAAAAGTTTAGGTTGATTTCATAATAGAGTAGAGTTCTCTACATGAAAGGACAAGTTATCCTTTATTTAGTGTCCTTTCTGTACTAAAACCTATGATGGTTTTTGAGTTGTGATTCTAATGCTGCTTACACTTATAGGGAGCATGATTTGAGATGGTTGCTAACGATGCTACATATGTTTTTTGATTATCAAAATCAAGTGGATGTATTTCTGGATTGCGACTGAGGATTTGAATCCTTGAAATTGAACAAGAGGTATTTTGCCTAGAGCCATAGCCCGACCAAAAGAAAAGCTACATGCCAAAGAAGAGGTCTTTTACCTGTCAATCCTGCAAAAATGATGGATTATAGCTGCCACAGTTCATGGCTTTTTGTTCATAAATTTGGGGAAAAAATTGTTGGAATGTGGCAATTCTTTTACGTTGTATGTGGAGGGGGCGGGTGTGATATACATTAAAATTTTGATGATTTAGGTACCCAGCTCTGCTTCAAAAGCATTTGATGTATTTAGCTGTAATTGTTGATGCACAACCACAAGCACCAGCAATGCCTCCCCAGGTGACTGTAGGCATGATTCTTCGTTTATCAGTTCATCTAGTAGTGTCTTGCTAAGTATAGTAAACAATTGCAGATGTCCCCACACCCGACAATGCAACAAGGGTATTACATGCAACACTCTCAAGCAGCCGCAATGGCTCAGCAGCTAGGGATTTCCCCCCAAAAGCTGGCATTACATTTAATAACCCACATTAGATCCAAGATCCACAGCAGCAGCTACACCAGCAGCACCAACAGGCCATCCAAGGGTAAATGGGTCTCAGAGCTAGAGGGGCCAACAATAGCTTACATGCCATGCACAATGAGACTACCCATGGAGGTGGCAGTAATGGTGGTTCACCTGTTGCAGGCTCAAATGATGTAAGGGGAGGAAGCAAGCAAGATGGCTTTGAGGCTGGGACAGCTGGCGCTGATGGCCATGGAAGCTCAATTGCTGGGCATGGCAGTGGTAATGGAGAATCTTCTTACTTAAAGGGGTTGGAGGAAGTGAAGTAATGTGTTCTTATTGGCCATCCCACATGAATACGTGGCTGTTGATAGTAGGTCTCTTAGAGTAGAAGTGGTATGCTCTGATAATCTTTGTTAGATAGAGTGAAGTGCAGGAAGTTTCACTTGTTCTAGTTTTGAATAGATTAGGTTGGTGAAGTTGTAGCGTAACTTACCCTACAACTTCAAAAAATTAGTTCATTTCTTGATCTAACCTGCATTATGGTATAATTACTTCATATTGCAAGCTTTCTAATTTAGAGTGCATATTATGAAATCAGTGGTAGGTAGTTTAGAATTAGTACAAACTGCAATTATCCAAAGTACTTATTCCTAAAGAAAGCTAATTATTATTAAGTTGAGGTTAAAACCCTGATTTTCAATCTTTGCAGCATTTTCTATTATTTTGAAAAATGATTTAAGGAATGTTCCTTAGTTTCCAATCAAAGAATTTAATCTTATTATGTATTGACAAATGAGAAAAAAGAATATATAAAAATGAACAAAAAATGGGAAAAAATGATGGCCATGCTTGGATGCTTATCCGTGGGGGAAAAACGAACAAAAAGAAAAAAATAATAATAATGGGAAAATAGATCAAAAGAGACAAACATGTTTATTCTTTGTTTGTGACATTTCCACAAACTCCTTATGTTTACAGTCCAAAATCAAGAACTTTAACAAAAGAAACATCACAACCATTTCCTTAATACATTCGTTCACACAATTATATAATCTACACAATCCCATTTCTAATTTGAATAAGAAATAATATCCAAAATTCGGAGCAAATTTCTAAATTTAAAACCCTAAAAATTAAACTTACCAATCGGCAAAAAGGATAGAAAGAAGGCACTGCAGCGACGGCGGCTTAAAGCAATCTATGGTGGAATCGTGCTTTGTTGTGGGCCGTGGCATTATGCTGCATGTGAGGAGAATCACGGTGAGAGGCTAAGAGCTGAGGACTGAGGAGTGACTGTTGACCGAGTGAGGAGGAAAGAATCACAGAAATGAAGGGAATCAAGAAATTTGAGGTATGAGATTTGGGGGTGTGCAAAATGGCGTCGTTCCAGTCAATCAGGAAAAAAAAATCTAGTTTTTTTTTTTTGGAAGTCAGAGTCAGAATTCGAAGCCCAGTGTTACAGAATCATAATTACTCCGATTCTGACTGTGATTTTTGAACACTTCGATTCTGTCGGAGTCAGAATCGGAGCAGGAATCGGAGGAGTCAGAAATGTGCACACCCCTAATTTTGACAATGTAGAAGATGCGCTCACATGTTACAAGGCATATGCAAGGCGAATGGGTTTTGCCATTCGAACAAATCACACTCGATTGTCAAAGGTGGATAGATCATTAGTTGGCTTCGAATATATTTGTTCAAGGAAAGTGTTTCGTCGTCAAAAGTTATAAGATGAAAGAAAGATCAATTCCCATTCTAGTTGAAACAAGAATTGGATGTAAAGTATTGATGAGTGTAAAAAAGGAGGGGAATAGGTGGATTGTAACCAAGTTTGCAAATGAACGTAACCACGAGCTTTTTACTCCTAGAAGTACAAGTTTTCTTTTAGGACATAGAGGGGTAACAAAAGTTTAGAAAAAACTCATCGAAACATTAAATGAGTATGGAGTATTGAGAAGAAAAATAATGTCCGTGCTTAGAAAGGAATCCAGTGGTGACTATAAGGTTGGATGTATTGGGATGGATGTAGAAAACTATTTGGGGAATAGAAGGAGAAATCTTCTTGCGAAAGGAGATGCATAGTGGATACATAACTATTTTATGTAGTGTCAGTGTAAGAATTCTAGTTTTGTTTATTCAACCCAAGTTGATGAGTAGGGATTCATGCAGGGAAACTATTTTTGGGCAGACGCCAAATCCCAAGTTGCCTATCAATATTTTAGGGACGTAGTGACATTTGATGCCACTTATTTGAAAAATTGTTATAGGAAATCATTTGTACCCTTTACTGGAGTTAACCATCATCACCAATCTGTGATGTTTGGATGTGCTTTACTCATAAATAAGACATCTGAGTCTTATACTTGGTCATTAAAACTATGGCTTGATGTAATGTTTGGCCATGCTCCTATTGCCATAATCATTGACGATGACAAGGCTATGGGAAAGGCAATTGCTGAGGTACTACCAAATACCACTCACCGTTTGTGTTTCTGGCATATTTTGCAAAAAGTACTTGAACACTTGGCTCATGTCTATAATAGATATCCATAGTTTGATTTTCATCATTTCATTCATGACACATTAAAACCCGAAGAGTTTGACTTGGAGTGGAGTGAATTGTTGGTGAAATATGGCTTGGGTGAGAATGCTTGGTTGCAAAACCTTTTTGAGATGCGGGGTGCTGGCTTACTTGCAACGTAAATTTTATGTTGGCATGTCTACTACTCAGAGAAGTGAGAGCATGAACAAATTTCTTGAAGGTTATGTCCGTGTACGCATAATGGTGAGTGATTTTGTCTACTGTATGAAAAAGCATTAGATGCAAGTGTCCTAAAGGAGAGATAGAAAGATGTCAAGAAAAAAATATCAAAGCCAATTTTTAAAACTTGTTACAAGATAGAAGAAGAGGCCACAGAGGTTTATACAAGAAAATCCTTCTTATTTTTTCAAGAGGAGCTATTTAATGCACAACGATACAAGGCCAATATGGATCTCGAGGAAGAGGCAAACAAATATTTAGGGTGTCATCCATTGAGAAAGGAAGCCATGCATATGACGTTACATTTGCCATACATTAAGATGGTTTAACAGTACATTAGCTTCCAATATATATATAGAGTAATGTTATATACAGCCGTGAAGTGTGCAAGTGTCGTATAATTATTTTTAAAAAAAGTAGAGTCTACTATTAAAAAATTAATTAATTTTCCTATAGGTCCCATATTTATTAACTTTTTTCAAAATAATTGCACGATACTTATGCATTTACGACTGGAACTATCATTTCTCAATCATTAAATAATATACATCACTTGTAAAAATACTTCTTCAATTTCACTTCTTTCATTATACAATATCAGCATTGGTCTTTTAATTTTTTCTTTGGGCTAGCTCCAAAGTCTTGTAACCGAAGTCCTTCTACAACAAGGGTTTTGTTTCATGTCTATGTCAACCCATTCAAAAAAATTACAGTGCCTTTTAATCTTAGTCTCTTGAAACTTTTTGGGTTGCTTGAGATCCTTAGGTTTGATGTAATGTAACAATAGCAAGTTGGCCACTCGTAGATTACTTCATGTTCTACTCTCTTACTTCAAGAACTTGATCTGAAATGCTCTTTATAACTCTATTAGGGCTATAAAATGAAGTGATAACAAAATTTGAATCTCTTATAGAACAAAAAAAAAAAAAAAAAAAAAGGGAGAAGAAGAAGAAGAAGTAGAAGAAGAAGAAAAACAAATTTGGTCTAATTTAGCATCTCCTGCAAATTAGTGTGTAAAAGTGAAAAAAGTTGGCAGCTACAAGCACACATGTTATGACACCTGTAAAATCTCAGTTGCATGATAAATGATCAGTCTTTTTGAAGAGGAAGTTTGTAGTATTCCTAGTGATTTTAAGCACCCAAACTACTGGGTAAGATTTGCAATGTTATAATTGTATATTGTGAAACTTACAAGATATACAAGCGATCTACTAACATGATTTCTTATGCAAGTCCAACATGCCTATTCAATTTTAGCATCCATTCAAGTTAAAGAAATAAAAAATCGTACTTGTTTTTTTGCTTCTGCTCAACATACATTTCAAGCTTAAGAAACAAAAAAAAAAAAAAAAAACACAATTTCGACATCCATTCAAATGTCAACATCATGCCTACACAATTTGTTGTTTCAAACTTTAAATGAAACCATAAATCAAAGAATTGTTGTAGTGAAAAGTTAAGAAGAATGCAAAAATCATAGCACTTTATTGGGAATGCCGTGAAAGTTGAGAGGAGACACTGTGAGAAGGGAGAAGCCGAAACTAGACTTAGGATCTATGGCCACCGTATCTGAATTTGTGACCATAGATTTAGGATATATGGCCACAAACTCAGTCTCACTATTTCTTTTTGGTGATGCAATCAATGGAGGTGGGGGAAACTGAAAATACAACCCAACTTAGTAAAAGAAAATTAAAAAAAAATTTGAGATTCTCCCTTCTGGTGATGCTCTCAAACCTCCAAATTGACAAATTCAAAAGAAGAAAAAAAAATGAGATTCTCCCTTCTGGTGTGTAGGAGGAGGCGAGCCAAATATGAAATTTATTTAGAAATTTCTATATGGAGATTGGCTTTGGGCAATATTTTTTCAAGCCAAATATAAAGTTTGACATATCTTTTCATCCTACGTCCATGCTCCTATGAATCAGCTTTAAAGCCGTTGGTGAGGTTGGTTCTTGGAGGTGCTGACTGGATTATCAATGAAGGCAAGATGTCTTTTTGGTTTGAGAATTGGTCTTCTTGGGAAATTCTAGGTGAACTTTTGGAAATTACAGATCCCTTTTTAACTATAGCTGATCTATACTTAGATACGGGAGTAAATTGGAAGAGAATTTAGGAGTTAGTTGGAAATTCTCTATGTCAAGAGCTGAAGTTTAAAAAAATCAACATTTCCTTAAGTGCTGATATTCCTATTTGGAGAGTTGAATAAAATGGTAAATTTTCTACATCGTTAGCTTGGCAAGTCACTTATGTACAAAGGTCAAAGTACCGTGGGCCAAATGGATCTGGCTTAGCTTAATTCCTAATAAGATTTCTACTTTCATGTGGATATGTATGTATAAAGGTTTACCTTTTGATTAGAATATTATGAAGTTGAATATATCTATGGCCCCTAGATGTGAATTTTGTAAAGTGGCTGCTTGTAAATCTTTGGATCGCTCACTTCTTTTGGGATAGCTTCCCACTTTTGTTTGGGGTTTTATTAGGTTAGCTTTGGGTTTGAATTTTCGGCCAAATAGTACATGGGGTGGGAAAATACAACAATGGTTATCCAAAGCTCAGGCGGTATCTCAGCTCAGTGTTGTGATTGATATTCTTCCTTCTTTGATTAGCTAGTTCTTGTGGCTCTATAGATGTAAAGCTCACATGGAGGGGGTGTTTGAAACCAAGGAGCAAGTGTGCTTTCACATCAAGAATTTTTTTATTTAGCTCAAATTCTTCACAATAGAACAAATACACCTTTATCAAGTGCTCAGATAATTTTGAAACAACTTGGATTAATAACAATGCCTGTCGAGAAAAAGACTATTCAGATCTTGAAATGGATGCGACCAATATAGAGTTATGCCAAGCTTAATATTGATGCAAGTAGCCTCGGGAATCCTAAAAGAAGTGGAGGCGGAGGTATCTTTAGGGATGTAGATGGTCACTTAGTTTTTACTTTTGTAAGATTTTATTGCATGATTTCCAATAATAATGTTGAGATCAGGGCCTCTTCGATGGTCTTAATTTCTATGTACAGATGAATATAATGCCTGTCGAAGTTGAAACTGATTCTAAGCCGCTCGAGCGAAACCAGGTAGATTCAAACGCTCGAAGACCGCTCGACAGTGAGCTCGAGCGGTGCCTCCAGGAAGAGAAGTTCGCTCAAGCGAAGTCATTGGCCGCTCGAGCGAAATCAGGCAGAGTCGAACGCTCAACGTGCTCTCGACACGCCGCTCGAGCGAATGTTCTGTGTTTTGCCCAGAATTAGGGTTTTCCGCCGTGAGAAGTATAAATAGGCCATTTATACTTCATTTGGCCATGTGTGTGCCTCAAGAACTCTGTGAAGAATAATATTTCTCCTCCTCCATTGTATTGTGATCTCTCATATATATAAATCCTTTGCAACTCCCGTGGACGTAGGCAATTTTCCGAATCACGTAAATCTTGTGTTGTGTGTGATTGTTTTCTCTCCCATTTAATATATTTTTCACTTCATTGTCATCAGTTTTCGTAACAATTGGTATCAGAGCCGTGGTTCGGATCTGAAGGAAGACGATGGCTGGAGATGAAGTGAAGGTATCGGGGATCGAGAAGTTCGATGGCAAGGATTTTGGCTACTGGAGGATGCAAATAGAGGACTATCTCTATGGGAAGAAGTTGCATCTTCCATTGTTGGGAAAACAACCGGAGAAGATGGATGAGGATGAATGGAAATTGTTGGATCGACAAGTTTTGGGGGTTATTCGACTAACCCTGTCGAGATCCGTTGCACACAACGTCATCAAGGAGAAGACGACGGCGGATCTCATGGCGGATTTTTCAGGCATGTATGAAAAGCCGTCAGCGAATAACAAGGTACATTTAATGAAAAAGTTGTTCAACTTAAAGATGGCAGATGGTACGTTTGTTGCACAACATCTGAATGATTTTAATACTATCACAAATCAATTGTCGTCTGTTGAAATTGAATTTGATGATGAGATACGTGCACTGATATTATTGGCTTCATTGCCAAATAGTTGGGAAGCCATGAGAATGGCTGTTAGTAATTCTGCTGGTAAAAATAAGTTGAAATATGATGATATTCGCGACTTGATTTTGACTGAGGAGGTGCGTAGGAGAGATTCAGGCGAGACCTCGTGTTCGAGTTCAGCAATGAATGTTGATTCTCGAGGGAGATCACATGATAGGAACTCGAATAGAGGAAGGTCAAAATCAAACCACAGAGGCAAGAGCAAATTGAGGCCTGGTCAGTAGGTTACTTGCTGGAATTGTGGCAAAGCTGGCCACATAAGGAAGAACTGCAAAAATCCTAGAAAGACCGAGAATGATAGTGCTAATGTTGTAACTGAAGAAGTACAGGATGCACTATTGCTTGCAGTTCATAGTCCAGTTGATGATTGGATACTGGACTCAGGGGCTTCCTTCCATACAACTTCCCACTGGGAGCTAATACGAAATTATGTCGCAGGTGATTTTGGGAAGGTGTATCTGGCTGATGGAGAAGCTTTGAACGTGGTAGGGATGGGAGACATTGACATTGTACTCCCTCACAAGAACAAATGGACCTTGCAAAAGGTTAGACACATTCCTGAGTTGAAGAAGAACCTCATTTCTGTTGGGCAGCTGGATGAGTGTGGGCACTCAGTAGTGTTCTCAGATAGTACCTAGAAGGTCACAAAAGGGGCATTAGTACTAGCTCGAGGTAGAAAAACTGGTACACTGTATATGACTACCGGTTTGGTTAACACTATTGCTATTACCGTTGCAGAGAACACAACAGATTTGTGGCATTGCAGGCTTGGCCAAATGAGTCAGAAGGGTTTGAAAGAACTTCTGTCTAGAGGCAAGCTACCAGAACTGAAGACAGTTGATCTCAGTATGTGTGAGAGTTGTATTATAGGGAAATAGAAGAAGGTCAGTTTCTTGAGAAGTGGCAGGACGCCTAAGACAGGAAAACTGGATCTAGTCCACACAGATGTGTGGGGACCTTCCCCAGTGGCATCTCTTGGAGGTTCTCGTTACTATGTCACGTTCATTGATGATCATAGTAGGAAGGTATGGATTTATTTTCTGAAGCATAAATCCAACGTATTTAATGTGTTCAAAACCTGGAAGGCCATGGTAGAGACAGAAACAGGCCTAAAATTGAAATGTTTGAGGTCTGACAATGGTGGTGAGTACATTGATGGTGGGTTCAAGGAGTATTGTGCAGCTCTAGGTGTCAGAATGGAGAAGACCATTCCTGGGACACCACAGCAAAATGGAGTTGCTGAATGTATGAACAGAACCATAAATGAGCGTGCTAGAAGCATGAGGCTGCACGCAGGACTACCACCTACTTTTTGGGCAGATGCAGCCAGCACTCCAGTCTACTTGATAAATAGAGGGCCATCAGTTCCATTAGATCATGAATTGCCTGAGGAGGTTTGGAGCAGGAAAGAGGTCAAATTTTCTCACCTTAAAACATTTAGCTGTCTTTCTTATATTCATATTGATTCTGATGCTAGAAGTAAACTTGAGGCGAAGTCAAAGAAATGTTATTTTATTGGCTATGGAGACGAGGCATTTGGCTATCGTTTCTGGGATGATCAGGGTCGGAAGATCATAAGAAGCAGGAATGTAATTTTCAATGAGAAGACTATGTACAAGGACAAGTCTAGTACAGCTTCTGAAACAACTCCTCAGGAGTCCGAGTTTGTAAGCTTGGATGACCTACCAGAGGTCACAATGCAGAGTAGAGATGTGAGTGATGGGGAGAGTGGGTCCAGTGCACCCATTCCTATTATTCCGCAGTCAGCTTCAGAGCCGTCCACTCCTACAGTTGCAGTTCGACGATCAGTTAGGACTAGACGTCCTCCACAACGTTTCTCACCAACCTTGAACTACATTCTGTTGACAGATGGTGGAGAACCGCAGAGTTATGAAGAAACATTGCAAGATGAAAATTCTAGTAAGTGGGAGCTGGCCATGAAAGGTGAGATGGATTCTCTGCTAGAGAATCAGACATGGGAGTTGACAGAACTTCCATCAGGAAAGAAGGCATTATACAACAAGTGGGTGTACCGGGTGAAAACTGAGGTTGATGGTAGTAAGAGGTACAAGGCTAGACTTGTTGTAAAAGGCTTTCAACAGAAGCAGGGTATTGATTACTCTGAGATTTTTTCTCTTGTAGTGAAGATCACAACTATCAGGATGGTACTATCTATAGTTGCTACTGAAGATTTATTTCTTGAGCAGCTAGATGTGAAGACAGCCTTTCTTCATGGAGATCTTGAAGAAGACATCTACATGCACCAACCTGAGGGGTTTGTAGTACAGGGAAAGGAAGGTTCAGTCTGTAGACTGAAGAAGAGCTTGTATGGCTTGAAACAAGCTCCTAGACAGTGGTACAAGAAATTTGACAACTTCATGTGCAGTGCAGGGTACATCAGATGTCAAGCAGATCACTGTTGTTATGTCAAGCATTTTGACAATGCCTACATTATTCTATTGTTGTATGTGGATGACATGCTTATTGCAGGGGCTAGTATTGATGAGATCAATAATCTGAAGAAGCAGATGTTAGAGCACTTTGCAATGAAGGATTTGGGAGCTGCAAAGCAAATCCTTGGCATGAGAATTGTCAGAGATAGAGCCAGAGGTACGTTGAGGCTCTCACAGGCTGAGTATGTGAAAAAGGTACTCAACAGGTTCAATATGGACAAGGCCAAACCAGTTGGCACACCCTTGGGCAGTCACTTCAGACTCAGTAAGAATCAGTCACCCGAGTCAGAAGAGGAACAAGACTACATGAGTAAGGTTCCTTATGCCTCATCTATTGGTTCACTTATGTATGCTATGATCTGCACAAGATCGGATATTGCCCATGCAGTGGGAGTTGTGAGTAGATACATGAGTAAACCAGGAAAACAACATTGGGAAGCAGTGAAGTGGATTTTGAGGTACCTAAAGGGCTCCTCAGAAACGTGCTTGTGTTTCTCAGGAAAGAGTTTAGAGGTGCCGGGCTCTGTTGATGCTGATTTAGCTGGTGATATTGATAGCAGAAAGAGTACCACAGGTTTTGTTTATACTCTTGGTGGTACTACAGTGTCATGGGGTTCTAATCTGCAGAAAACAGTTTCTTTGTCTACTACAGAAGCTGAGTATGTTGCAGTGTCAGAGGCTGCAAAGGAGATGATATGGCTACAGGGCTTCTTGGAGGAATTGGGTAAAAAGAATCAGAAAGGCACTCTCTATAGTGATAGTCAGAGTGCCATATTCCTTGCCAAGAATCCAGCATTTCATTCTAGGACAAAGCACATTCAAATCAGGTATCACTTCATACGATCATTGTTAGATGATGGACAGTTGTTACTTGAGAAAATTTGTGGTAGCAAGAACCCGGCTGATATGTTGACAAAGGGTGTCACACTTGAGAAACTGAAGTTGTGTGCAACTTCAGTTGGTCTTCTGGCATGAAGACAGGGGCAGTGAGTTGCAGAAGTGCACGTTTGAGGAAGAGGACGATGCAGCGAGTGTACCAGTCTCCAAGTGGGAGAATTGTTGAGTAGTGGAGTCTGGTCCACTTCGCTCGAGCGGCGGCCTTTTGCCGCATTAGAGTTTCAAAGCATGTAGGAGCTTTCCGAATTGGGGTCTTATGTGCAATTCCGACACCCGTAGCCAAAGTTATGGCCAAAAGACTGAAACGCACTCAAAACGGCCCCAATGAGGAATATATCACAATCAATTCCCGCCTTTGCGTTGATCTGCCAACTCATGGTATCTCAGCGCCATCAAGGTGCAATCTGACAACTCAGCATCATCTGTCTCGGATCCCCTTGCATCACATTCGAGTCTCTGATCACCACCCCTATGCCAATCCTACATTGAACCTTATCTACAGACATCATCCCAATTAGCTTTGTAAGAGTTAGGAGGTGGAGTAGACCACTGAGCTGCCTATTGATTGACCATTGCAGAAATATCAGCACTTCCCTGGTTTGCTTCTTGGAAATCATCATGAACTGCTTGTCGGGCCAACTTAATAACTGCATCTGGAGACGAAACGGTTTCCTCAAATACCAAGTTGTTCCTTCTTTTCCAGACTTGTATATATATATATGCCTTTTGATATGTTTTAATTTTCATATATTATATATGTATGACGCACAAAGTGACACGAGGTCATGTTGAATACTTAATAGTGCTAATTAACATGATCACACCTCAAAAGGTTTAGTATGGAACCATTTGTTCATATATAGTTAAAACCATAAAGAAATAAGAAGTTCAATAAAAAAGTCATAGAGATTAATTGGAATTTAAGATTAATTTTATATATATAAACCCTTTAATTAAACTAGAAAGCTGAAACATCGTATATGTCCGTATATATTTTTTTCTATAGCTCTTTGGTGTTGATTGGTAGATCATGAAGATCAGTCCAATATCTAAAACCGAATATATATTGTACGTGTCCTTCCCAAAATTGGAGTGATTGATATGAAATTGGAGTGATTGATATGAACAAGTAACAAACTGATCTCCTTCATGTAACCCACAAAAGGGAATTGTAATTAATAGCCATGAAATTCATATATATTAATTGGCAATCGATAATGTTGAGTTCGTCTTTTGGTTGATCATTATGGACGTTGGATGATAGCTAAATTATGATCTTCATAAATTCTTTTAATATTATGATATAAATAAAATAAAATACAAAAAAAAATCAAAATTATATATAATATATATATATTTATATTTGCCATAAAAGAAACAAAATTTTCCGTTATCAATTTATATGACCACACACTCAAAGCCGTTTGGTTCTTATTTCCCTGGCCTCTTTATCAGCTAATAGACAAAGTGATCGTCCAACAAGGCCGTATCAAATGGAGCTGCAGTACTCAAAGTACAGACGTGGAAATTAATACAACCACAGGGATATCTGAGTTTTTTTAGTTTCATCCTTCTAATTATTTCTTCAAAGAAACTATTAATTATTATTAGTTGATGAAGAAGTTCTAATTAAGTTTCAACACGCGCACACAAAAAAAAAGAAAAAAAGGTTTCAACACAAATGCAACAAATGGAATACCAAATTAAGTATATATGATCATGATCATGTTATTCATGTCTATTTACTTACTCATTTATCTCCAACAAATACACCCTCGTGCATTAATTTATTCTTATTTATTGGCCGGGCTACACCAATACATTTAAGGAACAAACCAAACAAAAACGTTGTGATTATTTTTCCTTTGTGTCGATCCAAGTACTCCTTCTCAAGAGCACTAGCTAGAAGCTTCTTAATTGCTTTCCTCAATCTGCATTTGATCATGATCATCATCTCCCTTAACTACACATGCTGCATGTACGTCTTTGTCTCATTTATAGCCGATCGATATATCACACATTATTAATGGATTCATGATCACTTGGCTCAATAGGAGGTGCATGCAATAGTACCGGTGCCTGTATTAATATTCTGTGTTGGATCTTCCGTTTGAATATGGATAATAATCTCTGTTGTCTGTGTTGTGCTCAACTGGAGCTCATGTTCATTTGCTGTAGTAGCAGGGCCACTCGGTACATCTAATTGGATGTTCATTTCTGGAAAGATTAGATCTTTCGGCCTGTCCATGTAAATGACGTACATTATCATCTGAGTCATCCCGAATATGAAACCTAGTATGTTTGGTGTCTGAAAACAGAACAAAAATAAGGGTCGCATAAACTTGTAAGATTATCAGCAAAAGTTAGGATGTATATAATTAAATATATTTGTTTAGTTTTAATTACTAGCTACAAAGGAGGATTGATGGGGAAATACTCGAACTTTACCGCAATGAAGAGATCCTTTATTAATAGACCATAGGAGAACCACATCGTAGCACAGATTGTCAAGAAGAATGATAGGGAAAATGGCATGAATTCCACGCTCTTTGTTTGTATAACCAGCCTCTGAAAAATGAAAAAACAAACAGAGAATTACTTACCCAATAAAATGTTAACCTAGCTAGGGTCAATCTAAATCTAATAATTATAGAATAATACCATGAACAAGTCTCAAATGCACAAGGTTTTGTAAAAATATGGAATCTACTAAGAAAAATTGAATTTTTCACCTTTTTTTTTTTATGTTGAGGTAAATTTTTTATTTTATTTTTATAAAATATCGGTACGAGACTTGTATATTTGGAGTTTGATACATATTTTAGATCAACTTGCGAAAAAATTAATTACCATGACACTGAGAGGAGCAGCAAAAACACAAACAGAACAAACCGCACAAGTCCATCCAACAGCTGTACGCCGGAGAGAACTTCTTCGAATGAGGGATGTGCAGAGTATGATCAAGCCCAAAAGCCCTACGTTAAACAAGATAAGCAGCTTTGCGGTATATATCTGCGGAAAAAGCAAAAGATTTTGATTTATCAAGTTAATTAAATAAACTAGCTGCATGCAACTAATTTATTAAAAAGAAAATAGATTAAGAAAGATTAATTGTATGTAAGTACGTTACCCTAGCTCTCCCTGGTGCATATATCATGAACAAGACTAGGTAAATGGATTCAATGGCACAGCCGATGGAGTTGATGGTGATGAGCAAAATTGCATGCTTTTTCAGGAAGGCATAGTAAAGCATCAGCATCGCGCTAAATAGTGCTACTGAATAAGGCAGCGATTGGAATCCTTGTGTTGATTTTTTCCTGTATATCCTGTAAAAGGTTGGCCTGGCAGACAAATTAAATAGCAAACGATTAAAATGGAAACTAATGATTCGATTAGCTTCATAGCTGAAAAATCCATATACATTTGGAGAGTAAATATTACTCACACTGGGGCTAGATATACGAGGAATGACACGATGTTACCTGCATAAAATGAGATACCAAAAATGACATGAGACCTTGAAATTAGTATATAAAAACTCAAGAGATGTTTGGAACTGGAGAAAAAGTGGCTATACGTACCAAGAAGGCCGAAAACAATAGATATCATGGCATGATCAACATCGATCGTTGCCATTCTTGCTGGGAAGCCAACCCTTTCGGTTCGTGACCAGGGTGTCCGGCAGGGGATCAGCTAGCCTGTGGATCAGGCCGCCGGCACTACGTACAATTGATCAGCTAGCTGCTTGTCATTAGTCTTGGTATTGGGTGGGTATTTATAGGTATGAGATGGAAAGGTTTATAAGAAGATGGTGGACGCCAAGAGATGATCAGTTGCTTTTGGGTACAAATATTATTTGGTTTTTTGAGCTGTTAAGCAAACACTATGATAAGATAATTTTATGGGGGTATAAGTAGATCATCATGATGAGCTGGGAAGCTCATTAATGATTAATTATGGCCATTTTTGGAGCGTTTCATTTCTGGCATTCATTAGTTCTCCGACACCTGATCTTAGCGATCTTGAATTAGTTTCATCACTAGCTAGCTAGCTAGCCACTTTTGGTAGCCATTTGCCAAATGGGCCTCTCTAGCTGAACCCTACACGCTAGTATAATAAGCTGCTATATATTACCAAAAAAGATGTCAATTTGCTACCAATACTTTAAAGTATTGGTCATGTGCTAGCTAGCTAACTTGATCTAATATGTTTGCTTTCCATGGAAAAAGTCGCGATATTCCTCCAATTAGAACCCAGCAGCTTGAAGGAAAAAGAAAGTTAAGAAAAACATACATTTTTTACGGCGTTAATTTACTAATAAGTGATCAGGCGGGATTTCTTTTGAGTTTGCTTAATTACATATATTAATACATATGCATGCAGCTTCAAAAAGGGTGTGAATTAACTGTACAGTAAGTTTTTAACCAATCACTTGAGCTGTACGTACGTCGGCGTTTGATCTCTTCATGAGTTTTGGGAAGAGACGCATGAGGCGCAATTGATATATGGCTTAATTTGGAAAGAGATGAGCGCGCGGGTCGAGCCATTTGGTGACGTGAAGCAACTGATCACATATATATCATCATGGTTGTATAGTAGTAAAGTAAAGATGGAGGGAGGAGGCCAACGGAGTCTGTTCAATTTACGTACGTATAGGTGTTCCCAAATTCCTTAATTTAAAAGATCATCGAGTACGTACTGGCCTGGTTGGAATTAGCACGTGAGATCATATGTGAGAGCCCACCAGCTATCTAGCCGTTACATTAATTCAACCGATACACAACCCCTACGCTATCTATCTGCCTTTTATGCTTCCTTCCTTCCTTCAATTATTGGCTTTTAATTTGCTCCATATATCTTACATATATATTTCAATAATATTAATGGGCAGTACGTACTACTTTAATTTGTTCTATCTATCTGCATGCGAATGCAATGAATGCGTGCATGATATAATTATATATATATATATAATATGCTTCCAAGATTAGTACTACGTACTCATCTTATTATATATATAATCGATTAATCCAATTAATGTCTGAAATTAGCAAAGAAGTACTTTTTCCAGTTCAATCCCATTAATTCGTGATCATGATCTTAATTAATTAGTGCTTATCATGAAATTAAAGCGTACTTAATTTATATATGTGCGGAGTTTGGAGTTGGGACGACAAAATTTATAATCACTCTTTAATTTAAAATTTTAAAAACATGATATATCTGAGATTGCTTGCTTGCTAGCTAGGTACGTACGTAAAGTCGCCAATACAATTAATAAATATTACTGATCAATGCATGCCCATTGATCGACAATGAGGTTTAATTAAATTATTAAGGGTTAAATATAGCGAAAATACGTATATATAATGGGATTTGCTTAATTAGCAAAATATATTATTATTGCATGCATAACAAGTCTAGTTGATCTTATATATATTAATTAGAGTACTGGCCCACATATAATAATATAGATGGATATTTATTCCAAAATACACACACACATACACACACATATAAATATATATATATATATATATATTTATATATATTATGAGTGACAGAGACAAAGACGACTACTCGTAAAAAGTGATATCTTTTGATGATACAAATAAAATATTGTTACATCTCTTGATGAAAGAGTAGTGTCAATATTATATAGTACTCTTATATATAACACTGACGAATGAGTCCTTAGCCTTGCCATATATATATATATATATGATAAATTATATGTGTATTCCATTTATGAAATTAGCTAATGATCATGAGATGGATAGATCACTAGAAGATCCTAATTAATTTTAAGATCCGGATGTGTTAATTATCTTAATTTCTAGATACTTGATTTTAAATTAGTTCCTTTAATATATACACATGAACAAGTCATAATTGATCATGTCACGAAATTGTCTTTACAATATATTCTGATGCATATTGGCTCTTAAAATCTCTTACAATTAATTATCATACATATATTATATATATATATATATATATATATATGTATTTATGTCTTTTCTTATCTATACATCAGGCATGCCAGTTGATCAAGCAATCAATATATACTCATTTTGAAAGATGATGATCAGCATGCATCTCTATTGCTAATAACTTCTCTAGCTAGATTCATGGGAGATACATTTGATCAGACGAATGAAATGATATTAATTGTAATTATAGAATATGCAAGTGTCGTATACTTCTTTAAAGAAAGTGAGTATATATATTATATATATGGAACTCAAATAAAAAAAATTAATTTTTTAATAATAAATTATATTATTTTTCAAAAAAAAAAAATGCAAAGCTTAGACAACCTAACTATATATGACTATATCTATCATCATTATTTATTTCAAATATCTCACTTTGATCAATTTTTTTTTAAAAGTTTATAACACAATGTTATTTTAATTAATTGTCTGTGTTTTCAGTCCCAGTTCATTCATTATGGCGCCTCCAGTATGTACAATGATGAAAAAGAAGCTAGAGTACTACTCGTACTGACGTTGCATCATTAATCTTATGTTAGAATACGTATAGTTAACTTTTTTACAACCTACATTGTATATTAATAATGGGTAGCTTTGTACTTTAATATAAAAAAATGTGGCATAATCATGGCTTCAAAATATAGTTGTGGCTGTACTGAGGCTATGGAGTTTGATTTACATGTTTTTAATGATTATTGTTCTATTGCTGTATCTGTTTGGTCTCATTTCTCTCAGATTTTTGGCATCTCAACCCTTTCAACCTTGGGATGGAGAAATAAGTTGCTCACTTTGTGGTCAAATTTTCATAGTTCAAATAAGCTTTATTTACTAGCTCAATTAATTCTATCTTTGATACTTTGAAAATGGTGGTTAGCTAGAAATTTATCCAAGTATGAAGGTGTGATAAAACTTGCCTCGATCTTGTATTATTTGGAAAGTTGTGAAATGGTTGTAAGAACTTAATCTGATGATTAAAACCATCAAAGGGCATAAATACTGGACATGGACCATGGTGCTATCTCTACATTAGATCTTTTGAAAATCCCTTTATTGAAGATTAAAACACAAAAGCTCAAATTGGTTCGTTGGTTAATCCTCTTACTGGTAAAATAAAACTCAACATTGACAGAGCTTCAAAGGGCAACCTTGGATCTGCTGGTTGTGGTGGGATTCTTCACGATCACTATGGTCACTTCATACATGATGACTTTTCCATTTATTTGAGATTGGTACAAATGTTTTTGCATAACATTCTGCAGTCAAAGCTGGCCTCTCTTTATGTTACCAACTTGGTTTTTATTACCTCATAATTGAATCAGATGCTTTGTTGGTAGTTAATTGGTATAAAAATAAGAAAAGCTCTTCTTGCAGGTATGTGGCCGTCTTTGGGAAAATATACTTGACTTTAACAAATTTAGGAGTTTTAATATTCATGATAATATATATATATATATATATATATAAAGAAGGCAATGGAGTGATAGATGGTTAATTTAGCTAACCTTAGAGCAACATGTATTACTTCTTCTTTTTCTTCTACTTCACAACCATCTCGACAACTGTATGCATGGAATCTTTGTTATTGATAAATCTGGTTTGCCAAACTTTAAATGCATGTAAAGAGTTAAGGTATAATTATTTTCTAACTTTATTATATATATATCTCTTAATTGTACAATAAATCCTAACCTATTAAATAAATTAAACTAAGTAACAAAATTTAATCGATAAAGATTATAAAAATCGATGGGCTTCATCAAAATTGTGTTGCCCATGCATGCCATCACAATTTCTCTTTCTTTTTTTGACTTAGAAATGATTAAAATATTTATTACTAAGTAAAAAATAATGTTGCAAAAAATAAAAAAATGTAAAAATAATATGAACCATTATTATTGTTCAATGTGTTGATTCGATTGTCAATATTTAAATGAAAATGTACTATGGTAACTTAACTAATGCATGCCTCTTGGGGAAAATCTATTCTAACTTTAACACACCAACCAATCCTGCCATGTTGGCATGGTGGAAAAGACCAAAAGACCCAAACTTTAAGAAATGAAAACTTGTCTGAAAGGCTACTCCCTTCCCCCTTCTCGTACTTACTTCCCCACCCTGTGACCTAATTTCTTTGTAACTCCTTTGTTGCTCGCCAGTCTCCTCCAGCACCCAATGAGTCAACACTTCCTATGGCCTCTTTGTCAGCACCAAATGTTTCCCACTTCCCGATATATACTTCAATCTCTCTCTCTTTGTGTGCTTCTGTCTAGTAAGTGGGTCCACTGAGTTTTGTGTAATTTGAGTTCCATGTATAAGTTGGTTTCTTATTGGATTTTACATCTTGTGTCTTGGGATCTGCATATTTGAGTTCTTTGTATCGGCTGGAATTTGCATCTTGGTTTTTTTTTAAAATTTTTATTTTCTCTCACTGGTTGCTAAATTCAAGGCATAAATCAGGACAATTTCATACAAAAAAACTCCTAAACAAAACCGGAAGAGTAGGAAATGACTTTAGTGTCTGCAGATCCAAAATGGCTCTAGGTTGGAAAGTTTAGCGAACTTGCTATTCAGTTTCTTTCTTTTTAATCTCACTCCTTATATTTTAGTTTATACCTTGATACTAATTTGACTGCAGTGGTTTCAGAGAACTTGGAGAAGATGGTTAAGAGAATACAAATAACTTGTGCTTGAATTTATGTACATTAATTAGGTATAAGACTTTTTGTGGAATTGTTTGCAGAGAGAAGTTTTTTGCATAGACAATTGTGTGTCTTGAAGTCATAAGAATTTTTCTTGAGATAAACATCTTAAGGCTTCATCTAGGCTTTTTCTTGTGCATATAAATAACATTGTCAACGAGTTGTTGGTTACGATAGTAACACTGCAACCATTCATTGCTGTTTTGGAAAGGTTTATTTTGAACTCAAAGAAAGCACCAGTAGAAAAACTTTATGAGATTTAGATGTTTTTCTTTCAAGCCATAGATTATGCTTATTACAATATTCTTCACCTTTTGTAACTGCTTAGTATGTTGGGCATCTAGGCATTTGCATAGCAGCTCAAGCATTTGAAAGCTAACTTAATATTCTTTCTTCTCTTTCGGTGTTTCATCTTATCTAAAGATAGCAATGGTATATGACACTAACATATTGCATTTTTTTTTTGTCTCTCCTTTATTTAAGTAGTAACAATGTCAAATTTGAACTTTAGAAAAGAGAGGATGAAGTCTTCAAAAGAAGTTCATACTAGGGAAGGTGAACACGTACAAATGTCAAGACTATTACAAAACTAGGAGGATGAGCTTAAAAGGAAAATGGTGGAGAAGAGGTGTTTATGACTTGCGTTGTACATGTACTGGAGATTGATTATGATATTCATTTTCAAGTACTTTGGCAACACTAGGGGCTCTCTCAGAAGAGCCTTTTGCCATGATATTGTAAATGTAATGGCAATGCTCGCAACTTAGTTGTGAAGTAGGGATATTTTGTACTTGAGGTTAATGGTTGGTTGTAAACATTACTCTCTTATATGAATATTGAATGGGTAGTTTTAGTTTTGCCTATTATCTTTACGTGGCATTTTTGCAATATGTTGGTACACACTTAACTACAACGGAATAAGTTTTAGTATTTTCCTTTCTTGTATATTTCAAACAAATTGGGTATGAACATATTTGGACTGTTTCAATAGCTGTGTATCTGCGTTAAAATAGAACAATATCTTAATGAGTAGATAATGGCATACACAGCTGGTACTGCTTTTATTTTACCACTTCGGTGTAAATAATTTGTAGCTTCAGAAAAATACATCGTTGAATCAAAATTAAGACATTTGATTCTTGTGAGTTTGAGATTATTATTGTAAATGACAACAACATATAGAAGATAATGTATTCTCAATAAAGGAAATGGAAAATATACAGAGTACTGAGAGTTACAGAAATTACATATATATATTTTTTCTCTTATCTCGCTTCTCATAGTCAGATTCATACATTATAGGAAAAACAACTTTTTCATTACATTACAGGAAAACAACTCTCTCATTTATTACACGAAATCTCCACTGTTCACATAATCTTGGTGCTCCACTTGTGAATGTTCCTTCCACTATGGATTGCTCCGTGTTGTACATACTTCTTGAATTAAAAATAACTCTATGTTAGAATACAAAGAATAATTACAAACAAGTATGTAAGAACGAGCATACGATTATACTTTGTTGGTATTATCAGTAGGGGCTATACTATTAGTAGGGGCCACACTATATTGTGATTCACTTGCTAAACAACTTTGCACAATCAATATATATATATATATATATAACTCTTGAAACCAAACTTATAAAAAAAGAACAGAAAACTCAAAATTGCCAAAGCTAGCTAATTACTACAAAAAAGAGAAAATTGAAAACTGTACAATTTTACAAACCTCAAGTTTTCTTCTACTTTTAACTTTGTTATTGTCCCTACTTCGGTCATTCTTTGACTGTTTTCTTCGTGTCGTTTGTGGCCTTCCTTTGCATTTTACAACATTTAGACTAAGTATAATATTCTTATCCTTGGCTACGAGAGCGTCTATACTTGGTCTGTTAACTGAATGCCTTAAGTCACGTAAAGCCGCTTTTACTCCAAGTAAATGGTCCACCATGTTCGAGTAATGCTCTTCACTTGTTAATAGATCTGGCACTAAATCACAAAACAACGTCATTAGGTTTTCATACATCCATGCATCGAGATTGTCTTGCAAGTTGTCATAACTACTCTTAATGAAAGTACATTTGCGATTCAAGTCCTTTCTCCAGTGATCCAAACTGTAATTGGATGGTATGATGAATCCCTCTTATGAAGTCTAGACATAGCAAATGCATGTCTACACAAAATTCCCCGAGTCTCAAGCAATATACCTATACACTTCACTTCAATCTCCTTATTGTTCAGATAAACAAAGAATTTGACGTCTTTAATAAAGTTCTTAATTTGCAAAGTGTTTGAGACGTCGTATGTGGAGATCGCACTCTTTGTTCTAACAAGTGAGCAATTACAGTATATCATTCCCATCAATTCATATTGCACCTCCTTGGACTAAGCATTTGTGTACACACACCGAAACTATTTTTTTGTGGCAGTAAGTGAAATATATAATATTGTGGCATTGGATGGGGCAAAGTCTGCAGCTTGTTCATTCTCAACTTTTTTTTGAGGGCATTGTCAAATTGGTCTATAAACTCTTTCAATATGGTAATTAAATGCACAAAGCCGTCAAAAAATGCGTTCATGCTTGTGCTTCTTTGTAAGTGCTCATCTCTGCCCAGAACATATCTTTCAATAAAATCAATACCCAAAATGAGTGTTCACTATATAAACCACTCAACCATGCATTGTCCTCAAGTTTGTAAGCATGAATTAGTCTCTCCCAACTCTCTTCAAATTCTTCACATGTTTGGGAGTAGTATAGACAACCTTGAATGCTAGATTTCAAGCCAAAGTTATACATTGTGTGTAAGCCAAACTTCTTCTGGAGCTTTTTCATGATATGCCATAGACAATATCTATGCCTAGTTTCTAGAAAAGCAATTGCAATAGCAGTCTTCATGGCACGATCTTGGTCTGTTAATATTGAAGTTGGAGCTCGACCATTGGTACACTTCAACCATGTTTGAAATAACCACACGAATGACTATGTATCTTCACTAGATATTAATCCAGCACCAAGAAGTATAGACTGACCATGATGATTGACCCCAACAAATGGTGCAAATGACATCCCATGCTTATTAGTCAAATAAGTCATGTCAAAGGTTACAATATTTCCAAAGTATAGGTACAATGCTTTGCTCCTTGCATCAACCCAAAATACATTCCGTAATCTCTCTTCATCGTTCAAGTCCATAGAGACATAAAAGCCATCGTCCATATCACACATCCTATGAAAATAATCAAGGAGTGCCCCAATACCTCCTTTACATAGGCAAAGGTGCTTCACCTTGCCAATGGAGTTTTTGTAGTTTTTCTTAGAAAACTCAAGGTTCTCAAAGCTACCGACTTCAACAGCTAAAGAATTAAAATTCTTATTCAGCCTTATTCCATCTCTATCATACTTAACTTCTAGCTTCCCTTGGGCAATTGAGTATATATTTAGATGGCATCTCAAGTATCTAGATTTCTGTGGACTCAACACTCCATGATTGTGGGCAAACTCTACGATTGTTAGATACAACTCACAATTAATCTTCTGGGCATTGATCTTGGCCTTGCATTCTATTTTTGTTGTTGGACGTGGTTTCGACACGTTAGTCTATCTACTTTTATGCTCTCTACTGCTTGCACAACCAACAATAATGTATTTAATCGCCCCATCTGACTCTCGTTTTGTTTTCTATGTCAATACACCAAAGCTCGCTTCCTTTGCATAGCATTTGTAGTACGCAATAACATCATGTTCATCCTTAAAAATCATCCCAGACTTTGGGGCATCGACCAATTGAACTTCATATTTTTTCTCACTCTTCTCATCATCAATACCCCTCTCAACGCTCACATCAAGATCGTCTTCTAGTTCTTCTAGTTCATAATACAATAATGACATCATTTCTTTAATCGAGAAATATGAAGCAATCAACATTTACTCAATAAATGAGAGCAAAACATGACTAACCATTTTCCTAAGTATCGTTTGTTTGTTGCTCAATATGATACTCACTTGAGTCTATAGGGGTACCTTCTAAAACTGTTATTGGTTAGAAGTCTACGCCTTCTCACATACTACAAAGTGCTCAACCTTGCTTGAAGTTCCCGTGCTAGATGAATTGGGGTAATATACTTGAGTCCCAGATGGTTGGATATAAGAGCATCAGCATCTGGATGCCCATAACATCCTATTCCCTAAATTTTAGGAAAGTTTTTTTTAACTTTTTAATAAAAACCCATCTCCATTCGGTTCCCTGTTTTAGGAAAAGATTTTGGGATGTGAACAGTGGCTTCCTAAATATGGGGAGCTACTGTTCATCCATGAATCATTTTTTACAAATATTTATTCTAACCAATAAAACAATTTTTCTTCCAATTATCTACACTTTCTCTTATGTTTATATGTTATAGTTGAAATTTGAAAAAAATGTCACCATTGAGATGATCCAAATTTTTTTTTAAAAACTGTCCATTCGTGAAAATATGATTTTTTTTAAAATAATATTGTTATGAAAGCACTGATTTAAAAAATATTATCGTCTAGATAGAAAAGTAGTTTTAAAAAAACTATTAAAGATAAAAAACCGAAAATATGGGTACAAAAATAATTAAATTATTACAAAAATGTGAAAAAAGTATGTTAAAAATATTTATTCCGCTCTTTCCATAAAAGACAGAAAAATCAATAGTTAAAAGATGTACAAATAAATGAGTAGAAAAATTATAAAGAAATAATAGATAAAGATTATTTTAATAGAATAGAGAACAAATATAGAGTGGAATGTACGAGGTTTTGGAAAGATGAGTAAAATTTAGGGAAAAATTTAGAGAAAGATGATTTTTAGCTAAAATTTAGGGAAACTTATATTCATTCGGATGAGAATGCTCTAAAGGGGCTACACAATGTTAAAAAAAGTTGTGTAAATAATAACACTATTTTACAATCATTTCTAACTCATGTCATTAATTTACCTAACTTCCTCATATGTAAGGCTAAGTAGTTGCATAAGCATTATCCTTTGGAGGTGGCACAAAAATGTTTGGAGGAGGTGCATAGGAGATTGGAGAGGAGGCGAGTAGGGGTTTGGAGAGAAAAAGCATATGGGTTTAGAGCATAGGAATTTGGGATAGCATTCTGAAATGAAGAAAGGTAAGGAGTCATTGGCTCATATGGATTTGAATGGGTAGTGGGTGCTGGAGGCGTATATAAGGGGTAGAGGCTAGAAAAATGGAGCCGACATAGATCCATAGTAAGTCTGAAAATAAAAATAGCATTACTTTAACATCAACAATAACAATGTGGACAAATCCCAAAAAATAAAAAAAAGTACTTTTATCATGTTAGTAGAATTTGACCATTCACTCCATCATGTTGTCCTCATAAGAGAATAAAACCATAACAAAAGTCTCATTTTGTGGAAAATAAGAAATCAAATATGACCACAAACAACATAGATAAATGCCTTCACTTCAAACACAAACACAAACAAATTAAAAACACAAACAAATAAATGCACAAAAATTCCGAATCTAACAAGTTAAATACACAAATAGATAAATGCATAAAAATTTCATTACATACTCAAAAAAATTAAAAAGCACAAATAGAGACAAAACTTTGTAAAATTTTCAAAATGCAAATACAAAAAATTTTGTAATAAAAAGTAGATATGGTGGATGAAATGCGTAGCTTCTATTAAACCTTTAGCTTCAACTTTACTTCACATTGGTGGGGAACAAAATGCAGAGCTTCAATTTTGACATGGAAGGAAAGAAACTTTTTTTGGGTGGAACCGTTGCATGCAACTTGCTCCTTAGTGTAACTTTTCTCTCTTTTGAAACAAAATGGAAGGATTTTTCGTGTGCTTTTGACTCCTATTTTGTGAGTATTTTCTTATCATCAATGCTACATACAATCCCCATTTGAGGACTGTAATGCAGGCATAAAAAATTTTATCTTTAAACTTTTTTAAAATTACTAAAATATCCCTCATAAAATGATATTTTTTCTCCTTTAATAAAAGGCATGCACATGTAATCCCCACTTGGGGACTGCAAATAGAATTTCTCTTATACTTAGACCATGTCACATTATACGTTGGCCAGTGTGTTAAAATGTAGTGTGCTTTGTAGCAGTACTGCTCTTGGGGATAGGAGCCTTAACCGCTTAGCCACCAAATGAGGGGTTGTGCCTTTTGGTGAATTAGAAACTTTTTTAATGTATTATCTACAAATTGAGAAGTTGTGACTTCTCACAAGGGCTTTTTCATTTTAGTTGTGGCTTTTTACAAGTGTCATTTCGTTTTAGTTGTGAATTTTTCGCAAGTGCCCTTTTTGTTCTCTATAAATAGGGAACCTCATCCACAAATTTACTCACTCCAAATTCTCTACAAAAATTAGAGAAATACTTCCTCTTTCTTTATTTGGGATTTGACTATTTTATATCGGGTTCGAGGATCTCCTTTTTTGTGCACCAACAATGAGATTAACGGAAATTGATATTATTGTGTCTTAGAAGTTGACTGTCAAGAAGCTTAGTGCATGTTTAGATTTGAAGGTGGCAGAATCTACTTTAAGCACTACAACAAAAAAAAGTTATTGGGATGATTTTGGTTTGGAACGAAATGAAAATCATCTCAAAAAATGAGATGTAGGGATGAATTTCAAATTTTGTTCCTAAAAAATGATGAATGATGTTTACTGTTCGAATTTTGAACGGTATAATTAGGGACGAAACATTTTGTCCTTATTAAGAAAACCGTTCGAACACCAATTACAAATGTTTGAACTGTATTAAATAAACATGCGAACGGTAATTATATATGGTCAAATGACAATTTGGTGCGTTAAGTGACCAAATTTAGCGGGATATTTTCTTAATGTTCAAACATCATGTAAAAATGTTTGAATGCTAACGTTAAAAATATTCGAACATATATTATTTATGATTGAATGAAAAGTTTACGAGTTAGGTCAAGAAATTTTGGCAGGTTATTACTTACCGTTCAAATATACTACTACACCATTCAAATGGTATGTTAATCAAAGTTTGAACGTAATATTAAGTGTTCTAATGGTGATTAGAGGAAAGCTACTTTACCTATTTTAAAATTATTTTTTATTATTGTATATTTTTTTGATTTGAATTTTATTTTATTCGTGTTAAACTAATTGAGTTATTCTACTTATCATCCATACATTACATATTTGTTATAGGAAAAATGAAAAAATAAAATAAAATAGGTAAAGTGTGAAGTGGAGATGAAAAGTAGAATTATTCTTTTTTTTTTTTAAATTCACAATTATACTTATATTAACTAGTAATTTATAAGAAAGTTATCAATTAAATAATCGGAATAATTTAAATCAATAATTAATTCAGAAAAGATAAAAAAGATTTAATTCATAATTAAATAAAATTGACAAAACGCGAGATATTGTCCATTGCATAAACAAAAAAAATATAAATAAATAAAAAATAGAAAGTACTTACACCCCAACTCTTTGCACACATTCTCGACTGTAGCTAAGTGTGCCTCTATTTGTGTCAGTCGAGTACTGATCATGATCTGAGTTACTGACATGGCATTAAACTCCGTATGTAACTCAAAGATGCTAGCATTAGTCTTCGTAGGTAACTTAGAGATGCTAGCATTAATGTCTGTACATAAGTCAGAGGTGGTAGCATTAATCATTGTACGTAACTCTAACGTGGCAGTATGGACCTCCATATGCACTGCATCGATCATCATTGATGTCTGTTTGCTAATTTTTGCATGCACTATATCGGTCATCTCCTCACAAGTAGCTTTGCATGATGTCTCAACCTGTGTGGATATCTCACTAGCAGATACTCCACGATCTCCTGGCTATGCATTTCTTTGAGGATCAACCGGATTTGGAATAGGTCCATGAAGATGAAAGTCTCGAGTGTCCCGTGCTGCGTGAGAGGGTGGTGCTGTTGATTGGTCCCATTGGCTCCCATTTATGCTCGGTAACATCTGGCACGATCCATGCGTATAGCAGAAATCGGGTTAACGGGATCCTGAATGGCAGTATATCCATCGAAATGTACCAGGACTCTGATCTAATTCTATCGAAAGTATACCCCACTAGGTAGATAAGAATGCCACGAGCGACCTGTATCATAAATTTCACACGAACAATGTCAATCTTCATCTTGTGTTGCCGAGGGTCAATATTATTAGTGATTATCAAATTCATGGTCTTGAAGAAAGAAGATAGATTTGCTTGCTTGATACTCTTCGTCTCGTCATACAGTGAAGCATTTGGACCAACAACCAAATCCCTCACCTCATGATCAGTGAGGGCATCGCGCTCATCTGTATAAACTGATGCCTCGTCCTCAATTATCTCCGCATAACTTGACGGATTAGACTCTCTAGGCACTACGTTTGGATATACATTGCATAGCCTAGGAATACCAAGAAATTCAACGAGTCCGTTTGCTAAAAATATAATTGGATCTCCTTGGACAAAGATCCTGTATACCCCTCGTCATCTGGGCTAGCACCACCGAGTTGTTTATAGAACTCAGCAATGATGTCAATATATGACACAAGCTCCCATGCTTCTTCCCGCTGATCTAGGATTGGTCCCCAACCACAATCACTGAAGATTGATGGCAGGGAACGACACTCCCAAGCAAGAGCCGGGAAGTCAGAAATCTTCACTTGCTGCTCTAGTAAAACAGTCCTCTCTCTGCCTGTTTGGATGATAGTCTCACTTGGTTTGCCACGCTTACATCCCAACCTAGATGAAACATTATCAACCTTAAATTTAAAAAATAAAATATATATGCAACATTAGTGACAAAAATGTAATAAATAACTATTCACTAAATTATATACTAATAGCAATTTCATAAAGTAAGATATATAGAACAATAAAATTTGATAAAAATAATATCACATTATTTAATATTAATTATCAATTAATTAATAGTAATTTAATATTTAACAAAATGTGATAAATTTCTATATTAATTTAATTATAATATAATGTGCATGATCATGAAAATTGATAGAACTACAATAAGTGATAAAAATAAACTAATTACTTAATATTAATTAGAAATTAATTATTAATGATTTAATATTTAATAAATTTGATAAATATCAATATTAACTTAATTATATATATAAAGTGCATTAACACTCTTGTTTGGTTCATACCGTTCGAACAGCTACAGTAGTGTTTGAATGGTAACATTTATATTTGCCTCACACCATTCGAATGCCTAAAACAGTGTTTGAACGGTAAACCTTCTTATTTGGCTCATACCTTTTGAACACCAATCAATAGCGTTAGAACAGTAACTGAATCAAACTCAGCAATGGTTGAGTCAACTCAACGGCCATGAATCCATGGGTTTTTCAACAAATCACAACCATGGAATCATAAATAAATATCCTACGGTGGATTGAAGCAAACCTACCGTGCCTATTGATGGAAAAATTAAACTATCATCATTGAAACAAATAACCCAACAAAACCTAAATATAAATGTTAATTACGAGGATAAGAGCGTACTGGTACTTAGAGGAAGAGGCTTTGATGGGGGTGTGATTATGGCGGCCTTCAACGGTGGCGTTCAATGGTAACCTTTTGAACAACGAAAAATTGTTTGGCTGAAGTGTGCGGTGGTGTTCCAAAAACTGACTTCCCTAGAAACTTATATGTACATTATCATTCGAACGGTAAGTTATACCGTTCGAACCTTATTAATCACTGTTTGAACGGAATTTATTTCAAACCATGTAAATATTTATGTTATTTAATATATTATAGTTCATATAATTAGTATATATAGTAAATTTTGAATGAGCAGATATATTATAGTATAATATAGTAAATATCTATATTAGTATATATAATTAGTATATTAATATCTATATGCTAGAGTATAGATCACTATACATACTATATTAGTATAGTATATTAGTATAGAGTACTATAATATAGTGATTACAACGTTAATATTAATATTATAATATAGTACTATACACTATATTATAAGTTATACGGTAAGTTATACTCTACTATACTATTATATATAGTATACTATACTATAATATGCTATACTATACTGTTAGTAATATATATATATATATATATATATGATACTATATATTCCTTTATACTTTACTATACTATGATAAATATGATACTATATATATGTTACTACATAATAATTATATGACACTGTATATGATACTATATAGTGTCATCTGCTTATATGTTAGTATATATTGCTAATAGTCTAATATGATACTATATATTCACTAATACTTTACTATAATATAATATATAGGATCAAACATAATAATTATATGATACTACTATGTTACTAAACTATAATATCATCTAATATGTCTATATATATTAAACTATAATTTTACTTAAATGTATAGTGTAAAAAAAATAAAAAGTTAAACATTAAACTATGAACGTTCAAACAGTTATTATTTACTGTTCGAACGATAGTGTAGGGATTGAACGTTTTTAGCCACGCTTAAAAACATTCGAATGTTTGTAAGGTTTTTGGCACCTCTTGAAACTTGGAGCAAGAATGTATACCCCCAATGTATGAGCACTAGAATGGCGTTCGAATGGTAATATTATACCATTCGAATGCTTTCACGAAAAATTGTCAAGTAGGAAAAGTTTGGCGTTGAAATTATTTCATGTTCAAACGGTTATTATTTAACTATTCGAACGGTAAATGTTCTGAAACAATTGCAGAACCCCCAACATCCCACACTCATTCGGACATCACTCATTCAATCCAGCCCCTCTCTCCTTCAACCCAGTCCCTCTTCCCTTCAATGCAGTGCCATTCTCCTTAAAAAAATGGGTTTTCTGTGTTTTCCCAGCAAGTACGTCCACTTGGTGTAGCGCATAGTTATGATTTGTGTGGAAGAGAGTTTGAGAAAGCTCAGAGGTACGTGCTGAATAATTGCCCTGAGACAGAGAGCCACATGAAATAAGTTGTTATTTTTTATTAATTAATATTGTGATTTACTTTAAAAAAATTCTAAGAATATAAAAAGATTTGTGGTAATCATCAATTTCAGTGATCATATTAAAGTGATCAAGGAACTGGGAGTAAATGATATCAACCAGAAACATGAAGAGGAGTTCCTGAGATGGTTTGAACAATGAGTAATGATAGTACAGATGCTTTACTCAATAACCAAATAAAACATATTGATTGTTTATTTTCATAGAATATATGTTTTACTCAATATGCAGGTTGTACAAATGCATGCGAATAGTCCAAACGATATATTGGATGAACTGTATGCATTGGCGCGTGGCCCCTCAAGACGCGCTGCTTGATATTCTGCATGTATTTCTTAGGAAAGTAGGTATCACGCAATGGATCAAGAACGCCATAGGAAAATGATAAAGTGTGAAAAATTGATAATTAAGTTGCTTAAGTGAGTTATTCATTTCCTCAAATAAGAGTTAAGTAGTTAACTATACATCAAATTCTAGTATTGGATTCCAAGTTAATTAATGCCAATATTCTGCACATAAAAGCCCTATATTGCCCTTAGAATAATAACTACTCATATTATGTTCATATGCTGCTAGGCATTCATGAAAAAAAAAGAAAAGAAAAAGAAAAAGAAAAAAGCAGCATCATATGGCATGGATATTCTCATATTTGAGATGAGCTGATGAAGGACAAAGTTGTAATTACAAGCACCGAAAGTGGAAACCTAAAAACAACTAAGTGTAGAACGAAAGGGTATTCCTGGAATGAAGAAACAAAGCCTCAACAGATGCTAAATCAGAGGCTATGGGAGAGAGGAGGGATGTGAACTAGTAGAGAGAATAGAAATTAGTTACGAATTGAGGCTATGGGAGTGAGGTAAAGCACACACCAGAGGGTCTATATATATGAAGGAGATTGCACTGAGAAAGGGATCTCTAAGCTGCAAATTCTTGGAAGATCTGGAAACCAAAGAGGACCATTCGAAAACCTTCTTTCAATTTTAGGGTTCATTATTCCTTTGGGTTATGGAAATGTTATTTTTCTTGATTAATAGTGTAGCTTCATATTTGATGTGTGAGTAATTTCATAACCTAAGTCGAGGGAAGCTTTCGAGCAGCAAGGTTTCAATGAGGGTTTTGATTTCCATTTTGTTTTAACTTATATTCTTTAAGTTTCTGTCATCTCTGATTTGAAGCCAAGGTTAGGGTTTCTTGATTCCTTTTGATCATTCGTTGATTGAAAGCACAAAGGATGCTTGAGGAGTGTGGATCCTTATTCCTGAGTTACATGTTGAATATTAGTTTGAAATGAAATTTACTGAGGTTATTCAGACACTTCTTTGCTTGTGCAGGTATCATAAACATTATCCAAATGTTTGAACCTTGATTGGAATTAAATTTGAAGGAAATTGTGGATTGTAAAAACTTCCATGAATACTTGCAGTGAGAAAGTGACCTAAGACTTAGGTTTTCATCTTCCAAACGTCTATCAAAAGCCATTTTTGTTTATTGCATTTGTTTCCCTTAACTCAACAGAAATTTGCAATCTCTTTAGTTACCTAACATATTTTCGAAGAAAAAGAAGCAAAAAGAAAATATTCTCTCATATTACTTATTCTTTTGGTTTTAGTTCACATCACTGCTAAGTAGTACTCCTGGTCATTGCTCAGTGACTGAGAGTATTCCTATCAGCAAACATTTAATTCTTATTCTTTCTTTTTTTCATAATGGTATAGTTCTGATTCTTGGATTGTCTAAATCCCTGTGAAATCAACCTTGAGACTCTCACTATACAATAACTGTACACCTTCTGTATGGTGTCCTCAACCCTCACATGCGAACGTGTGGAAGTCGTGACACCGGAATGATGACCACATGGATCACACACCCCAATCGTCAAGTACTTGGTGTGTGCATCATGCAATAAAGTGTGCATTAATAATAATTGCAGTGGAGAAATAAAGAATAGCCAACTAAATACTAGAATTTTAAAATAATAAAATGAAATAAAAGTCCTCAAAGAGGTTATACAGTCATCTGAAAAAATAAAATAAAAAGAAAGATAATACATAGCATAATGGAAAAAAAATCCCACAATCAATGAGTGACATTAACAAGTTACTCCTTCGATGGAGTCGGTCCCCTAGGCTCAACATCTTCCTCTGCACCAAGTCTACGAACGGGTAAGAATACCACAGTGAGATTATAAAATCTCAGCAAGTAATCAACCAAACAACATCCAAGAGATTAAAACATATTTAATACAACCAACATGCCCATAGCCACAAGGTAAATCATGCAAGAACAATTCCATCATTTTGCTAGAAAATGACACATTAACCAACACCACATGCCAGAAACCCATTTGGCGCAAAACACATCCATTTATTATAATCCACCATTTTCCCATAAAATGGCCCAAACATATTAATTTATTACAATCCGCCATTTTTCCAGAAAATGGCTTTAACATATCCATTTATTACAATCCGCCATTTTCCCAGAAAATGGCCCAAACATATCCATTTATTATGCATGCGCAAATCTAGAAAGGCAAATATGGAAGACCAAGGGTGCGCAAGACTACAGGTGACCCCAAAAGTGGCAGAGCAACGGTGGAGCAGTGTTTTCAAGGGGTGGTCGTGGGTCTTAAAATGGAGAAATGGAGAAGAAAGCTAGGGGAGGCTTGGACTGGGCATGGAGGAGCTAAGGTGGCTGGTAGTGGCGGGTGGTGGTGCACGATGGAAATCTAGCAGTGAGGTGCAATCTTGCATGAGATAGAGAGAGAGAGAGTGTGTGTGTGTCAGGGATGGATCGAGGTTGTGGGTGGCTAGGGGTTCATCGGTGAAGGGAGAAACAACTGGCGGCATGGGGCTACACCACGGTGGCTTTGGGGTGGAAAACCCATGGGTTCTGGATGCGTGTGTGGGAGAAGGTGGCTGTGAGGTGGAGGCTGGGTTCAATAGTGGGGGCTCGTCGGCGTGAGGTGGTGGTGGTGAGTTGGGCGGGGATGAGAGGTGGTGCACAGTGGCGTGGGTTGGGCTTGGCTGAGTTGAAGCACACAGTGGAGAAAGAGAGAGAGATGTCACACGGGTTGAGAGAGAGAGAGAGAGAGAGAGAGAGAGAGAGAGAGAGAGAGAGAGGAAATGGGGAAAAATGAAAGGTGCTTGGGATTAAATCCAGACCCTTCATCTTGGGGACTTCATACCGACCTAACAGTGTTGTTTTAAATATAGAATTAACTGACTTAAAGGAATAGATAAATAAGAAGACAATTAAAAACACAACAACTTAGTAATAATAAAATAAAATAATAAAACCCAACCATAAAAATAATTTAAAATAAAGAGTCCATAAATATTAGACAATAATTAATAACAAGAAAAGGCACATTAAAATAAATTACCCAACTTAAGCAGTGATAACAATAAAATACTATAACCAAAATAATAATAACCAATTTAAAATAAAAGAACCGATAAGAATAATTAGTAAAATAAATATTTAAAAACACAAGGAAATAGGGGATATCACATTCTGCACTTGGGAGGCACTTTAATTGGAGAGACAAGTTTTTGACGCCTTTGCAGGGGATTAAAGCATTTTACAGAACTATCATATTATTGCAGTGAGGATGGGTGATTGAGTTGTGAACCTCTTCTCACTCTGGTGACCTCTAACCTTGATTTTTGATTTTAATTTATTATGTTTTATTTTATTTTTATTTCTTTCTCTCTTGTTATCCTTCACTAAATCTCTTGTTGAATCTTAAAGCTTATTTGTTTTTTCTTTATTATCATCCCTACTATATACCAACTTTGGTGTCTGTCTGGTAGGATACTTGCATGTCTGTTTGGACTAGAGACCACTAATCTTGATTGGTTAGGAAGGAATCTGTGACATACTCAGATTGTGAATCCCTTTCATTTGATTCATCTTCTGAAAATTTTTATACTATGGCTGAAGAGGAGCACAATGAAAGGAGAGTGGGCAATCATAACAGGATTCTTAGGGATTATCTGCAACTTGTTAAGACTAGTTTACCCTCATGCATTATCCAACCTCTAAATGCAAACAACTTCAACTTTAAAGCTGGCATGATTCTTTGATACCCCATTTCCATGGAATGGAATCTTAAAACTCATATTTGCATATCAAAGAACTTGTGGAGGTTTGTTCCACATTCATGGATAGGACTTGCACAAAGAAAGTGATTAGGCTTAAACTGTTCCCTTTCTCATTAAAAGACAAAGCTAAAATTTGGTTGAATTCCTTAAGGCCTAGATTTATTGGAACATGGCAGGAAATGCAAACTGAGTTTTTAAAAAAGTTTTTTCCTATGCACAAAACTAATGCATTAAAAAGGCAAATCATGAATTTTGCATAAAAAGGTAATGAAACTTTTTACCAATGTTGGGAGAGATTCAATGATTTGCTTAATGCATAACCCCATCATGGATATGAAAACTGAAGAATAATTAGCTTTTTCTATGAGGGTTTACAACCTAAGATAAGGCAATTTGTCAAGACAATGTGCAATGAAGAATTCTTTAACAAAGAACCAGAAGAGGCTTTTGAGTACTTTGACTATCTATTTGAGAATGCCCAATCTTGGGACACTTCAGATATATATGATAGAATTGAGCCTTTGAAAACCATCATTGGAGGGGGTAAATACAACTCGAAAGAAGTAGATTATTTGCATGCTAGGTTATCTATGCTTTCTAGGAAGCCAGAGACTATAGATGTTAATAAACCTAATGAAGTTCAAGCTATCAAGAAAATTTCAGACAAATGCAATATTTGTGGGGATGTAGGGCACTCAACTAATGACTGTTCTACAATCCCAGCTTTTAAAGAAGTTATTTTAGATCAAAATAATGCTGTTAACACGGTTGAAAAACCTTTTGTAGGTTCCTTCTCAAATACATACAATCCCAACTGGAGAAGCCACTCTAACTTCAGCTGGAGGAATGAGCAGACAGCTGAATCCTCATCTCTTCCACCTGTGCCTCATCAGTACGCAACAAATGTGCATCCAACAGTGCAAGGGTCTACCCAATACCTTGCACCTATAGCTATGAATCGGAGGAGAAACCTGGAGGATGCTGTCTACCAGATGGTAACCAACTTGCAGCAGTTTATGCAAGGGCAAGTGGCAATAAATAACCAAAATACTCAAGCATTTAATGACCTTAGAGGGACCTTGATCAAAATCACTTCAACCTTAAGTATTTAGGAGAAAGGGAAATTCCCTGCACAACCCCAACCCAATCCTCAAGGTCAAATCCATCAAGCGTTAAAAATGGGAGAGGACTGTGCTTTGAAGCAAGTAAAAGCTATCACCACCTTGAGGAGTGGTAAAACTTTAGAGAACCCTACTCCTAAAGACATAAGTTGTAAGGTTTCTAACCCAGTACTTGTTCAAATTGTGGACACAACTCGTCAAGCACCCACACATTTTCCCACTAGGCTAGCAATTTCTCATAAAGAAAAAAATCAGTCTGATATTTTAGAAGTAAACAAGTAAGGATGAATATACCCTTACTCGATACTATTCAGGAAATTCCCACTTATGCCAAGTTTTTAAAGGATCTGTGTACAGTTAAAAGGAAATTGAATGTGAAGAAAAAAGCTTTTCTCATTAAACAAGTCAGTGCCATAATTCAACACAACCCTTCTAAGTTTAAAGACCCTGGATCCCCTACTATTGCTTGCATAATTGGAAATTACAAAATTGGCCACGCTTTACTAGACTTAAGATCTAGTGTGAATCTATTGCTTTGCCTTACATTGTATATTAGAAACTTAGGCTGGGAGAACTAAAATCAACCTCAATAACCTTCCAACTAGCCGATAGGTCAATAAAAATACCAAGAGGAGTGGTGGAGGATGTTCTAGTTCAGGTTGATAAATTCTACTATTCAGTAGATTTTGTTGTCGTCGACATGAAGCTATATGTTAACTCTATTTTTCAAGCTCCTATAATTTTAGGGAGACCATTTTTTGCCACCTCTAATGCTTTGACAAATTGTAGAAATGGAGTTTTGAAATTGAGTTTTGGCAACATGACTCTTGAACTAAACATATTTATTCTATGCAGACAACCTCAGGAAGTGGAAGAACCTCAAGAAGTAAACCTGTTGGAGGGCATCATTACAGAATCTTTCCCTTTAATTACTGAAAATTTTGAAGAAGGTTTTGAACTGCTAGATTTTGCTAACAAATCAGTGGCTGTGTTTCATGTAGGACAATTAGCAGAATGGATGCCCAAGGTGGAACAGCTAAGCCCAACACAACCAACAGAAAAGGAAGTCATGGAGCAGGTCCAAGCATTTGATCTCAAGCCCCTACTAGTAGAACTTAAGTATGCTTTTCTAGGACTTAATAGTACCTTATCAGTGATTATATCTTCTTGTCTAACTAATAGACAATAAGAAGAACTATTAAAGGTCCTAACAAAACATAATAAGGCATAGGCCAGACCTTGGCATTAAGGGTATTAACCCTTTAATTTGCACTCATAAGATTTACCTGGAGGAGGATTCTAAGCCTTATAGAGAAATGCAAAGAAGGCTTAATCCTTCAATGAAGGAAGTAGTGAGAAATGAAGTCCTCAAGTTGCTGGATGTGGGTATAATTTACCCCATCTCCGATAGTAAGTGGGTTAGCCCCGTCCAAGTGGTTCCAAAGAAATCTGGACTTATTGTGGTATAGAATGAAAAAAAATAATAATTAGTGCCCACAAGAGTCACCACAGGATGGAGAATGTACATTGACTATAGGAAGCTCAATGCTTCCACTAGAAAAGACCATTTCCCCTTACCATTCCTTAATCAAGTCTTGGAAAAGGTTGCTGGCCATGCCTTTTATTGCTTTTTAGATGGGTTCTCAGGCTATTATCAAATTGAAATAGCTCCTGAAGACCAAGAAAAAATAACTTTTACTTGCCCATTTGGGACTTTTTCATTTAGAGGCATGCCCTTTGGACTTTGTAATGCTTCGGCAACTTTTCAGAGATGCATGCTAAGCATATTTAGTGATTTAATTGAGAAAAGGCTAGAGGTATTCATGGATGGCTTCTCTCCTTTTGAAAGCACCTTTGAAAATGGTCTTACTAACTTGCAAGTTGTTTTGGATAGATGTGAGGAGAAGCAACTGCTGTTAAACTCGGAAAAGTGTCACTTTATGTCTGAACAGGATATTGTATTGGGGCATATAGTATCCCAACAGGGTATTGAGGTGGACAAGTCCAAAATAGACCTAATATCTAAGCTCCCCACTCCCAAAACTGTGAAAGACATAGGTCATTTTTAGGACATGCTGGGTTCTATAGGAGATTTATATTAGGGTTTAGCTCCATTTCTAAACCCTTGTGTAAGTTGCTTATGCATGACACTATTTTTGAATGGATAGCATAACATCAAAAAGCATTTGACCAACTCAAAATCCTACTCACCAC
Organism: Carya cathayensis; assembly: GCA_011037825.1. Classification (NCBI taxonomy): domain Eukaryota; kingdom Viridiplantae; phylum Streptophyta; class Magnoliopsida; order Fagales; family Juglandaceae; genus Carya; species Carya cathayensis. The sequence goes on from QGSO01000324.1 coordinate 942,191, forward strand.
AGCCTCTATCATGCAACCCCTTGATTGGTCCCTCCCCTTTGAGATCATGTGTAATGCTAGTGATTTTGTCATGGGGGCTATCGTAGGTCAGCGTAGAAATAAGCTCCCTTATGCAATTTATTATGCTAGCAAAACCCTAACTGGAGCCCAAAAAAATTACTCCACAACAGAAAAAGAATTACTAGCCATTGTTTTTGGTTTGGATAAATTTAGAGCTTATATTATTGGTTCACTTGTGATTATCTTTACTAACCATGTAGCTCTAAAATACCTGTTAACAAAAAAAGATGCTAAACCACGACTAATCAGAGGGGTGTGTTGCTTTTGCAGAAGTTCAATATCACCATTCAAGACAAGAAGGGGGCGGAAAATGTGGTGGCTGATCACCTATCCAGATTAGTTGTCACTGAAATTGATTTTTCTTTGCCTATTTCTGAATCTTTTCCTGATGGACAAATACTTTCAATTGAAAACATACCTTGGTATGCTAATATTCTCAACTTTTTGGTAACAGGAAAAACACCACTACAGTGGACTCCTCAGGATTTGAAAAGGTTTATGACAAAGGTTAAGCATTTCTTTTATGATGACCCTTACTTGTTCAAGTATTGTTCTGATCAAATAATTCGAATATGTACCCCTGATACTGATATAACCTATGTCCTTTCTGCTTGTCACATTGAAGCTTGTGGTGGTCACTTTTCTGCAAAAAAAAAAAAAAAAAAAAAAAAAAAAAGAAAAGAAAAAAAAGAAGAAGGAAAAGCAGTGGCTAAAATTTCACAATCTAGTTTATATTAACCCCATATTTTAAAAAATTCTTTTGAATTCGAAAAAGAATATGAGCCATGTTAGAAACTAGGAGGGATAAGTAGGAGAAATATGATGACCTTACACCCAGTTTTAGGGTTAGAAATTTTTGACTGCTGGGTTATGGACTTTATGGGGCCTTTTGCCCTATATTTTGGGCACATTTATATCCTGGTGGTAGTGGACTATGTTTCCAAGTGGGTAGAGGCCATACCATGTAAAAGAAATGATCACCAAGTGGTGCTTTAAGTTCATAGAGGATAACATGGTGTCTAGATTTGGTATGCCTAGAGCTATAATCATTGACAATGGAACACATTTTTACAATAAACCAATGGAATCCCTTCTGAAAAAATATGGCATTCATCATAAGGTGTCAACTCCATACCATCCACAAACAAATGGCCAAGCTGAATTAGAAAATAGGGAGATCAAACACATCCTTGAGAAAACTGTGAACCCAACTAGGAAGGATTGGTCTTTAAGATTGATTGATGCCTTATTGGCATATAGGACTACTGTTAAGGCAAAAATTGGCTAGGATTAGAGGACTAAATGATAAGGTTTATCTTATTATTATTTGACTAAATCATAAGGCTTATCTTATCATTATATTTGAATTTGTTGGATGAATGTAAAATAATTATTTATTTATCTCTAAACAATGTTGAGACTATCTAGAAGTCTTAGGTGTTGTTTAGATAAGTCATTGAAGTTAAAATCGAGTCCTGGTATATCCTGAAGAAAGCTGGATAGATTAGTCAATCCAGAAGATTGTTATTCGCAAAATGTTAGTAGTCCGTCGAAACACGTCTTCGCGACTGTTGCTAACCGTCAACAGAGTCCAATTGTGACTGGAATTCTTTCCAGACTTTCTATTTAAAGGGATTCGGTTTTGTATCTTATTATGTACTTTGAGCCACGAATTTCAGAGAGGATATTCTGAGCATGTGTGAGAAAATTCACTTGAGAATTTTCATGGAGTTTTTCATCTCTCTTTAAGTGTGATCGTGTTCCGGTGTTGGAGGATCGTGTGATTGGAATTCAGCCCCTAGAGTTCTAGGAGGAAAGGCAACATTTGAAGATAGCCAAAAGTTCTGGCTGCTACTGCAGTAGAAGACAAACGGGTCATTTGTCTTGGCAAGTAAGATAGTCGATTTGCAAAGGTTTTGTAATTGATGATTGCTTGTAATTGTTCTTCAAATAATAAGATTGACTTTCCTGGGTTTGGCTGCCCCGTAGGGTTTTACCTTTAAAGAGTTCTTTAAAGGGTTTCCCTTCGTAACCAATCGTTGTGTTTTGCATATTTGATTATTTATTTTAAGTATTTGATTCGTTATATAATCTGGATAATTGAGTTCTAATAAATTTGTTCAAAGAAATTGGTAGGCAATTTATTGGTTTTACAGGGGTACGTTGGGAGTTTCAACTATATACAAGACCATACTTGGTAAGTCTCCCTATAGGTTAGTATATGGTAAGGCATGCCACCTTCGTATGGAACTCGAACATAAGGCCTATTGGGCAATGAAAAAAATTCAATTTTGATAAGGAAAAGGTTGGGTCTTTAAGAAGGTTACAACTGTTTGAGTTGTAAGAATTGAGAAGAGATGCTTATGAAAATTCCAAATTAACTAAAGAACATATGAAAGCCTTACATGATAGGAGCATACTTAGAAATTTTTTTTGAACCAAATTAGAAAGTGTTGCTCTACAACTCTAGGCTTCATTTGTTCCCTGGGAAGCTTAGATCTTGATGGAGTGGGCCTTATCTAGTCAAGTCAGTTTCACCTCATGGTGCTATAGAAATCACAAATCCACAAAATGGTAATACCTTCAAGGTAAATGGCTAGAGACTTCAAGCCATTTTTAGGGACTTATGCACCAGATACTTCATCTATTCCATTGTAGGAACCCATTGTTGCAGAATAGTCTTTAAGTTTTCCTCACTTTAATCAATTTTTTTTTTCCTTTTATCTCTCGCTTTCTTTTCTCTATTAGTTCCCTTTTATTAAGTTTTTTTTGTTCAAAGTTTTATTTTTCCTTTATCTATTTGCTCTCTGCCTTTACCATATTGCACTGCAGGACATGCTCCCTTTTGCTTTACATCTTTCCCATTTTTAAGCTTTGCTTCGCAGGTAACATCTTCTCATTTGTAATTCTTCATGCTCACATTGAGGACAATGCTTCATCTTAGTTGGGGGGTATTGGAAGTACACAAACTTTTATCACAAGAAGGGTAGTTCTAGTTTTATGTTGAAAACACTTCTTAGTAAGTTCATGGGTATTCAAGTAACTATGAAGTAGCTTTGCTAAGAAGCTCTTTTAATGGAGTAACAGTTGAATGAAGGAAGTAGTAAAAACTTTGTTGACTGCCAAACTATTACCTTTGCAACCTGAGACAATTGAGAAGCCAGATTTTTCTATTAGGATTACCTAGTAGTGCAGCAAGGCATACCTTGATGAACCACATCTTAATGGTTTATTATTGTTCAAAAAAGAAAAAAAAAGAGAACAATAAATGAGAGAAGGGACAAACCAGAGATCAAAAAATAAAAAAAAAGGGTGCGTATGGAAAAGGTTGCCTATCATCGGGGTTTAGTACGAAAAGAAACAAATAAGCCTTTCCAAGTGTGATAGCGTGAAAGCCACTAAATAGCAGTGGTTTTGAATTAAGGAAAAGAGTTATTCTTTATGTGGAAGTTGCAACTATGGTGTAACTTGATAGAGGATAGTGAGCAACTCTAGTAACCTAGGCTCAACATTGGTCATAGTTTGGAACATGCAATTACATTTTTGGTTTCCTTTGCATAAGTATTTCTATATTACATGAAGTTTTGAGACAGGAAACAACCTAAACTGTGGAATTAATGACTTATGTTTTGGACAAATTCTTAGTTGGGACAACCTATCACTACAAGAGAATTGGTTTTTTGAGGCAAAAAATTTTGTCTAAAAAAATCCAAATTTCATCCCTAGAAGTTTTTGGAGATGAAAAATTTTTGTCTCTATTTTGTCTCAGAAAGACCATCTTTGAAACTTTTTGGAGACAAAAATTGATTTTCATCTCTAAAAAGTACTTTTAGGGATGAAATTGGACGGAACCAGTTGAAACTGTTCGAATGGGAATTTTTTTTAGCCAAAAGAATGTCGTCTCAGAATCAAGTTAGAATGAAAAAATTTCTGTTCGAACAATATGAAATGTTAATTTGAACCAATAACCATATCTGACCAAGGCCGTTCGAAGGAGAACATTTTTACGTGACTTTTGTTTTAAGAAAAATATTAACTGTTTGAACAGACAATTTATTTACAGAAATTTTATGTTCGAACAGAGTTTTGAAAAATAACGTTATTCGAATGAGTATTTAATTGTTCGAATGAACGCACGGATTGTATTTCCCGATACGTTCGACTGGGTCTTTTTTTGTTCGAATGAATATGTTTTTGTTTGAATGTATGCATAAATGGTAATTTACCATTTGAACGGGTTATTTAAAGTTTGAACGGTATTGATCAAACAAAATGAAATTTAATTAAAAAGAACATACTAATACAAATTGTAATCTATATACATCAATTGTTCAAATGTTTAAAAACATCATAAATAAAGGAAATTAAAAAAACTAAATGAATTTTGATTGTGGTGGTAGTGGTTTCTTAATTGTAGCCTCTCTTCTAATTTTGCCTCTAAATCTATTGCTGGATCTAATCAGGTCAGCAACTCTTTTTCCTTCGACCTCAATCGTTCTATCTCAAATGCAGCTTCCTATAACTTCTTAGTCTTGTCGTCATTCGATTTGGCTTTAGAAGAGGATGACGATGTTGAGGATGGCTTCACACAACGTCCTAAGCCTTCAAATATCCAGAACGTGATCCAAGAACTTGAGAAAAGATTTGAACATCGTTGACAGATGATTCATCAAATGGATCCGCAGCAGTGTCTTTAAGAGATATCATCTTGTCCTACAAAAAGAAAAACATTAAAATTAGTATAGGAAAAAAAATATATTTAGACAATAGAATTAAATAAACTTAAACTTACATAATTTGCCTCTGCGTTAGGATTGCTCCAAACACCATCATGATTTTTATGTACTTTAGCATACAATTGGGTCAGATCATAATTAGTAGGACTTTCTTCTTGCTGCGAAATGAAAATTAGTATCAGAATTTAAAGTAGAAAAGTGTATATATTAATATTTAATGGAGACTAAAATAACTAACCATGTTTTTTAACAAGCGATGAAAAGATCGAGAACCCGCATGATGGTGTATCGTTAAATTTGATCTATTTGCTTTGTTCACCATACTTCGTTGCTAAAAAAAAGTATGATAATTTAATGTTTAATACATCTATCATATATGATTAAAAAAAGATAGTAGTGAAACTACCTGATAAGCAGAATCTTCAAATAGATCACAAACTTTCTCCCATTCGTTTGGTGGCATTGCTTGGAATGGATTTTGACGTGCCTCTGTCGTAGTACTGAACTTTTAATAGTGTGCATGACATCGACCTTCGTACCTCTGGGATGCATTCGACATCAGTTCCTCAATCGTTATTCGATCCTCTCGCCGGCCAAAATTTAGTTTAAACTCGTCCTTCAAAAAATTATAAACAATTAGTATAATTTCAAAAGTTATTTAAATAAAAATGTTATACAAAGTAACTTATTACCAGACAATGATTTTTGATGTGGTCTTTCACATCTTGGGGAACTTTAGCCCTGGAGGATGTAGCCATTGGTGCATACGTGCGAGTAAGTGTACCAACATAAGAAGTAAGCCAAGCTGCCAAATCCCTAGAGCCACTAGTGTGATCATCATGTATATCAACTTTAATTTTACCCACTTTCCTTACTTTCTCTATGCAGACACTCCTCGTAATGCCTCTAACTCGGCACTGGTTTACAATAGCTATATATACAAAAATTAAAGCATATATTTTAATTAAATTATTTTATTTGAAAGATATACAGTGATAAAATACCTTGTTCTGGTTCTGGTGATGTTGGCCACCCATTGTTGGCAGGTGAATCACAAGGGGAGTTAGTAAGTGGTGGGAATGACTCACGTGTTCTTTCGTGTTTAGGAGGCATATCTGTTTGAAATTATAATAAATTATTATTCGAACAAGATACATTTCATATTTTTATAAGAATTATACCTACACAAATATTTGTTTGAAAATCATTTGGTATCAATTTTGTTGGACCAGTCGTTCTCATCCTCAGTAGACACTTCAGTTGATTCATGTTCTTCCGACATGTCACCTTCAATTACTTCGGGTTGAACATCTTCTCTGCACAATGGGACCATGTCATATTGGTTTAGATCAGCAAATAGATTGATGCTTGATTCATTTTCTTGATATGCTTCTTCATGGTCTAGACTATCAACTTCTTCATGTGGTTTGTCTGCCTCTGGAATATAATCATATACATTTCTTGGTGCAAACTTCTCGACTACCTGCTATGGATTTCTGAACTCCGGATCATCTATAAAAAACTTGATTTGCTTGGCATGCGAGAACGAAAGGATTGTCCTCATACTATTTGCGAGATGTATTGACACTTACAAGATATTCATCCTTACGCACTCCCAACCTAAGATTTGAGACATCCTACCAATTACATTTAAATAACCAGACCATATATCTCCCCACATACTTTAACGCTATGATATCTTCCACAATTTTGTAAAAATCGATATTCTCATCCCCATGGCTTCTTTCGACTACGAACCCACAATTTTGAGTTTTCCTATATCGTTCTCTGTCTGCTGTGTGAAATCTATATCCACGCACCAAACATCCTGAATATTGGATAGCCCTCTTAGACGGACCACATGCCAATGTATATACTTCTGGTGAGATTTCACCTGAATGTTCACTATATTTTGATGCAACCTACATAAATAAATTTTATTTTACTTATATCAATATCATATATAAATATGGTGACACTTACAAAATGTATAAAGTTCAAAATAATTGTGCATATTTTTTTTAGTAATACCGTATGTTCAAACCACGAGGCAAATTCTTCTTCTTGTGATGACCCGTTTTTACGAGTATTTTCACTGAAGGAATATTTTAATTTAATTAATATTATAGTGTTTGTATTTTAAATAATCGGATTTAATTGGATTTTATTCGCTGTTGAGTTTAAAATTGCTGTTTAATTTATTTTAGCTTGTTTTTGGATTTAAAATTTAAAATTTGGTTTTCACTAGCTATTTTATTTATTTTAGCTTATCGATGTGTTTTAATTGGTTTTTATTTTATTTGATGTAGTGTTTGATTTATTTGAGTCGTTTTATGTTTTTAGTATCGTTTTTGACGGATCAGTTTCTGGATCCTGGAAGTGAGGACTGGATCTCATTTCTTTCATTCATCTTTTCTTTTCCCTTTTCCCTTTTTCTTTTCTTTTTCTTTCCCTTTTTCTTTTTTCTTCTTTTTCTTTTTTTTTTCTTCTTCTTCCTTCTTCCTCCCGTGCGCGCGATTCTCTCTCTCTCCTCTTCCCGTCGCCGTTCAACACCCAACCCCAGCCCACCGCCGTCCGGCCGGCGTGGCCATCACCACCCCCACCAAAACCTTTCCCTCCCTCTGGTGAACCACCCCACCGAATATCTCCCCCAACCGGCCGGCCGTTTAGTCGGAAAAATGCATCTACGCCGCAAGGTTTCCGGCGCCGTCGCTCCACCTCCGGCCACCACCTCTTCACCACTTCTTCCCCTACCTCTTGCTGACCTAACCCACCCATTTCCGGCCTCGAACGGTCATCGGAGCAGCCCCACGAGCTCAACTCCGATTTGCACGTTTTTCGCTTCTACCAGCGTTTTCACCGCCAGCCACAGCCAAAGCTCACTTCCACTAGCTTCATAAACATCCCTAGACCATTCCCTATCAATTTGGTGTCTTGGTTCGTCCCCGTTCAAAAGTGGGTATTTTGCGACCCACGGCTATAGTGCATTTGCACTGTTACGTTGCTTTCCGCTCATCGTTTGCTACGCGCCGAACCTTCTAAAAATCATATAGAGCGCTGTAAGTATTTTCCAAATGCTACTTTTAGATTTAAATGTATTTTGCTCTTTCAATAATTTATCTGGTTGGTTTGTTGATTCCGGACTGAGTTCGAGGAGTTCGGGGGTCGGATGGATGGAGGACGGAGTTGCTTGATTTGTTGTTTTATGGTTGGTTGATTTTGTTGAGCATTGAGATTGCATTTGCATGGTGCATGCACGTGCATTTTATTTAAATTGAGAAAATCATGTTTTATTGGCGTAAATGGATTTAAGGGTGCGTATGTACCATGACCCCAAGCTGGGATGAGGTATTATCTCGGTGGAGCTCCTCTGGTCACTCGGGAGCGTAAAATACTGAGTGACGTCCCCTGAGTCGAGGCTTGGCTACGAACGCGCGGGGCGCAGAACCGAGTGACAATGGGAGCGGGGGCTAGGGGATGCTTGGCTACGAACGCGCCGGGCGTGGAACTGGACATCGCCCTATGCACCGACTCCGTGGCCCTTCACTGGTGAGAGCTAGAGGATGCTTGGCTACAAACGCGCGGGGTGCGGAACTGGGCATCGCTCGTTTGGTGTCATACGCGTGGCGGATACCCGCGATGTGGCACAGGAGCCAGGGTGTGCGGATGACCCCTAGGGGAGGTCATGGTGCATACGAATTAAATGGTTTGAGTTGGAAATAGGCCAAATGGACTTTTGGCGTGATATTTGGAAAGGATATGTTTTTGGGCCAAATGGGATTTTTGGCGTGTGTGGAAAAATATGGTTTTTTGGGTGACGTGCATTGGCATTTATTCATGCATATTGTTTGAGTTCTTTATGTTTTTATCTAGTGGCTTTTGAATTTTACTTACCTGCGGTACCATTTTTGGTACCGTAGATTTTGGTGCAGGGAGCGAGGAGGAGGAGGAGGCTGAGCCCGGGGAGGCGGCTCCGCCGGAGTTTTGAGTGCTTGGGAGTTGGCTTTGAACAATACTTGTATTTGTAATATTTTATTACGTATGATTTGAACAGTTTTATGTTTTAATCAAGAAAATTCTAGTACTTAGTTTTATGTCTTTGCTATCCGCTGCGTATCTCTTCGTGCACATTTGTTGCTTGCACACACTTGGCACCCGTCGATAGGATGGCGACCCGTGATGTCACCATCCGGATGTCTCGAATTCCCCGTGTCCGTGCGAGGGGATTTGGGGGCGTCACACTTCTTGTGTCTTTTCTACGTCAGTTGATAAATGGTCAATTATGCGGAATTAATACTCTTAAATATCTTGAGTTAAAATAGTTTTGCGAGTTAAAATAAGAGTATTAATTAGATAATATGACTTAACTTTGTTTGGCATGCGAAATGATATTTTACCCCTAATTAAATATAGATGCATGCATTGTGTTGTGAGGCTGACTAACGCTTAAGTAAAACTTATATTTGAATCTTGGTCTGTATCTAGGATTGAAGGCCATTGCCTACATGGTTGAAAAATCTGTAAAGAAATAAAATAGAGGCCAGCATCTTTAGCGAAGTTAAACATTTCCAAACTCAACGACTGAGGTCCACGTCCAAAGCTGAGAAAGATTTGCAGCCGTAATTCAATTTAAATGCCAAGTAATGAAGGAGGGGACCACGAAAGCTGCCAGCGAGCTACGGACAAAATGCAGCAGCAAGGCAGATCGTGGCCTTCGAAGGACAGCAGACAGCACGGGCTGGGATTTATTTTAATTTTATTTTGGTTTTCCATATTTTTTTGCTTTTTTGTTTGGAGCAGGACTGGGTTACTTTTTTTTTTTCTTCTCGGTTGTTTTTGACTTTGGTAGACGGCGTGGGAGAGACAGCCTTTTTCTTTTCGGTTTTTCATTTTATTTTACCTTTGGTTACTTTTTTCAGATGCAGGTCAGCGGGTTACTTTTTTTCATTACTTGTTTTCAGTCCTGAGTTTTATTCTAGTTCAGACGGAAGTAGACGAAACTCTCTCTCATTTTTTCTCTATTTTTTCATTTTTTTTCAGTTTCAGTCGGTCGGTGTTCTCTTTTTGGTTAGTTTTTGTTGTCTAGATCTCAAGGGTCAGTTGGAATCTATTTCTTGCTTTTACGTTTTACATTTTCATTCCCCGTTTTCGTTTAGAACCTGGGCGGCGTAACTTCATGCCCCATTATCAATTTACGGACAACATTAGTTTGCATTTTTGAACCTAGGAGGAGACGGCTGGAAGCTCTCTCTCTCATTTTATTTATTTTGTTTTTTTTTTTTTCTGGGTTGTTGCGGAACTTGAAACGGTGACTCTCTCTCAGTATCTCGTTTTTTTTTTTCTCTATTTTATTTTTCTGGGTTCGTTTAGACTTCGGACGAAGACTTGTTTCATTTTTCTGGGTTTTACGTTTACAGTTTTCATTTTAGTTTATGTTCTCCAGCGTGCAGCATCTCTAGGATTTATCTCATTAGGATATATTTTTTTTAGATTTTGTGATGACTAAACTTAGATTTATTTTTGCTGCTAGAAATACCATGTGTAGCTAAGTTCTGAAGCTTGGATTGTGGAATGAGACTTAATTTATTTTAAATTTTAGTTTAATGCAATATTATGTTGTTAAATGATGATTTCACTATGTTATTAATCGGATTTGAATTGAAAATAGATTGCGGCTCTGGCTCTTGATTTGTTGTTGACGTAAGGTGTAACAGCCCGCTAAAATTATCAGTTTTGGATTATTTCCCGACAGCAATCACATCTCTCTCGTCTTTACCCTCATCTGGAATCACGCGTATAGATTATCTTTTCCGTAAATCACGTAATTTGTTCTTCACCGACAGCTGTAAAATCATGAACAGTTTTATCCTAAGCGTTGTACCTCGATGGCGTTTTCCCGGATCTTATCCATCGAATTTCAAAGTATTAGATAAGCTTGTTTTTAAAGTAGCACAATTATAATAATTTAATGAGCTCTGAAAATATTATAATTGTGGATAATTATTTAGATTAAATATTTTAATTGTTTTAAGATATTAAGAGGTTTAATTTTACGTTGAAAATTCTTATTTAAATTTAAGTGTTTTATGCACTTTGATTAATTAACGGTACTTTATCATTTTTATATAATGATGAGGAAATATTATTTTATAAATTTTAGTTTATAAAATAATATTCTACCTTAATTCATCGTAGTGTTTTATTTAAAATAAAACATTTAAGCGTTTTTAATCAGTGTTTTAACTCACTGTTGGTTTATTTGAGAATCCCGAAATGTAGGATTGAAGCGTTATACTCTGGCCCTACCTTTTTCTCTTCACTTTTTCTTTTTTTCTTTTTTCTTTTTCTTTCTTTTTCTCTCCCTCTCTCTCTCGTGGCCGACGGATTGAAGCTCCTCCATGGCCGTTCGATTGGAGCTCCCAGCCGGCGCCACCTCCGGCCGCCGGACCTCACCTCCCACACCGGCCTCTTCCCCTCCCTCCGGCGAGTCCAACCACGCCGGTGGTGTACTAAACCGACTTCTCACTCTCTCTCTTTCTCCCTTCAAAGATATGGGTCTCTAGGGGTTTTTCTCATTTTTGGACCACCATACACGGCCAAATCAACCACCAAGCACCACCATTGGACTCACCTCATCAAGGGCTTCCTCCCCATGTCTTTCTTTTTCCCAAACTCTCACTTTTCTCATATGGGTTTCTTAAAAACACCCGTTCGGTTTCACCACCGTGCGCCGCCGTACACGGCCACCCGTGGTGTTTCACCACCACCATCTTGTTCCTCTCATCCTCATGAACCTCCCCAAGAAATTTCATGGCCAACGGAGCTTCGTAGAGCTCTCACTCTCCTACACTCTCCAAGGCCAAAAATGGTTTCAAACGGCCGATCCGCCGCCGTTAGCCACCGTCCGACCACCACCTCGCTACCACAGCTCCACCACATGTTCATCTACCTATCCCTAGCTTGCCATGAAGTTCTATGAATTTTCGCTACCTCGCGTTTCCGCTCACCGTTCGGATTTACTGTTCACGGCGTGACGCCGCCGTGCTCCGCCACCTTTGACCATCACAAGGCGACCATGAACCTTCCAAGGCCACGCTTAGCTTTTCTCGGTTCCAAACTACCACTTTATGTGGTGGACAGCCACCGTACGCGGTGTTACCGCCACGTACGTTCCTCCGACGCATGTTCGTGACGAACAACGAGCGACGCACGGGTTATCCCGTCGATGGTATAACCTTCTATCTCTAGTTATTTTACGTTTAAAATAGTTAGTTGGTTGGTTTGTGGATTGTGTAGTTATATTTGTGGAGTTCGTTGCGTAGTTGTGAAGCGAAGTGTGGTTGTGAAGTGTTGAGTTTGATTTTGTAGTTTGTGGACTGTGTTGTGAAGTATGGGCGTGAGATGGATGCCGTAGATGTGATACGGCGGGTTGTGTGAAGAGAATACGCGTGTAGCGTATTCTGTGTAATGCAGCGACGCGCCGCGCGACGTGCGCTGTAGTGATGTGTGTCGTAGAAGGAAGGAAGTACGCATGTAGTGTACTCCGTGTTGTATGGCGATGCATCGTGTGATGTGCATCGTGTTGATGAGTGTTGTAGCGAAGGAAGTACGCGTAGCGCGTACTTCGTGTCGCGTAGCGATGCACCGTGAGACGTGTATCGCAGTGAGGGGTTTTGTAGTGTGAATGGAAGAGAGTTCACGTGAGTGTACTCTGTACTAGGTCGTGATACACCGGATGGCGTGTCACGAAGGGTTAGATGGCATAGCAGAGAAGTGTGGAGCGTATGGTGTAGTGTTGGGAAACTGTATGACAGTGTCCCGAAGCAGTGGTGTTATGGATTATAGTCCGGGGTGACTGGTGTCATCTTGTGGTTGACTATGGCTAAGAGTATATGGATTGAGAAAGGAATTGTTTGTTTGGTTATTATTGATAATTTTAATGAACTTGTTTTAGTGCAAAGGCTTTCTGAAGTCAAATTATCTCTTCTGGGTATAGTGAAACCTCAAGTTGCCGTGGTGTTGCAAGTGCTCATAATATGACAATTGAGTTCAGAAGTGAAAATCTTAAGGACTTGAGTGTTCCTCTTCCAGCTGTTGTGCAGTTCCTCGTGTTTCGCACTCTATTCTCATAGAACGCGACGATCGAGGTAAGTTAGCCTCTAACTTACTATCAGTTTATTGTGTATGTGTGATGGGTAAGAGAACTACAATTTATGTATGTATGTTCTCGTATATGCCATGTCATGCTATGTCATTACATGTTTATCTGCTATGTATGATTTAATCTCTCATGAATAATTATCTGTTACATAATCTTTTCTGTCATACAATGATGTATGTTATAAGTATGCCATGTTAAGTATGCCATGAAATGTTATGATTAAATCATATTGTGCCATTTACAAGTATACGCCATGTTAGAAAAGTATATGATATTAATTAATGTCTCATGCATTAAGAAAGATAAGATATGTTATGTACGTATAATACGTGGGGCCACAACAACTGTGGAGTACGTATTATATTTTATGTTACTTATAATGCGTGGGGCCACAACAACTGTGGAGTACGTATTATATTTATGTTACTTATAATGCGTGGGGCCACAACAACTGTGGAGTACGTATTATATTTATGTTACTTATAATGCGTGGGGCCACAACAACTGTGGAGTACGTATTATATTTATGTTACTTATAATGCGTGGGGCCACAACAACTGTGGAGTACGTATTATATTTATGTTACTTATAATGCGTGGGGCCACAACAACTGTGGAGTACGTATTATATTTTGTTACTTATAATGCGTGGGGCCACAACAACTGTGGAGTACGTATTATATTTTATGTTACTTATAATGCGTGGGGCCACAACAACTGTGGAGTACGTATTATATTTTATGTTATGTGTATTCATGGGGCCACAACAACTGTGGAGCATGAAGTATGGGGCCACAACAACTGTGGAGCATACACTACATGAGACACAGCAATTGTGACATGTAGAATACGTGGGGCCACAACAACTGTGGAGTACGTATTATGTTTTATGTTACTTGAATACGTGGGGCCACAACAACTGTGGAGTACGTATTATGTTTTATGTTACTTGAATACGTGGGGCCACAACAACTGTGGAGTACGTATTAAGCACGTTATTAATCAAGACAATTGAATAATATTCCAAGTTTATGTTAAGTCCAGTTTCAGATCAAATACATGATAAGTCAAGTTTTAGATCAAGTCCATGTTATGTTATGCTCACGTATATGTTATGTTCATGTCATGTTATGTTCAAGTTTATGTTATTTTCAAGTTCTTATTTATGTTATGCATGTTTACGTTCATGCTATATTTCAAGTCCATGTTATGTTTCACGTTCATGTTATGTTGTTTGTTCATGTTATGTTTTAAGCTTAAGTTTATGCCATGTTAAGTCAAGTTCAGTTCACGCTTAAGTTCTGGTTAAGTCATGCTATATGTCAAGTTATACTATGTTTATGTATGACTATAATTATGCATTTATGCTTTTACTGCCATGCATGCATTTTTAACCTGTGTGTGAGTTTTATGTTAACTTACTGAGATTTGTAATCAAATCTCACTGTGGTAGTCCCAACTACCATTCCCCCCGAATGGTAGATCTTGTTACAGGACCCAAAGGAGAATTGGAATCTGACCAACTGAATACGGTCACTAGGCCACGGTGCGATGTTGATGATGGTATAGTATTTAACTTAGGTTAATACTTGTACTTTTGGAGTTGTATCTCAAGTATTCTTTTGATCACAACCATTTTGACTAGTGTGGTGATCACGGCTTTTTAGTATGCCTTTATGTATGAAATATGTTTCAAGTATTTGGGATATTTTTAGTTTGGTGCATAGTATTGCTAAAGAAAAAAATTATCCGCTGCGAATATTGCATAATGCTAGATGCATGTTAGGAACATTGCATCTTATATGTCATGAACGGGGGCAGGTAACCTTGTGTTGCATGTCTCGACGCTTCAAATGTCCGTTCAATCCCAAGCGGAATTTGGGGGCGTCACATAAGGCACAACAAAAGTTTGAAAATTATCAAGGTTTCTCTTAGTTGATTATAAATGTGTGTTTGGCTAGTAAAGTAGTGAATCACTTAGGAAAAATATTGCAAAACTTGAGCATAACTTTTTATCTTCCGTTTATCAATGTCTTCATTGGATTGTTAATCGAGAAAACTATTTAGGATTCGAAACAAAGAGAGTCTCATATCCAACCCAAGTGTTTGTTAATTTGTCTTTTTTATTAGAAACTCTAATTTCAGTTTTGATTAAATTTCTGCGGGAACTGAATTCACTCTTTTCTTTCTTACCTCATCTTCAAAATTTTTCACATTGCATTTTATTTTTTTTAATTTTTATTTTCATCTCTCGTAGTAGATAAATTTCTTTTATAACAAAAAAAAAAAATTCTCACAAACGCTTTGATAACTCTTTGTTCCTGTGGAATACGATCCTGGACTTATCTTTGATACAACTTGACGCTTCTACACTTGGAAGCACATTCGAGATAGGGTCAAGTTTTTGTATATGTTCATGCATCTTTTCTACATCAGTCATACCATTCGTGCAAAGTAGTTGTATATGTTCACTGTGTATGTTAATGTGAGCTATTAATTTGTATCAATATATACTATATTATTATAAATGCACTTAAAAATACTATTAAATTAGATGATCATCACTAACCTCAAATAGTGTTCAATCTCTTCACAGTTATTTAAGACATACCATCAAGCTCTTTCAAACTCTCGCCCACATAGGTCATAGCCCCCTTGTGCACATATGGGACGTACTTTCTGGGAAAATAAGGTAAATGCTGACGAAACTCCCATTTGTCCACCTTCATAATTTCGATCCGGTCTCGTAAATCTAGTATCAACCCCATGAAAATACATTGAACAAAATGTATGTCACTCATTATGAATGTATGACTCTGCGATCGATCCTTCTGGACGAGCCTTATTCCCCACAAATCGCTTAAGTTTTCTCAAAAACCGTTTAATAGGATACATCCATCTATACTGAACGGGGCAAGCAACTAAAGCCTCACGAGGGAAATGCATAGCCAAATGAACCATTACATCAAAGAATGAAGGCGGGTACAAACTCTCCAACTTGCACAATATCAATGCAATGTCAGCTTCCATTTTTAATAAGGCATCAACTTTCAATGTTCTACTACAAATACTCCCGAAAAATCTCCCTAATTCTGTGAGAGCTATATGAACATCTCGAGTAAGCTTTCTGCGCACACCAACTGGCAACAATCGCTGTAGAAATATATGGCAATCGTGACTTTTTAGACTAGCTATCTTCCAATCATGAGTTCGGACACATTTTGACATGTTCAAAGCATAACCATCGGGTAATTTGATTGTCATGAACCAGTCACAAAATTTCTTTCTCTCATCACTTGAAAGTGTATACCATCCAAGGGGCAATATAAGCTGATGACCCAGTATCTTGCAAATGCCACTTCGATCTTATTCCCAACTTTTTCAAATCTTTACGAGAGTTGACTATATCTTTTGTCTTCCCTTATATTGACATCAGGGTACCCAAAATATTCTCAGATATATTTTTTTCAATGTGCATAACGTCTAGATTGTGACGCAGTGTTAAGGTAGACCAGGATGACAACTGATGACTTGCAAAATTTCATGTTGCAGATTTTACAAGATCGCTGGAGCGGAGGCTTTTGGCCGCTTGAGTGAACTCAGGCAGATTCAAAAGCTCGACTGCCGCTCGACAGTGAGCTCGAGCGGGTTGCGGGAATACAAAGATCGCTCGAGCGGAGATATTGGCCGCTCGAGCGAAATCAGGCAGAGTTGAACGCTCGAGGTGCGCTCGACAAGTTGCTCGAGCGAAGTTAGGCAGAGTCGACCGCTCGATGTTCGCTCGACACTCCGCTCGGGCGAACATCGTATTTTGACAGATCTAGGGTTTTCCGCCGTCACACCATATAAAAGTGAATTTTCACTTTATGACCGTATCTTTTGACTGGAGAACACTTTTTGGGACAGAAAAACACAGCTAAGAGGATTCAATTCATCTGTTTTGGAGAAAGAATTCCACATATTGCACGTACGTTGGAATCAGACACGAGCACAGACGGGAGAAAAGCCTTGAATCATTTCCTTGAGTTTATTGAAGACGAGTTGCGGCTTCGAAGAGTATTTTTCAGCGTTTATTTTCTTCCAATATTCTCAGAACAATTATGGTGAATTCGTTTATATTGAATTCAATTTCTAGCATGAGCGAAATTTCCTTTATTCTAGGAAAACGATGTAACATAGTTTCGAACTATGCTTGATTGTCTATACTAATTTAAGGCAATTCTCTCTTTGTTTATCTGATTTATTCTGAGTTTATTACTTCTAATTAACTGGCCATTGATTAGATGATATTTAATCTTGTGATTTGCTATCGAAAGAGGGAATCATAGGGTAGATCTTGAATATTTTAGCATAGGTAAGTATAGAGATCGAAAGACTTGTATGAACCTATGTAGTAATTAAATTATTGGTCTTATTGCTTTCTTGATTATTTAATTTGCATATCATTGTGTGAATTGATAAACAAGAATAATTTCTAATTGACTATCGAAAGAGGCTTTTGGATGAATTAGAGATTTGCTAATAGACAAAAAGAATTAACTTAAATTAGTTGGATGAGAAAAGCATAGTGAAGAATTAGGTGAAATCGATTTCCTAGAAGTTTTCTTTCCCATTAATCTGATCTTCGACGTCAGTTTTATTTCCTTTACGTATTTCTCTTTGAGTCGATTTTAGTTTAATTTGCAACTACAAAAAAACTTAGTGATTCCTCTAGATAAAATCAAGGTTAGTATAATTTTGGTACTTGGCAAAAGTAAGGTACCAATCCCTGAGGACGATACTCTTCTTATCACTTTATTATAAAATTTCGATATTGTGCACTTGCAGTTTTGCACCGATCAACAACTAAAAAAAATACTTTTTTTTGTCCAATTCAATTCCACTGCTTATCTTTTCCTCTTTCGACATCTTGCATTCTTTTCAAATATGTTGTCTGGAACATCTTCCAATTGAGTGAGAATATCACCACCAGCATACTCTGGCGGTGATGACCTTCGCTCAATCCTTCCATCAAATATTGTTCTGTTTGAACGCCATCTATGATCATGAGGTAGATATCGACGGTGTCCCATGAAACATAATTTTTGGCCATTAGTTAACCACTGAGACTGTGTATCTTTGTTACAAACAGGACAAGCCATTTTTCCTTTTGTGCTTCACCCAGACAAGTTCCTGTATGCTGGAAAATCATTTATTGTCCAAAGTACTGCAGCATGCATCTTGACTTCACGCGAAGCGGCTGCATCATATGTATTGACACCCTGTTCCCACAACTCTTTCAACTCTGCCATCATTGGTTGCAAATAGACATCTATTTCATTTCCTTGTGACCTTGGCCCTGGGATAATAGAGTCATCATAAAATAAGGATCCTTTATATACTTCCATGGTGGCAAATTATAAAGCATTACTATGACATGCCAGGTGCTATGAGAAGTGCTCATGTTGTCAAATGGATTAAAGCCATCAGTTGCTAAACCAAGACGTACATTGCGAGGTTCTCTGGCAAACCATGGATACTCTTCATCAAATTTCTTCCATCGTAAGGAATCTGCAGGATGCGTGAGGAATTGATCATTCTGAACTCTTTCTATGTGATGCCAAGTCATATCTGTTGCAATCATCTGGGCAGTAAACAATCTCTGAAGTCGAGGAATAAGTGAAAAATGTCTTAGCACTTTATGGGGTACATTACGCTTATCTGATGTCCATCTTGACTCATGACACACCGGACATGAATCAAATTTTGCATATTGCTTCCAGAAAAGAACACAATCATTCTTACATGCATGGATGATATTATAATCAAATCCTAACTCTTGCTTCAATTTCTTCGCTTCATAAAAATTTTGAGGTACTACGTTATCTTGTGGGAGAGCCTCTTTAAATAATTCAAGCAGCATATCAATGGCCTTTGCAGAAATATGACAAATAGACTTAATATGGAGCAGCCTGGCAGTGAATGACAACTTGCTATGACGGTTGCACCCTTTGTACAATTCTCGTTGTGCATCCTCCCACAGTGATCCAAAGTCTTCATTTCCCTCAAATGATTGTGTAGATGTTCCTTCTCCATCCGTGACACTAAATATGCCTGCATCAAGATCCCTTAACATTTCAGTCATATTTTCTCCATTATCATAACTATCATCAGAAGTATCAACATTTATATCCTCTGTGTCGATCTTGTTACATTCATCCATCTGATTGAGATGACTGCTAAATCCAACTCCTTGGGGAAATGGTTCTCCATGTAAAACCCAATGTGAATATTTAGGATTAATTCTATTTACGAATAAATGATCATCCAGAGCCATCATATTATATGAACTAAGGTTTTTGCACTTCTTGCATGGGCATCTTATAAATCCTCGACTGTCAACACTCCCACAAGCAAATTCGAAGAATTACCCCTTGTGCATATTTCTTTTACCCCTTGTGCATATTTCTTATAGTCTCGACCAAGTCTATCTCCCAACAACATCCAACTCTTATCCATATATAAAAAACCTAATTCATGGTATAAACACTATTAATAAACTATTACAATACACATGTTTAATTACCATCTATTTTTAAGGTAGTTGGTCCTATCCCATTCGAGAGACTATCATCTATATCGCATATATACTTAGTCAAAAACTCGTATGTTAGTAAAAATTTCGACAGCATTTCCCTACAATTTTCCAAGTATGCTAGTCACGATAAGTCGTCAACCCTATTCCTGAGCCGAGAAACTTACGAACTAAATACTCGAAGAATGTAAGAAAATGCTAAACCAAAATTTTAATTAATTAACACAAGAGTTTTAACTGAATATATATGTAATATAGATGATAGAATCCCAAACTGTCCACTTTGGACAATTCAAGATTTGTACCCAAACATTCTTTAAGAGATTATTTGGCCACAACTCTCGAACGGGTCTAAGGTTTAACTGCATGTAAAATAACTAAAAAATCCAAGCGCTCAGTAGTAAACATAACAAGTATACATCACAAATAGATGGGAAGATTACATTACAAGTATACATGATGGGCCCTTAAAGATTTTGAAGTAGACTCTATACTTGTTTACTTAAATATTTTTAATGTATAAAATGAAGTATTAATCTATTTAATTAGAGTACTTAAATATTTTTAATTATACATTATAATTCTTTAATTAAATATTGTATAAGTATATTTTAATTATTAATCATGATCTTAATATGAGTACTTAAATGTTTTCAAATATTTAATTATAATTTTTTAATTAAATATTTTATAATTATATTTTAAGTAGTAATCTATTTAATTAGAGTACTTAAATAAAATTAATTATACATTATAATTAACTAATTAAATATTGTATAAGTATATTTTAAGTATTAATTATCTTAATACTTAAGTACTTAAATTTTTTCAAATATTTAATTATAATTTTTAATTAAATATTTTATAATTATATTTTAACTAATTAATCAATTTAATTAGAGTACTTAAATATTTTCAATAATTCATTATAATTATTTAATTAAATATTTTATAAGAATATTTAGAGTATTAATCTATTTAATTAGAGTACTTCAATATTTTCACTAATACATTATAATTCTTTAATTAAATATGCCATATTTATATTTTAAGTATTAATCTATTTAATTACAGTACTTAAATATTTACAATTATACATTATAATTACATTATAAATATCTATTTAATTGATGTTGTTCGAACAAACACTTAATATGTTCGAACGGAATTCTAGTTGAGTTAGATTTCATTCGAACTTAGTAATTTTAATTCGAACGGTATTCAGAGTGTTCGAATGGGACCAAGCCAGAAACCAATCATGAAACAGAGCAAAAAACTGATATACAAAACATAATTTTCACATACATGATGGCATATTTCAATACAATACATTGAAAATTATATGATTATCCCTAAATATGATTATTAAATAACTTAGAAAGCTATAAAAACTTACCTCTAATTTTTGTAATCCAATAAAAATATTAATCCACAATACCAATATATGCACCAAACACATTAAACCGCTGTTCTATCCAACAAATAAATGCAACAAATATCAAGATACTTGTAAACGAAAATCAAAATGAAAAATAACAAAAAAAAGATATTACCTCTTGTTATTGTCCCTTCTTTCTCAAGAATCTCCTCTTTCACTACTTTCAAGCTCTCTCTCTCCATAGCACTCTCTCAAAGCCTTTGCCACGCTCTCTCTCCCTCTCTCAAACTTCAATCCGAGTGAAAATGAAGTGAAATGATCGGGTTAATAATATGTGAATTTACGTTTGAACTAATTTTTTAGTAGTTTGAATGCGAAAATAAAAACACTGCAAATTTTTCCCACAATATTTTCCCGTTCGAACTAATAATATAAGAGTTCGAACAAAAAAAAAAGGAATATTCTCTAGCATATACCGATAATTTGACGCGAATTTTCCCTCCAAACAAAAAAAATTCGTTCAAACATATTTTATCTCTATTCGAACTATTTTATATTCGTTCGAACAGATAATTATAGAAATATATAAAGATACACATAATACACCCAATATTATTATTAATATATGTTAAAATTATATACACTATATAATACTAAGTGTCAATAACAGCATAATACTAAGTTTCTTATCAATCTATAATATTAAGTATTACTAATAGTATAATATTTTATTTAGTATCATTAATAGTGTTATACTTATAATTAGTATCACTATAAGTATAATACTAAGTATCACTAATAGTATAATACTAAGTGATATTATAGTATAGATAGCATAAAAATATGAAAACTAATAGTACTATAATACTTTATAATATAGTCTAAGTACTTGGTTTATTACTAATATACAAGCTAAATATATTAGATATATGTATTTTATACTTATATTTAATGCAATGTTTTACTATATACTTAGTATATTAATTTATAATGCAATGCTTTACACAATACTATTTTTTACTAGTATTAGTATAAAATACTAATACTAGTATTTTTTATTAGCACTAATATTAGTATTATATACTAGTATTAGTAATATAAAACGTATTGTTTTACCTCTTGTACTTATATATATTTTTTTATGAATTATTATATAATTCATTCGAACTTATACCCTTTCCGTTCGAACAAAATTACGTTATATAAGCCGCGATACAGTTTCTTCTCCGTTCATTTCGTGCATCCTCTCATTCGAACCGTCCGATCGAATCCTCCGCCATTTGCAGCCAGAACGCCGCCACCAATTCCGACCAAGTCCTCAAATCTCTTAGAACAAGAGGTATGCGTTAAATGAGTTTTATTTTTAATGGTTTTATCGTTGGTTTTGGGGGGGGGGGTTAGATTTTGAATCAATCTGACCCCATTTGATTGTTTTGGGGCCAAATGACACAAAAGTAATTGGTAGAAATGATGGAGCTTTACTCCTAAATCATTTCTACCGATTAAACTCTTGGATTATGGTGAAAAACTATTTTGTAGATTCGGGACTGAGTCGATTCAGCCATGTCTATTTGGCTCAGTTCCATTCGAATGAACCTAAATGCCATTCAAATGAAATTCAAGGCTATTCGAATGGAATTTAGTGTCATTCGAATGGAATAGAAGTTCATTCGAATGGAATTTAGGCTCATTCGAATGGAGTTATATGAGGTCATTTGAATGAATTTTATGCTCATTCGAATGACTTTAAATTCCATTCGAATGGACTTAAACTTCATTCGAATGGAATTTTAGGCTAAAATTCCATTCGAATTGAATTTTAATAATTCGAACTAAAGATGATATTTGGCAGCCCTTATTCGAATGGATTAGAATCCATTCGAATAAGCAGTTGCCAAACACTGCGGCACAACATCATCATTCCTCTAATTCACTCTAATTAGATAACATAATTATTTTATAGATCAACAGTATACTAACGGCAAGTAGCAGCGGAAGAAAACGTTCTTGACCTTAGACAGGCCAAAGCAGCTCCTTCTCAGTCGGCCGTGAGGCCTATATTAGTCGAGTGGGAGATCATTCTGGATGACTTCAGTGATCTCACTTAGGAGGGATGGAGCATACATGACATCATCACCGATTGTGGATGGATCATGATCTGTCAGCAGAGGGGCACAACATATCCTGAGATGGTCGACTTAGTAGTCTGGTGAGACAACATATACTGGGCCATGGGAGAGCAGTCTGGTGATGCTCTGTGCTACAACTTAGTAGTTTGGGGAGTGAGTATTATCTTCTCTCCCCGCGTTATTACTGAGTTTCTTGATCTGCGGCGGGAGCCTGGTGCATATCCTGTAGCAGCAGTGAGAGCAACGATTGCACCATCTGTAGAGGACACACCAGTCACAACCTCATTGCCAGCGCTGGATGTACAGACCGCAGAGCTGGATGTTGGCTCGGAAGATAATGAGAGCGGCGATGAGGGACCATCACAGATGATCAGGTTCGTGACCTAGTGCGAGACCCTTCGGCTCCTCCATATGATGGCAGTAAAGTGATCTGATAGGCTGACTGTATAGCATTTTTCAGAATGCTTAATTTGATTGTCGGGTATAACATTGATCCGAAAAAACACAAGACTGATTTCAGGATCGAGCGGGCCAGATTTTTGTTACGGTTAGCACAGGGGGAGTATATTGATCTGACATTATATTTCTTTCTCCGCATTCGAATAGAGTCACACTATTGGGGTGGAGGTAGTCTACCATTTGCACTGCTGATATCTAGCCTCCTACTCCAATCGGGGATTACAGTGACTTCGACTGAGCGGAGGTCGCCACAGATGGGGCCCGTTAACAAGATCACATTCAGCAAGAGCAAGGGTCACTTGCCAAAGACTTATGTAGTCCAGGATCAGCCTCTGCCTACTGATCTAGCTTCTATTGCTGCTGCCCCTGTTGAGAGACAGCCTGCTGGGGCTACTTCGGATGGGGTACGAGCTATATTGGCGGAGCTTTGCCAAATTATATTGAGGGACTTCATTCAGCCCATCATGGAGAAGTTTAAGGACTTGGAAGGATGCTTACATACCTTATAGAAGGATTTTGATTTACTTAATAAATAGATATTGTTAGTTATTATTTTACTTTTTTTTTTATGTTGTATAAAAAGTCTAACTCCTTTTGGGATGTAATTAATGTATGTTTTTTTATTTTTAGCATTTGCTAGCCTCTTTATTGTTAATTATATTTTCTTCTCATTATACTCAATGTTCACGATAATTGAAAAAATGATACTATCTTTAAAGTAATATTTATTTAACTAAAATATTTTTAAATTAATTACATAAAATTAATTTATGAATTCTTAAATATTTTAATTCATTGTAAATCATAATATATAATATATAGACATTTTTATTTACTTTGAAAATGATAAAGAATTAATAGAAAAATATGAATTATTACAATTTTAACAATATATCTTTTCAATTAAATAATACCGTTTGAACAAGTTAATACTCATTCGAACCAATAATATTGCATTCGAATAGATTAATTACCTGTTCGAATTAAATTTTATTAGTTTGAAAGGTTTTGATTTTTGGAGACGGTCTAATTCGTCTCAGAATCTCCAGTTCGAACTAATATGTATTAGTTAGAACGGATTTATAAGGTTCTCCATGTTTTGAAACGAAATTTAAATTTCATCTCTGAAAAGTATTTTTAGGGACGAAATAAATTTCATCCCTAACAAATTTCGTCCCTAAAAATTAAATTTATTGTAGTGTATGATAGAAGGTTTCAAAACAGAGGAAAATGAATTGACCACTTATGTTTATCGCTCCTTTGCTAAGGGTCTAGCCAAAAGCTAGTTGGGGGGTTGTGATAAAGTGTGAAAAATGTATAATTAAGTTGCTTAAGTGAGTTATTTATTTCCTCAAATAAGAGTTAAGCACTTAACTATACATCAAATTCTAGTATTGGATTCCAAGTTTATTAATGCCAATATTCTGCCCATAAAAGCCCTATGTTGCCCTTAGAATAATAAATACTCATATTATGTTCATATGCTGCAAGGCATTCATGAAACGAGAAAAAAAAAGAGAAAAGAAAGAGAAAGCATCATATGGCGTGGATATTCTCAGATTTGAAATGAGCTGATGAAGGACAAAGTTGTAATTACAGGCATTGAAAGGAGAAACCTAAAAACAACTAAGTGTTTCCTCTCCTCACCATTTAGTTGACACTTCTTTGGGAAGAAAATGGGGAAGCAAAGCATGAGAGGGTATTCCTGGAATAAAGAAACAAAGCCTCAACAGATGCTAAATCAGAGGCTATGAGAGAGAGGAGGAATGTGAACCAGCAGAGAGAATAAAAATCAATTACAGATTGAGGCTAGGGAGTGAGGTAGAGCATACACCAGAGGGTCTATATATATGAAGGAGATTGCACTGAGAAAGGGATCGTGGGGCTGGAAATTCTTGGAAGATCTGGAAACCAGAGAGGACCATTCAAAAACCTTCTTTCAATTTTAGGGTTCATTATTCCTTTAGGTTATGGAAACGTTGTTTTTCTTGATTAATAGTGTAATTTCATATTTGATGTGTGAGTAATTTCATAACCTAAGTTGAGGGAAGCTTTTGAAGAGCAGGGTTTCAATGGGGGCTTTGATTTTCGTTTTGTTTTAACTCATACTTCTTTAAGTTTCTGTTATCTTTGATTTGAAGCCAAGGTTAGGGTTTCTTCATTCCTTTTGATCCTTCATTGATTGAAAGCACTAAGGATGCTTGAGAAGTGTGGATCCTTCTTCCTGAGTTGCATGTTGAATATTAGTTTGAAATGAAATTTACTGAGGTTATTCAGACACTACTTTGCTTATGCATGTATCATATACATCATCCAAATGTTTTAACCTTGAATGAAATTACATTTGAAGGAAATTGTGGATTGTAAAAAATTTCTTGAATACCTGCTATGAGAAAGTAACCTGAGACTTAGGTATTCTTCTTCTAAGCATCTATCAAAAGCCATTTTCATTTATTGCATTTGTTTCCCTTAACTCAACAGAAATTTGCAATCTCTTTAGTTACCTAACACACTTCTATTGCATCCAGTATATTTTTGAAGAAAAAGAAGCAAAAAGAAAATATTCTCTCATATTACTTATTCTTTTGGTTTTAGTTCACATCACTACTAAGTAGTACTCCTTGGTCATTGCTCAGTGATTGAGAGTATTCCTATCTGCAAACTTTTAATCCTTATTCTTTTTTTCTTTCTTCATAATAGTCTAGTTCTAATTCATGAATTGTCTTAATCCCTGTGAAATTGACTTTGGGACTCTCACTATACAATAAATGTACACCTTCTGTACTTGGGAGGTACTTTAATTGGAGAGACAAAAAACACAAATAGTGGTGTCCTTGTCGAAGGAAGTCATGATGGAGAAAACATTGATTTCTATGGTGTGATTTTCAATATAATTGGAATGAAATATTTGAGGGAGCTTTTGGTGTATTTGCTTAAGTGTGATTGGTAAGATTTAAGCAACCCTCAAACTGGAGTTCTCGATGATGAATATTTTTTTAGTATTATTACATCAAAAAATGGTTTGAAGATGATCCGTTTATTTTGGTGGCTTCTCAAGCATCTCAAATATTCTACTTAGATGATTCAAAGTTACGAAATTAATGGCGAGTAGTACAAAAATATTCTCCAAGAAATATATATGTTGTTATCCCTGAGGCGGAAGGACAATATGAAGAAGAAGATGATCCCTCTACTCAAGAAACATACCAAGAGAGTCAACCCGTCTTTAATTTATTTGTGGATTTGAGCCAGTATGATATGATTCCATTACATGGAGAAGATATTGAGGCTGAAATTATTGATGCGACACTTGAGCAAAATGTTGAGTCATTTGAAGTATCTACAAATGATGATGACGAATTGTCAAATGAAATTAATACAAATTAATACAAATCATGATTGACCAGTTATGTGTTCACATTACACTTGATGACAAATCTTTTACTTAATGAATGTATCAGTGTTTTGAAATTATGCCACCGAAGAGGAAAGAAGTTCGCATCCCATCTCCACTTGTTCCTAGCTCTCCGTCAGACTCACCACTAGAGACTGACTCTGCTTATGTGTAATGCATTCTGTAAATATAAGATGAGATGTCATGAGCATTACAATAAGTTCGAGAAGAAGGAAGATGCACACCAACATCTGTTTTAGGATGTTCGACCTTCCGAGTGGGAAAAACCTTATGACATGATTGAGGATCCATTATATAAGGTATAATTAAATTAATTCTTTTACTTGTCCTATTTGTCATTTCACTTCTTAATATTTTCAACTTCTATGCAGGAGCGAAATTCCATAAACAAAGCAAATAGTTCAAAATTGAAGAATCATCATCATGCAGACTCAAGATCTTTTCATTGCCTCTCTAAGAAATTGGTATTGCTATGTTATTTTTTTCTTGTTGTATATAGTTAATTATTTGAAGGAAAAAAAATTATTTGAAGGAATCCTAATGACTTTATATCTTAACAAATGTCTATTGTAGCAAGAGTTAGATGCTAATTATGATCTGACAAAATTATATGCCGTATCACATACTAATCGTAATGGAGAGTGAACTCATCTTAATTAAATTTATTGGAATATTTAAGATGATATTAATTCTTTATCTTATGTGTAGGATAAAATGGTTACTCTACATGCTGAATCTGCGTCAGGTCAAAATTTTCCAACAAGTGATGTTGACATTTTTACACAAGTTCTAGGTTAACGTTCAAGATATTTGAGGGATTTGGGTCACTGTGTAAAGCCTTTTGCCTCTTCCTCTTCGTCCAAGTTTGCCTCTAAGACCTCTATAGCGTTAGAGAATGCAAAATCCAAGATCGAAGAATTGACTATAAGGTAGCATGAGTTAGAGACTCAATTGACGAAATAAGTAGACATGGAGATGCACATGAAACAATAAGAAGAACAACAAGAAGAGTTCGGGAGAGAGACGCAACTCCAAATGCAGATGTTTATGCAATAGTTCAGGCATCCAAGCAACTGATTTACATTATACGTATAGATTTTGAGATCATTTTTGTACAAAGAATGCTAGTAATGTTTTATTTAATTATTTACTTCTTACTTATTAGATTACTTTTGTGAGTATTTACTTCAAATATTATAAATGTCTATTTAGTTTATTATTAGTGGGTTTAAATAAAATTTCCACCATTTGAATGACCAAAAATCATTTGAACAGTATTATTAAAATGTTCAAAAATTGATTAAGTATATATATATATAATCCAATTTATTTTCGTATCGTTTGAACAGTACTTGAGACCATTCGAACAGTTGGACATTACAAATCGTTTGAACTCTTCATGCACTGATCAAACAACTAACTCAATACGGTTAAACATATTTTATTGTTAGAACGTTTCCTCATGCCTATTTGTTTGAATGTATTTTGCTATTGATCGACCACTCATGAATACAGCGTTAGAACATATTAGACGTTTGAATGGAAAATTTGAATCATTTGAATGAGATTTTTGAAGGAAATTTAATCGTGACAAAAAAATATTCCGTTTGAACATGTTCAGACGGTTTTCTTCAAATTCATTCCAAAAGATCTTTTGAGGGCAAAATTGTGATTTTGGTCCATTGGAACTTCCTCGGGAAGATTGTTTTTCGTCTCAAGATATATTTTGGGACAAAAAAATTCATCCCAAAAGACTACTTCTATTGTAGTGAAGGAAAGTGTCCATCACAATGTGCATCAACATCGGGTTTTTTAATTTGTTCTTGTTATTTTTACATATTCTTTAATTTACAAAGTGTTTGCACATATATAATTTATTATCAAAATTTTCCCATTGTAAGAATGGGTCAAATGATTTAAAAATGAATAGATAAAGCGATTAGATTTACTGGCTGATCATTGGCTGATCAAAAAACCCATTCGAAATATATAATTAATTACATATATATATATACTCAATAAATTGGAGACAAATATTGATCATGTAATGGTTCAATACTAATATATATATCGGTTTTTGATTGGCTTATATAATATAAGACCATTGATTCAACCAATTAAGTAATTAATAAGTAGTATGTCGAACTAGACCGGACCGACCCAGTACTCAATCTTGTTAATCAATTAAAACTTGAGTAGAAAGGGTTGAGTCGATGAAGCAATATTATGCCAAATTGATCTCCATCCTTCCTGTTAATCATTAAAACTTGAGTAGAAAGGGTTGAATCATGTCCTGATGTTTAAATAATGTCCAAGTTTTTTTTTTTTTGTTTGATAGTGAAACATTGTTTCATTCATTCATAAAATGGATAATTACAACTTCTAACCTGAAAAATACAAGCCAAATTCTAACATTTTCTCGCTCTCTAACTTACAAATTTCTTTCCGGCTGACAGAGTCTTGTCTAATGCCTCCAGACTAACTGTCTGAGACAAAGGCTTCCTGATAAAGTGTTAGAATTGTATAATTAAGTTGCTTAAATGAGTAATTTATTTTATCAAATGAGAATTGAACACTTAATTATACATCAAATTCTAATACTGGATGTCAAATTAATTGACGCCAATATTTTACACATAAAGTTCTATATTTACCTTTGAAAGAAATACATTTTTAATTTGCTGCAGGGCATTTATGAAAATAATAAAAAAGCAATGCAATGGTTTATTAAAGCAAGAACATTCTTGAAAAGCCTCAACAAACTATGTGGGGCTATACTTGAAGATTGGAGTGCTCTGGTGAAAGGGAGAGGCAGATCATGTTATGGGTTGGAAGAGAAAAGATAAAAAAATAATACAGAGCACGCGAGGTGTTGCTGCAGAACGTGTGTGCAGGTGTGAAAAAAGCAGATCACGCAGGGTTGAGTTTTTACTTCACTAGACAGAGGGCTGGGATTCATTTTAATTTTTGTTTTTTGGTTTTATTCGGTTGGAGTCTGCGTCGGACTCACGGGGTTTTCATTATTTTAATTTTTTTTGGTTTTCCGTTTTTGCTTTTTGTTCGGAGCAGGACTGGGTTATTTTTTTTTCTTTCTTGTTTTTACTTTTAAGAGGTAGATGGCGTAGGGACTAGCTCTCGCTCTCTCTCATTTGGAGTTCTTTTTATTTTTTATTCTTTGGTTAGTTTTGTTCAGACGCAGAACGAAGGGCAGCTTATATTATTTTTTTGGTGTTTCTTTACGTTTGACATGTTTTCGTTTGGAGGAGTCTGTCATTTCGAATTTTTTTTTTCGTTTCTTTTTCAGTTTTCATTCGGCGGCAGCTTGCTTCATTTTTCTTTTTGGGTAGTTTACGTTTTCTTGGGGGAGAACTTGGTTTTCATTTTTATTTTTTTCTCTGTTTTCTTTTTTAGAAAACATAGATTTACATTTATTCTCATATCTCATAATCAATACATCTTTTACAACAAAAATCTCACAAACGCTTTGATAACTCTTTGTCCCTGTGGAATACGATCCTGGACTTATCCTTGATACAATTTGACACTTCTACACTTGGAAACACATTCGAAACCGAGTCAAGTTTTTGACACCGTTGCCGGGGACAACTGGTGTTTATTAGAGTATTCCTCTACTGCTGAGAGGACATTTGTGGAGCTGTGAATCTCTTCACAGCCTGGGTGACATATGATCTTTTTCCATTTTCTCTGTTTATTTTTCGTTGTCTTTGATTTTCTGCTCTTGTTTGTAATACTGGTTGGAATAGAAACCATACATCTCGACTGTTTAGGACAGAATCATTGGCATCTTTTAACTCTACATCTCTTTCTCTTGAATCCTCTTCTGACACTCATACACCATGACTGAAAATGAGAATCATTATAGGGAAATAGTGAATCAAAATAAGACACTTAGAGATTATTTGCAACCTGTCAGAACTAGCACACCCTCATGCATAATTCAACCTTTGAATGTAAAAAATTTTAATTTCAAACCTAAAATGATTCCATTAATTCCAAATTTTCATGGCATGGAATCTGAGAACCCTTCTTTGCATATCAAAGAGTTTGAATATGTTTGTTTTACATTCATGGACCGGACCTGCACTGAGGAGATTATTAGACTAAAGTTGTTTCCATTTTCCTTGAAAGATAAAGCTAAAACATGGTTGAATTCATTAAGACCTAGAACCATAGGCACTTGGCAGGAGATGCAAACAGGATTTTTGAAAAAATTCTTTCCAATACATAGGATAAATGCTTTGAAAAGACAGATCGTGAATTTTTCTCAAAAGGATTCTAAAACTTTTTATCAATGTTGGGAAAGGTTCAAAGATCTATTAGATTCATGCCCACACCATGGTTATGAACATTGGCGTGTGATTAGTTTTTTTTTTTTTAATAAAAGTTTGACACCTAAAATGTGACAATTTGTACAAACAATGTGCAATGGAGAATTTTTTGACAAAGAACCTGATGAGGCATTTGAATATTTTGATTATCTTGCTGAAAATGGCCAATCTTGGGACACAACTGATGTGCATGATAGATCTAGGCAAGTTGAGTCTAGTCATGAGGAATATACTTTAAAGGAAGATGATGATTTGTGTGTTAAATTAACCTTGCTGTCTAGAAAAATGGAAGCCATGGAATTGAAGAAAGTAAATCAAGTGCATGCTGTCCCTAAATTTTTTGAGAAGTGTGGCATATGTGAGGATCATGGGCATTCAGCTAATGAATGTTCCACGATCCTTGATTTCAAAGAAGTATTGTTGGACCAATCTAATGCTGTAAACATAATACATAAACCATATTCTGGTCTTTACTCTAATTCTTATAATCCAGGATGGAGGAGCCACCCAAGTTTCAGTTGGAGGGGTGACCAGCATGGAGCTCTAGCAACCTTGGCTTTGGGGCCCTCTCAACTCCCAATTCAAGCACCTCCAATGCAAAAGAAGGGACTTGAAGACACGGTTCAGCAGCTGAGTGTGACACAACAGTTCATGCAAGGTCAAGCAACACTCAACAACCATAATTCATTGGCAATTAATGACATAAGGAGTTCCCTCACAAGGCTGACTACATCTTTAAGTACTCAAGAGAAGGGTAAATTTCCTGCACTGTCACAACCAAATCCACAAGGGCAACCTCATCAAGTACAAGCAGTAAGTGAGGATCCTAACTTAAAGTCGGTCAAAGCGGTGACTACTTTAAGAAGCGGTAAGGTGGTAGACATTCCAGTACATGAGTCATACAATTCTGGTAAGGTTTCTAACCTTTCTAATAAAGATGGAAAGCATGTGTCTGATGAGCATGAGAAAATTGATTGTCCTATACCTGCTCCTTTTCTTCAGCGATTAGTTCCGTTGCATAAAGATAAGTATCTCGCTGAAATTCTTGAGATTTTTAGGCAAGTTAGGATTAACATCCCCTTGTTAGATGCTATTCAGCAAATTTCTGCCTATGCAAAATTTTTAAAGGATTTATGCACTGTGAAACGAAGATTAAATGTGTATAAGAAAGCTTTCCTTACTGAGCAGGTTAGTGCTATCATTCAGAGTAATACACCACCTAAATACAAGCTGGAGCACCTACAATTGCTTGTGTGATAGGAAATTCAAAAATTGGTCATGTTTTGTTGGATCTTGGTTCAAGTGTCAATTTATTGCCTTACACTGTGTATGAATAGCTTGGTTTAGGTGAACTGAAATCCACACCTATCATTTTGCAACTTGCTGATAGATCTATAAAAATGCCTAGGGGTATAGTTGAGGATGTTTTAGTTTAAGTTGATAAATTTTACTATTCTGTGGATTTTGTGGTGCTTGATATGAACTTGTCGACTCCATCTACTTTCCAAGCCCCTGTAATTCTTGGTAGGCCATTTCTTGCTACATCTAATGCATTAATTAATTGTAGAAGTAGAATTTTGAAATTGAGTTTTGGAAACATGATATTGGAGCTGAATATCTTTAATACTTGTAGGCATCCTCAGGATTTAGAAGAAGTTCAGGAAGTTAATTTGCTGGAAAATATCCTTGATGAGGATTTTCACTTGAATCTTCATTCCACTAATTTACAATTGTCATTAGAAAGCATTCTAAGTGATGTAAATATACTTGATGATACTTCTAATGTTTCTTTTGCAGGAACTGGTGATTGGGTGCTTTGGCAAACAATGTTTGAAGAGTCGCCACCTTGGGTAGCACCCATAAAGCCATCTTCAGATGACAAACACCATCTCATTGGAGCATTAAGGACATTCGAAAGTTCAAATCTGAGGTTAAATCATTTTTTTTATGATGACGTTTACTTGTTTAAATATTGTTCTAACCAAATTTTTCGAAAATGTATACCTAATAAACACATCCAAAGTAAGATTTTTTATCCTGGTAAGTTAAGGTCTCGGTGGAGTGGGCCTTATTTCGTTAAAACAGTTTTCCCTCATGGTGCTATTGAGGTTGTCAATCCTCAAAATGGAAATGCTTTTACGGTTAATGATCAAACGCTCAAGCCTTTTATTTCTAATTTTGCACTCGAAGAATCTACTTTGCATTTGCTTGATCCTAATTGATGGCTCTTGATCTATCCATTTCTTTTCATTGTTTTATTTTGTTTTATTTTTATTTTGGCTGCATTCCTTTCAAAGCTGCCCGGGTAATTCCTCTTCCTTTTGCCTTCAAATTTTTCTTTTCCTATTTGGTTATTCTTATAGCTGTTTTGCTCCTTCATTACTCTCTTTGTGTAAATTCTTTAGTTTATCTTGCATCACTGAGGACAATGCTACAATCTAGGTGGGGGGTGGAAGAGAATTTATTTTTCTGTTTGCATGCCTTACACTTATCTTGGGGGAGTGCTAGTATTGAGTTCAAAGCAGATTAAATTCCCTGTTCTTGAATTTTACATGCTGGAAAGTGAACTGAAAAAATGATTTGTTGAGATCATGGAACTTGTGGAATGTAGTGCAAATATGAGTACATGTCAAAAGAGGGACTTATCCATTTTATTTAGTTGTTAAACCAAGGGAAATATGTTAAATTTTTTGTTAAAACACACACAACACGTGCCCGGAATGGCTAGAAAGACTACATTGGGTCATTGTTTGTTGATTTACACTTCGATTGTTTGGGACTCTGATGAACCATATCCTAATGACTTAGGAAGAATCTGAAGTGAATTAAATGAGAAAAGCGACAAGCCAGGGATAAAAAAAAAAAAAAAATCCTTTAGGTAGACTAGTGGTAAGGGCTGACTTGTGAAAGTGTGGGTAGGCGCACATTCATAGGCTTGATTCCCCACTTAAAAAAAACAAATTACCCTTGTGTATTGGCAAAGTCTACCTATTACTGTGGTCCTTACTAAATAAGAAAGTATGTGCTTTTTAAAGTGTAATAGCGTGAAAGCCGCCACTACAATGGTTTTGAATTAGAGTAATATCATGTGGTTTTCTCAGATTAGCTGTTGTGATTGAAACTGTTAATGCCTCTTGGTAGTCAATCTTGGAATTCTAACCCCATTCCCATGCACTTGAAAGAAAGCAAGTTTTGTTACATGTAATTCCCTTGGTTGATTAACTAAATGGTGAATAAATCTCCTAGTTGATACAAAATTCAGATTAATCTATCTCCAGTGATCTTAAACTCAACAAGTCTATTTCATGGCATGTAATTCTCATATTTTTTGAAATTGTAGTTGGTAAATTTACCTTTGCATGACTTCATTCATTTTATTTGTTAGAGTCTAGCAAAAAGCTAGTTGGGGGAGTGTGATAGAGTGTTAGAATTGCATAATTAGGTTGCTTAAATGAGTAATTTATTTTATCAAATAAGAATTGAGCACTTAATTATACATCAAATTCTAATACTGGATGTCAAATTAATTGACGCCAATATTTTACACATAAAGTTGTATATTTGCATTTGAAAGAAATACACTTTTAATGTGCTGTAGGGCATTTATGAAAATAATAAAAGAGCAATGCAATGACTTATTAAAGAAAGGGCATTCTTAAAAAGCCTCAACAAACTATGTGGGGCTATGCTTGGAGATCGGAGTGCTCTGGTGAAAGGGAGAGGCAGATCGTGCTATGGGCTGGAAGAGAAAAGACTAAAATAATATAGAGCACGCGAGGTGCTACTGCAGAACGTGTGTGCAGGCGTGAAAAGGCAGATCACGCATGGTTGAATTTTTACTTCACTAGACAGAGGGCTGGGATTCATTTAAATTTTTTTTTTTTTGGTTTTTTCGGTTGGAGTCGGCGTCGGACTCACAGGGTTTTCATTATTTTAATTTTTTTTGGTTTTCTGATTTTGCTTTCCGTTCGGAGCAGGACTTGGTTATTTTTTTTTCTTTCTTTTCAGTTTTCATTCGGCGGCAGCTTGCTCATTTTTCTTTTTGGGTAGTTTACGTTTTCTTGGGGGAGAACTTGGTTTTCATTTTTATTTTTTTCTCTGTTTTCTTTTCCGGAACTTAGTAGACGGACGAGAGTTTTATCTCCCTGGTTTTTAGTTTTCTTTCCTTTTCATTTTCTGAGTTTCGGTTGTTAGTTCTTAGGGACTGTCGGTTTTCATTTAATTTTTTTTTCTAGATTATTGCAGAACTTGGGCAGATGGCGTGGGCTGTTCTCATTCGGTCATTTTTATTTTACTTGCTTTACGTTTTGGTTTCTAGCTTGTTATTTTTATTCTTTTGCCTTTATTTTCATACAACAACTTGAAATCTAGGGTTCATCATTTTTGAACATTTTGTTAATTTAGAAATGATAGGCTAGATTTTTAGCTTAGGATTCAATGAGTAACTCATGACTGTTTTGGGTTAGATTTTCTTCAAGGTTATGGAATTTTGAATAATTAACTTGATAGTATTTCATTTTACCTATGGGAAGGATTAAAGTTCTATGTTCTTGAACTTGATCAGTCATTGATATAAATGCACGATTGATGCTTGAACTTGTAATAAGATTTTGATGGCTTTCTTTCACTTTTACACTTGTTATAAAATCTGTCATGCACCTTGATTATACTGAAAAGTGTGTTTATTGTTTAATTAACCGATCATAATCTCTTGGAATGAGAAAATGGTTGAGAGAAGATGAAATTAGAGGTAAATCGAACTTCAAATTAGAAATGGGCGAAAGTTGCATCCCAAGTGTTTGTTTTATTGCTTCTTACAAGTTTAATTCAGCTTCTACACTTTTTCCTTAAATCTCTTGGTTCTTGGTAATTTTAGAAATATAGATTCACATTTATTCTCATCTCTCATAATCAATATATCTTTTACAACAAAAATCTGATAAACGCTTTGATAACTCTTTGTTCTTGTAGAATACGATCCTGGACTTATCTTTGATATAACTTGACACTTCTACATTTGGAAGTACATTCGAGACCGAGTCACTTCTAGACTGATTGCCCGAGAGAAAAAACCCTGTCTTAGACCACCGTCTAAGATAGCCTACACAACTCCCCTCCCATGGAGTGGAGTACAAACTGTACAGACCCTAGGTCCTAGAGACAATGTTTCCTAATACTACCTAAAACAAATTACATAAATAAAAATACATGGAAACCACTCAAAAAGCACACAATACATAGAAAAAACTAAAAACATATGGATTGAAGAAAACACCTTGGGCCCAGTCCAAACAAAAAAATCCAACCTATTTGCAAGTGAGAAGGCACCTAAGGGTTTCATCTCTATTATTTTCGCCTCCCCCTTCCTCTTTTTTCTTTCTTTTCTTGCTGCTCCTATGCCCAAGCTTTGTTTCATTTCTCTGCATACCATTGCCCACGATGAGCGAACTGCATCCACCACCATAGGTTGAGCATGCAAGCCCAACCCCCCTGCACGCCGAGAACCTCTAGCTCCAACAGCAAGAGGCATTTCCTATCGTAAAACATCAACCCCGACTGCATCCCAACAACCTCTATTTTCCTTAGCAGAGCCAGAGCACCAGAATGCATCCCTCCGTGTTGCACCCCAACACCACTCACGCCGAGCACTACCATAGATGGACCACACCACTCATTTCGAGGATCTCCAGCTCCATCAATGTTGCTACCCAGCCACCATTTTGGCTTCACAGCAGCAGAGTTGTTGTTCTCACCCACGGCATAGTTGGTTTGGGGCGGGGTGTTGGGCTTGTATTATATATAATTATTATCCACATATATATAACCCTGAAACGCGGGCCAAGCTAGCTGGCTGGCATCATCAACTTTTTCGGTCTAGCATTAATAATATTGTGGATGCAAATTAATTATATACATGCTTCTCATGAATGGAGGAGGTGTAGTACAAGTACTGTCATGATCGATACTTAATTAATTTCTAGGTAATTTCTAGGTTTTTTCCCAACATGCATGCATGAGTCCATGTTGATACACACATGTACAAGTACAAGTACTGTCATGATCGATTATTTCTAGTACTGTCATGATGTCTTTCAGGCCAGGTTGATACACACGTATATATAAAACAAATTTATTAGTCACATGATTCCATGTTGATTTCGACATGAGGGAACCTTAGAAACTTACAACAAATGCAACTCTGATAGTGACACATGCATGCACCGACGAGTTAATTTGATCAGCTTTTGTCCAATTCATCCTATCCTGCAAGTAATTCGATCCCAAGCGCGCATCTCGATCCCTATATATAAATATATATATATATATATCATGTATTGGTCGTGTTGGAAATAAGTAACTTAAATTGCATTAATTATACACAAACCAATTATTACGTACTTATTAAATATTAATGGTCCTGATGATCATGAGATCATTATTCCTGCATGCAATTAAGTAGGTGATTACTTTGGGCTAACAGATTTATCAGCCGACCGGCTCGCTGCATGCAACCAAATCATGCTATATATTTTAGGCAAACCATAAGTACTACTTATATTATATATATATGTAATCGCATTAGATATGATCTGATCTGAAGGCTCGATGGCCGAATTAACACGCATGAGTGCCTTCATTCTCTCGTTGAGAAAAGAGTAAGATTCCAGTGCCTTTGAGGTCTCAAAGGATTGGGTCTCACACTTTGTGAGTTGAGTGTTTTGGTTACTAATTGTGTTACTAGTCTACAGTGGAAACAACTGAGGAGGAGAGAGCTTGTTTTCATGTTAAATAGGAAAGTTGCAAAGGGATTGGAGAACTTGGTAAACAATGCATTGTGGGGAAGGCAATGCTGGAAAAGGACGTCAACAGCGAGGCCTTTCGGGTCACCATGTCCCAGGTGTGGAGGCTAGAAGGATGGGTCAGCTTCAAAGAACTAGGCGACCAGTGTTTTCTTAATGAAATGGTCTCAGAGGGCCTCCTCGACCCTACAAACAGATGGAATCTTTTAAAGAGACTCTTGAATGGTGCTCTCTAAACTTTATCCTAACAAGAGGCCCCAAGTTCACTTGGGCTAACAATAGAAGTGAACATTTCTTCACCAAAGAAAGGCTGGATCAAGCACTAGCTAACCCAATATGGATGGAAAGGTTTAAAGACTCTTGATGTAATGTTCTCCCAACTTTGATGTTAGATCACTCTCCAATACTTATCTTCATGGGATCTCATCGAGCACATTGTACCTTCCAAACAAAGTGCTTCAGATATGAAGCAGCATGGTCTTTAAAAGAAGACTGTGCCACAACTATTAAAAAAGGTTGGAGCAAATCTGCACATGGGGAAAATGTTACTAAAACCATGAGAAGAAGGTTGATGAATAGTGAAATTGGATTAAGAAAATGAATGCAAGAGTAGACAAGAGGGCACCAAAGGAACTCAGATAGAAACTAAAAAGGCTAGGAGAACTACAAGAAGAAGGCAGTGCGGATCATGTGGAAATTGTCAAACAGTTACAAAATGAGATTGATCAATCTTTAGTTTAGGATGAATTGAAATGGAAACAAAGAGCCAAGCAACATTGGCTACAAAAAGGGAATAGGAACACAACCTTCTACCACATGCATGCATCTCATAGGAGGAAAATCAACAAGATTTCATAGATCATGGACAATAGGAACATGATGATATCAGACAAAGAGCAGATTGGAGCCATTTTCACCAGCTATTTTTTCAAACTTTTCACATCTTCTTTTCCAACTGGCATAGAAGAGTCCATCAGGGATATGCCCCTAGAGTTAAAGATAGTATGAATGAATTTCTCCTCTAGAAGTTCACAGAGGCAGAAGTCAAGAGTGCTGCCTTCCAAATGAAAGGGATGGGATCGCCAGGACCTGATGGCTTTCCAACCCTTTTCTACGAATCCAATTGGGATATCATGAACTAGGAAGTGACAAATTTTGTGCTTAATGTTCTTAATAAAGCAAGTTCCTTAGTAGGAGTGAATGACACTTACATATCCTTGATCCCAAAAGAAAAAGATCCCAAAAGAGTCTTTTATTATAGGCCAATTAGTCTTTGTAATGTAATTTATAAAGTTGTGGCTAAGGTGTTATCAAATTGATTCAAACTAATACTACTTGACATAATTTTTATGAACCAAAGTGCTTTTGTTCCAGGTAGAGCCATAATAGACAGCATTTTGGTGGCATATGAGACTCTCCATTCCATGTCCACAAAAATGTAAGGCAAATCAACTTATATGGCTTTAAAACTCGACATGAGCAAAGCTTACGATTGAGTGGAATGGGCCTTTCTATCCTCAGTGATGTGCAAAATGAGGTTTGATAGGAAATGGATAACCCTTGTAATGAACTGCATCAACTTAGTCTCCTACTCCATCTTGCTTAATGGTGAAGCTCAATAAACTTTCAAGCCAACTCGAGGGCTTAGGCAGGGGGACATAGGTTGTTTATCATATGTGCTGAGGCTCTTTCAAATTTATTATCCCAGGTAAAGGTGAATGTCAGAATTTCAAGTGTACCAGTAGGGAGAGGTCCAGTTAGAGTTAGCCATATCTTTTTTTGTTGATGACAGTATGCTATTTTGTAAAGCCAACACACTCGAATGAAGGAGAATGATGAATATTCTGAATGTATATGAGCAAGCCTTTGGCCAGTAATTGAAAAAAGGAAAGTCAACTATCAATTTTAGTAGAAATACAAACACTAACTGCAGAGCAAACATACTTCGAATTGTAGGTGTTATTCCCACAGGATCCTTTGAAAAATACCTAGGATTACCTGCCATGGTGGGAAGGGCAAAGGTAGCATGCTTTCATGGGCTGATTGATAGAGTATGGGCCAAGATCAACAGTTGGAAAGCAAATAAATTGTCAGCTGCTGGAAAGGAACTGCTTCTAAAATCTGTGTTGCAGGCCATCCCCACATACACTATGAGAATCTTCCGTCTTCCCAAGTCCATCACTAACAGGTTGGACCAGGTTCTAAGGAAGTTTTGGTGGGGTTTTAGTGAGAATCAATCCAAGATACATTGGGTTAAGTGGAGCCCAATTAGTAAAGCAAAATACCGAGGATGATTGGGCTTCAAAAACTTTAATAGTTTCAACATTGCTCTCCTTGCCAAGAATGTGTGGAAAATGCTACAATGCCCATCCTCACTCCCTGCAATTATCCTCAAGTAGAAATACTTCCCACATGGTTCCATGCTAGATGCAAGAGTAGGGGCACGACCGTCACTAGCTTGGAGGAGTCTGCATGCTGGCTTTGAGTTACTAAAAGAAGGTTTGCAATGGAGGATTGGTGATGGCTCACAGGTGAAAATATGGGAGGACAAATGACTCCCTAGACCATCCTTCCTTGCCCCATATCACAAACCTAATATCCCATCTCATAGGATGGTAGTTGTTGATTTGATTGATCCCTCCCTTAGGAAATAGGATGACATGATCCTCAATGACATGTTCACTCAATAGAACGTGTAACTAATTAAAACCATCCCCATCAGCTTGGAAAATAGAGGAGATACATTGGTCTAGGATGGCACACAAAATGGCATCTTCTCTGTGAAGAGTGGCTATCACCTTCACAGAGAGCTACAGTCAAACCTTGTAAGTGGCCAGGCATTCTGCAATATCTACAGTCAAACCTGGTTTAGGTTCAAGGTGAGACAACTCAGAAGTGTGGTCAAGAGCAGTATCTAGTGGTTGGGAAAAGGATAATGTGGTTGGACTTGGTAGGTTATGGGGAGTGGTTGTAGTCTTAGTTTTGTATGGAAAAATCTTCTCATGGAAGACTACATTTCTAGAGATGAAGACTCTTTTTGTCTCTAGATCCAAAAGCTTATAGCCTTTAACCCCAAAAGGATAACCTAAGAACACACACTTCCTAGCTCTAGGATCAAACTTGTGCCTGTTACTTATCAGAGTAGAGGCAAAAGCCAAACACCTGAATACCCTAAGATGAGAGTAAATAGGTTTGGTCATAAAGAGGAGCTCAAAAGGAGTCTTGTTTTTAAGTAATGCATGGTGAGGGGGTTCTGTTTATGAGATATACTGCAGTGAGGATCCAGTCATTCCAATATCTCATTGGAACTTCACTTTGAAACTTTAAGGCCCTGACTACATTCAAGATGTGTTGGTGTTTCCTTTCTACAACAGCATTTTGCTGGGGTGTTTCAACACAAGTTTTCTAATGGATTATGCCTCTTTTTGAATAAAAATCTTTCATGTCAAATTCCCCTCC
This sequence comes from Carya cathayensis, assembly GCA_011037825.1. Classification (NCBI taxonomy): domain Eukaryota; kingdom Viridiplantae; phylum Streptophyta; class Magnoliopsida; order Fagales; family Juglandaceae; genus Carya; species Carya cathayensis. The sequence continues at coordinate 983,710 of QGSO01000324.1, forward strand.
ATTATCACTTCTAATCACTTTGATTTTGGAGTCAAATTGGGTTTCAATCATTGCATAAAATTGTTGTAAAGCTCCAGTTGCATCAGATTTCTGTTTTAACATATATACCCAAGTATATCGACTGAAATCATCAACTATACCAAAAAAAATATATTGATCCTTCATGACTAATTTCATTACAAGGCCCCCAAAGATCACAGTGGACTAAATCAAAACATTTTTCTGATTTATGATGGCTAATAGGAAAAGATAGTTTGTGTAATTTTGCTAAAGGGCAAACTGAGTAGGGTATGGAAGCAACATCAAAATCAGAAATGTCATTTTTGCTAATCAAGTTCATCCTAAAATCTGAGAGGTGCCCAAGTCTATAGTGCCATAGACCAAAATCTTCATGGTTGTTGATGATAGAAGCAGAAATGGCAGTGTTGGTGATAGGACTTCAACTAAAGCTGTAGGGGAGACTTCATTCCTCAGTAGGTGATACAAGCCATTCCTCACTTCACCCATTCCAGTTAAAAGGTCCTGGTGAAAAGGGAGGTTGAATAGACCATGTGGTCTGTTGCCCCCGTGTCTATTATCCGAGGTGCATCAAAGGTGTTGTGTGTGTTTATGCTACAAGCTGAGAGACAAAGTGAGATACCAGATATTTTTGACATGTCAGATTCAGAATGATTGAGGGAATGTACTTGATTAAGTGAAGCTATGTGAGAATGACTGGGTTTTGATTTGAGCAAGGCAATCAGCTGTGAATATTGCTCTTGAGTGAGTGTTGCTTGGTTGTTGTCGATTTGCTCATGTCCAGGTGGCATAAGGGTAGTGACTTGATTGACAAATGCTGGTCTGCCCTTCCCATGGAGCTTGTGGCCTGGTGGATAACCATGAAGTTTAAAGCACTTTTTTGCAACATAGCCAGGCATTCTGCAATGACTGTACATTGGTTTCTCAGGGTTAGCTTTAAAACACCTTTCTAAGGAATGTCTAGGCACTTTATAAAAAGTGCAGTAATACTTTCTCTGAGATGTGATATTTTGCCTTCCTACATCTTTAGCAGTTATCATAGCCATGGAGTCACCAATTGAAGTGTCTATAGAAATTTGTCGCCTCTTTTCTTCTTGTTGTATTATGGAGTACACTTCATTTAGACTAGGGAAAGGCTTGATTAGAAGGATCTGAGCCTTAAGGGCTTTGTATGTGTCATTTAAACCCATAAGAAACTTCATCACCTAGTCTCTTTCTTGGTTATCCACTATTGTTTTTAAACCCCCACATGTGCAGTTAGGAATGGACTCATAGTTCATCAATTCATCTAACAGAGTTTTTAATTTTGAGTAATACATACTTACAATGTCTTGGTTTTGCATTATTGTAGCAATACCTTACTTTACTTCATAGATCCTTGGAGCATTTAGCTGTGCAAGTCGTTGTTCAAGTTCCTTCCATAGTTGGTGAGCAGTTTCTGCATAAAGGGTGTTGCTCTTAATGTCAACAGACATGGTGTTTTGCAGCCAGGTGATGACTATGTCATTGCATCGAAGCCAATGATCCATCAATGGACTATCAGCCTCAGATGGTTCACAAATGCTTCCATCAATAAACCCAAGTTTGTTTTTGATGCGAAGAGCTCTTTTCATTGAACGTGCCCAAGAATGATAGTTGCTTGAATCAAGCATTTGAGTGACAAGAAGGACTCCAAAACTGTCATTGGAACCAATAAAATAGGGGCTGTTTGGTTGGGATGGATCAGAAATGTTTGAGTTTGGATTTGCGTTTTGATTGGCATTGGAGTTGATGGAATCAGCTATGCTCTGATACCATATAATAAAAAGGAAACTAGAAAATTGCAGACACTATGCCGTTATTGAAGAATAGAAAATAAGTAGGGAAATACTAGAGAAAACTTTTCTGCTCTACTCATTTGAACTGTTTCTATAGTTTTGTTTTCTATACATTCGAGCTTGGCATTTATACTGAAGTGATAGGGACACTTGACAACAAAGCCTGTACAAAAGTAACAAAAGAAAACAAAGTTTTGTGCTGTACATGAAAACAAAGCAGAAACACGCTGCTGCCTCTGCAAGTTGCAGCTTTAGTCCATTGCTCTAATTGCTCCCACCTTCTTTCCTTTTTCTTCTGAGCCATTCTGGACTTGTTGGCTGTCCAATTCAGTTGGATCATGGTCATGTTAGTGGCACTCACCTTTCATTTCTTTTTGTGTTTTCAACAGGACTCACTTCAAGTGGTGGAGAGAATGTAGAAATTAGTTACTAACTAGAGCCAAGGTGGCTTTATCATCGTGGATACAAAGCATCTTTTACAAGAATCTGTTGCTTAGAGTTTTAAGCACACTAAGAGGGATTCAAACATGGCAGCACACATGTTTGCCAAGAATGCCCTATTGAATGAGTGTGATCTCTATGATTTAGAGGAGATACCAAATTGTATTAGACATGTTGTTCCACTAGATCTTTGTAACAGTGTGTTTAATCAATAAAAGTTTACCTTGTTTCAAAAAAAAAAAAAAAAAAAAAAAAAAAAAAAGGCTCGATGACCTCTTATATATAGTCTTACGGACGTTAGCGAATGGCATCGGTGGTTTAATCGGCCAGCAGCAGGTGCTGTAATTACTGTATAAACTCTACTAACTTTTTTCATGGGTATTAAACACTAGCAGATGAGTTTGCCTTAGTTTGCCTTCATTAATGCGCGCAGCTCTAATTTCCTCACTTCCCCACCTACTCAGATCTATATAATATAATATTTACCCATTACATCATTGCTATCCCTTGCTGCATTACTCTTTTACACTCCTAAAACTCCTCCTTATTGCCGTCCTTGCTCAGATGCTCTAGTTCTCTCTCTCTCTCTCGATCGGCTAGATTTCTTCTCGAAAAACTTGATCAGTACTAGCTCAACAACATGGATGGAGTGCTGAGGAGTGATGTAAAGGTGATGGAGAGTCCTACTCCAAGTTGGAGAATAAGGATTTATGATGTCTCGCTTCGCATTTTGGGGCTGGCCTTCACTTTTGTTGCTGCGGTTCTGGTGGGTGTTACAAGGGAGACCAAGATTGTTTCTATCACTATTTCACAAGGCTTACCCGTCTTGCATCTTCCTTTCACGGCTAAGTGGCAATACATGTCTGCTTTTGTGTAAGCTTTTTCCACCCTTAGCTTTCGGCCTCTCAAACATACACACGAGTTTAATATATATTTGCTTTATATTAATCTAGTATAAGATAAAAGTCGGATATGATCTAGGGATCTCACTTCATAAATACATACAAGCAGACATACATACATGAGTAAATTTATCTTCGAGCAATAAGTTGAAAAATGGGGACCAAATTCTTCTTACCTGCATGCTGCATGCAGGTTCTTCTTGGTGACAAATTCCGTAGCATGTGCGTATGCAGCAGGATCTTTGGTATACTCTGTGGCAGCCCGAAGCTTCAAACACAACGCAGCTTTGGTACTCAGCATCCTAGACCTGATCATGATGGCTCTTCTCTATTCCGCCAATGGGGCAGCGGCTGCTATTGGGCTCGTTGGCCTCGACGGAAACTCACACGTGCAATGGAGAAAGGTCTGTGATGTGTTTGATGGCTATTGCCACCACTTGGCAGCTGCCCTAGTCCTCTCTCTTATTGGGTCTTTTGCATTTCTTTGTCTTGTTCTTCTTTCCGTTTTGGGCGGCCTCCACAAGAAGTCAAAATAAAAATAAAGATCATATGCCAGGCTCTTGGAAATTGATTGTATGCAGGGATTAGAGTTCGTGTTGGGAAACTTGTCCTGTTGCAGTAGTGCATGTAAGTAGTACGTAGTAAATGCTTGCCGCATGGGAAGGACTAATAAATGCTTTGATCTTTAGCAAATTTGATGCCGAGCTGCTGGTTGGTGTGGTTATTAGTTGCAGTTGGAATCTATATATATTATATGAGACAGTACAAATTAAATATATGAATTTGATATAGAAAATTGCTTTAAATATTATACCATATTCTTATTTTATTTCGATTTATTCAATTCATGTGTTGACGCGATATTATTCATCCATCTTTGATTTTGTTTTAAAAAATGGTAATTCATCCTCTAATGATTAATGGATATACTTAACATAATTTTTTTTAAGTACGTATGTATATAAAGATGGTTTCAATTAATCTTAATTAACTCATCTCATCATAACAATTTTATCAAATTCTCACACAAACAAAATATAATAAATAATTCAACTTTTTCAAATCTTAAAATAATAATAATATTAAAAAATAATATTATAATAATATTTTATTTTTTAACTTTTATCTAAAATCGTCTTATCTTATCTCATTATGCAAACCTCAATAATTTCTTTTTCAAAAAGTGTTTCAGGATCAAGATATATAATGCCCGGATTCCATGAATTATCTTGACCATTCATTTAGAATAAAAAGTTACATAAAGGGTCGTGATTAGATCAAATGAACAATCCCCTAACAAAATTCTAATGCAGGTTAGGTAGACACATTAATGAAAATACCGGCCACCAACGGTATTAAAATTCAGGTTAGGTAGACACATTTGGTGGGTATTAGTATTATCCACTAATACCGACGCTGGTGGCCGGAATTTTTGTAACCAACGCGCATCCTTGGTAAAGCTGTTGGCTGAACCTTTCTCTGCCGAGATTTTGGTAGGAAATACTTAATTTCCATGAAGAAATCTAGTTGGAAATATATTTTGCATGACACTGATTATCTTTTTCCCACAAACCCCTCATTCGTTGGAAATAGATAATTTCCATGAAGATATCGTATAGGAAATAGTTTTTAATGAAATTGATTTTAGCAAATTCCCACAAAACCGTAGACTTAGGAAACAGTTAATTTACATGGAGGAATTATGTTGGAAATAATTTTTCATGAAACTGATTTATCTTTTTTCCCACAAATACTAACTTGTGGGGAAAAGCAAGTTTTCCCCACTTAGGTGGTACAGTAGAAAATATTTTTGATTTGGGACATTTTGCCACAAATTGTTTGCTAATGAATAAATGTCTGATACCTAGGTGAGATAGATGTCAAAATTACTTCAAAATACACTCACAGCCATATAACATAATTTTTATATATCAATATTTATAACATTCACGCATGTTCTACTGTTCATTGAAGACCATGGAAATACATTAATGTTTACTGAGTGGGAAGGACAAGAGGGTCATCAGCATGATTATGCATACTATTTTATAACCCATATAACAACTAAGTTTCTACAAATACTCATACAACTTGGCTCCAAATTAAATCCCCTAATAGCTTCATTGCATTCATGATGTGAGACAACTCATTTTGATTTGCCTAGATGACCACCAGCGGTAGCCTCTCCATCCACACATTTTAGGGGCTGATAACAACCTGAAAAGATAGCTCAAAGATGAACTATGATTGAACATTTGCCTCAGTAGTAGTAGCCTTACAATACAACAAATCAATTGACACTGATCCTAACCAAAAATTTCCAGACATAAATTTCCCTTAATATAATTGATCATTTACAATATTTCAAACTCAATGTATATGGTAAAATCCTCCTGCAAGTGATATCGATAAGACTGCAATATATAAGTTATCCAAGAACTCAGGAAAAAAAACCATTGAGCCAATACATATTTTCCCTAGAAAAGGTCAAAATAGCACACTCTTAGCCATTTCCTGATTATTAGTATACAATAAAGTATACCACAAGGTAGATACCATATATATGTCAGTATGATTGATATGAGATAAAAACATAATAGTCGATTTAGACTATATGGTAAATTCACAAGTGTAAAAAAAAAAAAACTATTATAATAATCAAAACACCATTGATTTCTCCTAGTGGCTGCTGAGGAGTTCTCTCTACACTAGGCAGGACTTGTCTCCTAGTTTATTCTGTGGAGAGTGGGGAGTAAAAGTGAAGTAAAAGTGAGGTGTTTCCCTCATAGAAGTAAGAGACAAAAGGCATGCTGGATGAGATGATTGAAAAGTGGGGTAAACCTTGTTTGACTGAGGTCGAACAACACGTGCTGAATGTGGATATCTTAGAGGAAACCGAGGTTGTTAGACGTGGAAAACTTTGTCTTATAGGCTTTATTGTTGCTGAGAAGAAGATCAACTCAGATGCTTTCAAGAATACTATGCAGATTGTGTGGAAAACAAAGTGATGGATTCAATTCAAAGAAGTGGGTGAAAACCTGTTCATCATTGAATTTCAACAACAACAAGACCTAGAAAAGGTTTATAAGGGTAAGCCATGGACCTTTGATCATAATCTTTTATGTCTCAACATTTTTAATGGTCTTTCTGCTCCAAATGATATTCTGTTCAAGGATGAGACAATGTGGATTCAACTAAATAATATTCCTTTTTGTGGAATGACTAAAGAAGTGGGTGGACAGATTGGTAGAATGATTGGGAAGGTGGAAGGGATAGATGTGGATGAGGATGGCATTGGATGGGGCCCTTACATGAGAGTTAAGGTTGTTATTGACATCACCAAACCTTTGATGAGAGGCATTATGCTTAATTTGCAAGGAAAAAAAGCATTGGATTATGTTCAAGTATGAAAAGCTTTAATTCCTAACTTTTGTTTTAGATGTGGTGTCATTATGCATGGCAAGTAGGGTTGCCCTAAAGGATGAGGTTGTAGGTCCATGCATAGGGATGATGATTTCCAATATGAAACATGGCTTTGTTCCCAAACCATAAAGGCAATCACTAGAAGTCAGTCTAAACCACAGGGTGGTTGGGATGCACCAGAGTCACAGTTTTCTGAGCAGAAGGGTGAAGATGATTCTAATTGTGGAAATAATCCCCTACATGGGAAGAAGGCCAATGTTATGGGTGAGATGGTTGATTCTCAGGAGGGCTTTCAAAGGGTAGAAGATTTTCAGGATTATTGCCTTTCAGGTATGGAGGAGAACCAGAGAGGTCAAGGGATGGATAAGGAAACATTGCCTGAGATAGAGGCACAATCTTTGGAAGGAAACTGCATAAGTTTGGGCAAGGAAACTGTTCTGATAGTAACTAATATGGAAACTACATCAGTTTACCATTATGCTGAAAAGAGGGATCCCATTAGGAAGGTTACGATAGTAGCTCAATCAATTTTTCCTAATACAACAAAGGGTGTGGATGATGCCAGCTATATAAAAGAGACTAAGTGGAAAATGAGGGCTAGTAAAAAACAAGCCAATGATATGGCTCCAAGTTAGTCTGTTTCTGTACCCTATAAAAGGAAAGAAGTACTAGCAGAAGTCCACATGGCAGTTGACTTTGAGCTACAGAATGGAGAAGGAACAGTGGCTAAGAAATCATAAACTGAGGGAGGGGTACTTTAGGAGCAAAATGTTGAATTGGTTGTGGTTGGTTTCTAGCCCTGCCAACACCAATGAGTATCATAAACTAGAACTAACAAGGGCTTGGGAACTCTCAGACAATTCAAGTCCTTAATCTGCTAATTAAGAAAAAGAATAGCATGCGGGACTGAATCGGAGCCATACTTGGGCTACATCCAGATGGTTCAGTCACCAAAATAATAGGAGATATGGAACCCCCCTCCCCTGCACTAGATCTCTCCCCTTCCACACCTTTCGACTGGGCCACTTGCTTCACGGTAGCGTCTTCCACTGGATGAATTCCCCCACTGATCTAGTCTGTGATCTGCTGAACGGGTTGCTTCTCTTCCTCATTCTCCACATGTTTCCGATCCACTTCCTTGCACGTCCTGTGTGTCTCTGTTTTTCCACCATCTTTCCCCTGTTGTATCACACCACTATTATGTGTAGGACGCTGGCCATTCTGGCAGACCACTGCAGTATGCCCCTGACGGAAACATTTGTTGCAATAAAACCCAGGCTTCTCATATCTAACTGGTTGCCATATCTGACTCCTCCCAACCATCATCGAAAAACCAGCAATCTGTTCTTCCCAAAGATCCACTTCAACGCACATCCTTGCTCCTGTGGCTCGGGTTCTATATACGGTGGCGTTATCAGTGCCCAAAAAAGTCCGAACCTGGTTGCAAAACTCTGGAGACAATCCAGCCGGTACAGGTGAAGGGGAAGGCCTGGCAAGAAGATCCATTGAGGAGCAATGGAGGGTTATTTTTTCACGTCAAAACCCACGGACCAACTAAACAACCGGAACTGCACTCCTGCCACCACTCGGCCTTCACAAGCCCAAGCATGAAAATAGTCCCTTTCATTGGTTAAATGCAGTAGGACGTGAAAGTCATCCATAAAACTGACCATCGGCACCTCACTGAACCCCCAAGATTTAATAATATGGCTTCTAAGGACATCAATAGAGGGTCTTGTATTCAGAAACTTCAACACCAACGCGAACTTTAGAGCTTCAGCAGCCCTTTCCATCTCAGTATCAGAAAACACAAAACCTAGATCCCCATTAATCACCTCAGGCCTTCAGATAGGAATTTTGAATTTGGGAGGTTGGCCGCTGCAGGGCCTCCACGAAAGACCTGCGTTCAGTCTCACCTTCGCCGGTAGATCACTCCAGCCCCACCAAAGGAGGCCCTGCCGACTTCTTTTGATCCTGCTCGCCGGTAACAGAGGCCACCAGAGGGCCGTTCATCACTGCCCACAAAGAGCTTGCGCCGCACAGATGGTAACCCTAGCAGAGCATGCATACAACGTAAAAGGAAAGTCCGTGCTTTCGGGAGTATACCGAAATATCACGCTATAGTTGGATAATTGGCCATTTTCTGGGAAAATGGTGGGCTTTGATAAAAGGATTTATATGGACCATTTTTTGGAAAAATAGAGGATTTTATGTTGGGCCATTTTCTGGAAAAATGGTAGGTAATTATTTTAATGGATTTATTTTTGGGCCAATTGGGATTTTTGGCGTGCGTTGAAAAATAATCTTTTTAGAAAAATGATGGTTTTGAGCTCATGCATATTTCAGCATGTGCATGCATACTTGTTGGCTGTATAAATGTGTTTTATCTCCTGGGTTGTTTGGTTGATTACTTACTGAGATTCATATATCACGTGGTATTCAATACCTTGTGGTTCCATTTTATAGAATTGTAGATTTTGATGCGGATAATGATGCAGAGTCTGACGCTTCGACTCCACCGTAGGAGTGACCTGGGGTCGCTTTCTTGTGTGTTGGGATTTGTTTCCCACTTTGGATTATTTATTTTGGTTTTATTATGTTTTCATTGGATAACTGCAATATCTTTTGAAATGTTTTTATTTATGTGAATCTGTATGAAGCAATTTTGGTACTTAGTTGAGTAAATTTAATTTATCTGCTGCGACTTTTGTTTTACACTTGTTACATGTGCACACACTTAGCACTTATCGTGCGTGACCCATGTTGTTAGCATTCCGACGTCACGATTCTCGCTTTTCCATATGTAGGAGTTGTGGGCGTCACAAAAAATATATTAAAATCTAAATAAATTCTTTGAAAAATTACTTACAAGAGGGGAAGCTCCAGTCACATCGCAGGGCGGCGCACGACGGTGCAGAAATTCAAGAACCCAATTTCACATGGCAGGAGAGAGAGAGAGAGAGAGAGAGAGAGAGAGAGAGAGAGAGAGAGAGAGAGAGAGAGAGAGAGAGGCTGGGGTGGGGGAGGTCGCCGGTGGGAGGTGGAGCTGGTGGGCTAAGTAGTGACGGCTGGTGGTGGTGCACAATGACAAGCAGGAGGAGAGAGGGACGCATGGGTAGAGAGGAAGAAGGAGAGGTGGTGCGGGCTAGGGGGGCAAAAAGGGGAAGAAAGAAGAAAAAGAGAAAAAGAAGAAGGAGAAGGAGAAGGAAAAAGTAAAAGGAAGTAAAAATAGATCCAGATCTTTCATCTTTGGTTCTTAAAACTGATCTAACGGAAAGTTGTAAAACAATCATTTAACGTAAAAAAAAAAAAAAACACAGCAGCTAAATAAAATAAAATATTAAAACCCAACAATAAAATAATTTAAAATAAAGAGCAATTTAAATAATAAACAATAATTAAAAACAAGAAAAACACATTGAAATAATTTTCACACTTGGAAATCATAAAATAATACCATGAAAATCATATCAAATTTAAAACAAGAAAACCCATAATAATAATAAATAAAATAATTATTTACTTAAAACACAAGAAAATATGGGATATCACATTGAGAACAAATTGCTCCAAAAAGTTAAAAGAAGCCTGGAGCCATGTGGTGGGTGGTGGCCCTGCAAACTTAAGGATTAGTGACAAGCTCCTAAAATGTAAGCAAGTTCTTCAACTATGGAATGCTGATAATTCTAGGAAGTCTCCTACTAGTGTCAAGAGCAATTTGTGCATAATTTCCAACTTGAAGGAGGAAGGGATTGGTGACCCTATCCAGTTTGTACAGCAAATCCAAGAAGAAGTTGAAGCTGAGTTGGCTAAAGAAGAATTAAGATGGAAGCAACGTGCAAAGCAACATTGGTTGTTGCATGGTGATAGAAATACAAAGTTCTATCCCATGTATGCAAACCAAAGGAAGAAGATCAACACTGTCAGTAAGATATATGACCCAATTGGAAAGCTGATCACAGACCAAAACCAGATTGGTGATGTATTCATGGACTTTTTCACTTCTTTATTTACTTCATCTGACCCTTATGATACTGAAAGCTGCCTAGGTGGTATGAATTCCAAAGTATCTACTGATATGCACTCTATGTTGGTGAGAATCTTTTCTAAGGAAGAAATCAAAGATGTTGTCTTTCAAATGATTCCACTCAGTTCACCTGGACTTGATGGGTTCCTTGCCCAATTTTATCAATTTAATCGGGATATAATCGGCGAGGAGGTATGTCAGTTTTCTCTTCAAGTTCTAAACCAGGGTGTCACTTTGAAGAAGGTCAATGCCACTTTTATCACTCTTATCCCAAAGACCAAAGAACCAAAGAATATTGCTGATTATCGTCCTATTAGCTTATGCAATGTCATTTATAAAATTGTTGCTAAGATGCTAGCCAATATGCTCAAAGTTGTTCTCCCTAACATCATTTCTCGCAATCAAAGTGCTTTTGTACCAAACAGGCTTATTTATGATAATATAATGGTGGTTTATGAAAGACTCCACACTGTAAGCTCTAGATTGAAGGGACAATCTAGTTACATGGCTCTTAAGCTTGATATGAGTAAGGCATATAATCGTGTTGAATGAAAATTTCTAGAATTAGTTATGTGCAGCTTGGGCTTTGAGGGCAGGTTCATTTCTATAATCATGGATTGCATTACCTCTGTGTCATATTGTATTTTAATCAATGGTCAGCCTCAAAGATGATTTATACCTTCTAGAGGTCTCAGACAGAGTGACCCACTGTCCCCATACCTCTTTATCATTTGTGCAGAGGCATTAACTTTTATGTTGAACCAAGCTGAAGCTATAGGAAATATATCAAGGCCTTCTCAAGATTAATAATTTATTTTTGCAGATGATAGCTTATTATTTTGCAAAGCTAACTCTTTGGAGTGGAATCACGTCATTCATATTCTTGATACATATGCGAAAGCATCTGGTCAAATGTTGAACAAAAAGAAGACTTCCATTTTTTTAGTAGAAATACTCCAATTGAGGTGCAAGATAATATTTTGACAATTGTTGGTGTTAAAGCAAGGGGGCTTTTGAAAAATACTTGGGGCTTCCAGCTGTAGTGGGAAGATCAAAAGTGGCTGCATTTCACTCTCTCTTTTATAGAACTTGGGCTAGAATCACAAATTAGAAAACAAATTTTTATTAGCTGCAGGGAAAGAAATTTTGTTGAAAGCTTTGCCAACGTATGCTATGGGGATCTTCCACCTTCCTCATGCCATTACTCAAAGTTTGAACAAGCTTCTAAAAAAATTCTATTGGGGCTATAATGAAGATCACTCAAAGATCCAATGGGTCAAGTGGAATCAGATAGGATAATCAAAAGATAGAGGGGGTCTGGGCCTTAGAGATTTTAAAAGTTTCAATCTAGCTATGTTATCTAAACAAAGTTGGAGAATTCCAAACAACCCAGATTCTCTTATTGCTCAGGTTTTAAAGTATAAGTATGTCCCAAGAGTTCAGTCCATTAATGCAAAGCTGGGACCTAGGCCTTCATTTGTATGGAGAAGTCTGATTGTAGGTCATACTCTGTTAAAGAAGGGCTTAGCATGGAGGATTGGCAATGGTCAGAAAGTTATAATATGGGAAGATAGATGTCTGCCACAGCCTCACTCTCTGTTATTACCTACTCCAAGTATGGCCAATGCTGAGTTTAAGTTAGTGGCAGATCTTATAGATGCATATACTAAGACTTGGAGGGATGATGCCATTTCAAATCTGTTCATCACATCAGAAGCTTAGATCATTAAATCCATTCCTATTAGTCTTGGTGGAAGAGAGGACAAGCTGGTTTGGAACTGTACAACAAATGGGGTCTTTTTTGTTAGAAGTGCATATTTTATCCATAAAGAACTGGAAACAAAACTGGCTGGTGAGTCTTCAAGTTTGAACTTGCAGAGTGATGTATGGAGGTCTATTTGGAAAACTAAGGTCCCTAGTAAAGTAAAGATGTTCATTTGGAAGGCTTGTTGTGATGCTTTACCCACTTTTGACCATCTGAGGAGAAGGAATGTGATTAAAGAGGACATTTGTCCTATTTGTAAGCTATTTCCAAAAATAGTTAAGCATGTCCTTTGGTCATGTGCAGCAGCTAAGATGCTGCACATGACCAACACAAAATATACTTATATAACCACCTGCCACTTTTTCTATCAAAACAACCCCAACCTGCCCACACTACACATCAAAACATTAGCATTTAACAAACTGCCATATCCATAGGGGGAATACTAAATGCAAAAATCCCCAATACTCCGAAAAACTTACCACCATTAGAGATGCCTAAGCATCTCCTTAAGTCTCTCGTTGACACTCCCTACTTGACTCCAATTGTGATGATATCATGTTCAGTTGTTTGTCATGCTCAGAAAATTGTTTTCGCAGAGTAGCCATATCACCCAAAAGTGACTCTAGTCGAGTCTTGTAAATGTCTGCACAAGTCTTGTTTCTTTCATTCTCCTTGGCCATATGTATAAATGCCTTGTTCTTTTGCAGCAAAGGAGAGGGCTTAGGAATGACTGAGTGGCCTAGCCCTTGTGCATAGTTAGATTTGAACCCTAAGACTCTTTGAAAACAGAGGCAGCAGCATCATCAACATCTTCTTCTGAATCTTTCTCATTCAACTTCTCTACCATAAGATTATGAAATTTCATAAATCAAAATATCATTTCGTTGGCCAGTCATGCATAGTCCATTAAATAATTGAAAAGCATCATATAAGCTAACTCACATCATTATGTTCAGTTGCTGCATTGATCAATTTCTCTTTTGCCTTGACCAGTGTGTTTCTTTATAAAATGCAATCATATTCGATGCCTACTCACTCTACAATTAAAATTTATGTTTGGTAAGGCTCAAACTCCACTTTAATAAAAACACATAACCTATATTGCACACTACATGTATTACCTTCTCTTCCAAAAGCCTAACAAAGATTTTTTCCCACCAGTATGTTTCACATTCTGTTTTTTTCCTATTATTAGTGTTTCTTCAAGACTACTCTTGAAAGAATTTGAAATAAATAAAGTCATGCACTTACACTTATTGCTCGAAGCCTCAACACAAGCAAAATATATATAGTAGCTGCTATAACTGGAAAAAAGAAGAAGCCATACTCAGAATTCCCAACATGCCATCAACACTAATCATAAGTACCTTGAATGTGGCCCACCTTTCACATAGCCACTCCCAAACATGTGTCTCCATTGACGATATCCGACCAGATAGTGCCTCCTTACGGAATGCATATTTTAGGTAGAGCTTGTATAGTTCATAGTGGTATGCATTGTACTTATCAGTGAGTGTCATTACCATAGCTTCGCGATGGTTGTCTTTTGTCCAATCCAACACAAAGTCTGCCTGCAAAGCATTGTAGCATATCACATAGCTGTTGTCACTATAAAAGTCATAACAAGCACCATATAAATTACAAGATTCATGCATATCTACTAAAACCCTACTCTAATATGATTGATGAGCTCGTGCTTCTCCTTGTCGTCTACCTCACTCCAATTACATGCCTCAATATTTCCGCATGTACTTTCACTCTCCAGCTCACTCAATTACTGAGTACAATGGCATTATCACATGATGGACCCTTGTGCCCATCCTTTACATTTAAAGGGATTTTACCCAACTTTTGTAGGTGTTCAAATGCTGTACCCTTCGTAGGCCCTTGGGCTCATTTTCTTATGGGTGGAACTGTAATAACGAAGTTAATAAACTTATTATTAACAAGAATGCATGGCTAAGCATTATAAGTAGCAAAATATTTTTAGCCAACATTAGAACATCATAAATTTAACTGTCACACCCGTGATGTTATCCCCCTCATTTCCGTCATGTTCGACATTATGCATGGACTCTTCTAGGCCCACTTCTGGTACTGCTTTAGGTGAGGCATCAACTAGGGGATCCTCTTTATCTCTTAGTCTCCTTGTCGGAGGCAGAAAATCTAGAACTTCGTCAATCAGGCTTGATACTACGAGTGGACATTGTAGTCATCCCCTCCACCGTCCTCTTTTTACAGATATCACTATTTTTGTATTTTCTTGTAATTACAAAAACTTATCGACATGCAATCCAGAACATAAGCACATAACATTAGTTATCACCACTAAACTAAGTTGTGTTAATTTTTGCTAAATTTATCTATTCCCAATTCCCCACCAACAATATCAACTTCATATAAATCACTGTGCGAATGTGCCTGAATATATACTTCACTTTCTCACGTTACAAAATAGAAATATGATTCAACACTTTACTATGCACTATAACACCTTTTCACTAAAACAACAACATATAGTTGAACATTTTCCTAACCCTGACACAAATAAATGTCATCTATTTTGAAAGAAGTTAATGATATGATATAAGCCTCGTGTGGCATAAAAATAACTAGGGAACACTTTGGTTTGCGTGAGAGAGCTGAATGATTATGCCAATCCAGGGAAAATTCTGGCCTCTATCTAAAATCACAGGACTTCTCACATTAAATGAAGTGAAAACATTTTATCTAGACTGAGGCCTTCTACTTTGACAAAATACATAAATAGAAAACCATGTGACTTGTCAACACCATCCAGATCATGATATGCTGCCACTTTGTGGGTTCACTACACTTAGCAAAGTTTAAGAAAAACATTGTCCTATTTCTAGTCCAACGACAACTTTGAGTCTTATTTGCCACCATTGCTTTTTTTGGGGGGGGGGGGGGGGGATCCTTATATACAAACCTCAGTGGTTCTAATGTCAATATCTATCAAACTTCCATCCGCAGATGAAAACTTTGTTTACAAGAGGTCAACATTCAACAATATCTCAGTATATGCCTTATGAAAAATGCCAGATTTTGATGAGGTTAAACCACATAGAAATACCATGGAAAATGTCCTATGAAATTGTCAAGGAAAGAATAGGGGCTCATACAAAAAATGTACCTTCTCTTGTCTCTTGGTAGCATCGTGTCACACTGGATGAAGAAGAAGGTGAAACTTCAACTTGAGAAAGGGTTGTCCCACGCCTACTTATCCTCTGGTATGCAATTTCAGAACCCTCTTCTTGTTGCTTCCTTCTTCTGCTTACTTCAAAGCATCTTCTTAGAATTTCCTCTGGAGTAATGATACACACACAATACATTTTCACAACATATTTCACAACAATGTTATAAGATGAGGGTATTTTTGTAAAATAATGTTACTTTTATAAGGTGTTTTACAAAAATACCCCTCATTTAACACATTGTTGTGAAATATGTTATCAAAAATATTGTGTGTAAATCATTTTCCTTTTTCCAATATTAAAATCCCGCCTTTTACAAAAGAATCCCGCGTATGGACTGCATGTGGTCATTTGTTACTTGTGTGAATAGGCATTAGAGGTCTTAGAGTTGGGCTGGGACACATTTCACGAAGTGTATATATTAAACATTTTACATAAAGCCATATGTAAAATGAAGCACCTGGCGTGTAAGGAACACATGTAAAGTGTAGGGGCTGCAAGCAACATACAATTAAAAAACACCCATCCTTTGACATGCAATGAAATAAATGTCACCTGGCCAACATGTACGAAAATCCAAAGTGTTTTATGTTTTGGTAAAAGAAAAAAACTGGAACCTAATTAAAAGAAATTTACTTTATGTTTTGGACATTAGATTTTAATGCTAACAGCGTGTTATTATATCCCATTATAAAGACTGCAAATATGCGACATATTCGGATCTTCATAGTAGATCTTTTACTCATTCCGTACATTATATTCTTGATAGTTTAAGGTTACATGCAAGAGGTCAATTCTGATAGCTTAATGTGTAAAGTATAAAACTCTAGTATTTTAAGGGTATAAAATTTTCTGGATTTTTATTAAATTGATAAACACAAGGTACATTGGGCTGTGAAAACCATTACTCAATTTTTATATAGAGGATATAAATAGTTGTTAGTTTGGCTGAAAGATTACTAGGGAAAAAAATTTAAATCGAAAGCATATATGGACCATGGCAATGACGAATGAGATAATTATCTGCAAACTTGATGGACCATTTTGACTTTTACATGAGATATTGCCCATAATTATCATCATGAGATCTGTTGTTAGGTGTTACAACAAAGCATGCATATGTGTGAAAGAATACTAGCAACACTGCCACTGCTTTGGAAGTCAAGGCAATTTATTCATATCTTACTTTCCTCGAAAGCATCAAGACCACCAACATAATTCGCATAACTTGCAAGCCCTTATCCATTGCGGCTTCTTACCTATATTGTTGTATGCCTTTTTGTAAACTCTTTTTCATAGTTTTTAATTTCCCCTCATCTACTTTCTTTCTTCCATCTTATTGTAGGGAAATCTCATTCATCAAGAAAAACTAGAACTCAACATCAAGCTAGACCTCATGTAGTAAAGAATATGCAAAATTCCATATGGTATGATCTAAATCAATGGTTAGGGTTTGATTATTTGGTTTAGGACAAAAGAAAGGGAAAAAATAACTTCAGTTCTTAATGAATGTGTTGTTGATGGTATACTAAAGAAACGGAGATAAAATTTCTCAAAGCAAATGATTGGTTGCATCTCTCTTACTTATAGCAGAGTTGAGGGCATCATATTTGCTTCATGCATTATGAAAAGAAAAGAAGAACAATGCAGGAAATCACCAGAAAGATATTAGTATGACTTTGTTATGCTTATTTGGAAATGGTCTTGTGGTCACATGTTTTGCATTGACTATCTTGGTTTTAGAATTCGACTGATCTAACTTTAGCTTCATTTACCAGAAGAACTAAGAGGAATTCCTCAAAGAATATAGTATGGTAAGTTTGAACTTCAGCACAACTTGTTAATTATCTTGTTGAACATGTCCTTTTAGACTGTATGTGTGAAATTTTAAGGTTTGGAATCTGTATATATATTTAGGATCAAGATACTAATAAAAACTGTTTAAGGGTAAAAACCGACCCCTTCGGCGTAGTTTTTGGGCAACACCGAAACCCACTCGATATTCACTAAACATGGATAGAACCGGCCAGTACAGGTGGATGAAACCGATGACGTTGGTTTTGATGTCATCTCGGTCGGTTGTCGGTGTCCCTTCCGAGTTGTGAATGGTGCAAAAATCAGAAATAGAGAATCGGAGATGCGAATTGCGATGAGAGAGAGATGGCTAGCCTTGCAATGTCAAAGAGAGAGAGAGAGAGATACGCTACAACGTGAGAGAGGAGAGAGAACTGCAGCGCTGCGTAACGTGTGAGAGAGAGAGAATCTAGAGGAAGAAGAAGGGAAGAAGGGGGGATTAAATGTAAATTGAAACGATGCCGTTTCACTTAAGTGAAAAGGCGTCATTTTATCTAATATATATAAAATATAAGTTATATATTTGGTTAGTTCAGCGGTCAGATCCAGCCTTAAATCGGGACTGAACCGGCTGACACTGATTTTGACTTATTCTACCGCTGGCCGATTGGTTCTATGCCGATTTTTGTAGGTTCCGTGCTCCAACAACTAGTCTAAGGCGGGTACGGTCGGTTCTCATGGTTTTTGTACACCCCTAAAAGTGTTCATGAATGAGATACAAAGTGGCCATTCTCTTTGCACCTAGAAAGTCTTCAAACCATTTTGCTTATAAAATAATTGATCGAGATACAAAGTGTTGTTTAAGTGGTAAGTTTAGACCCTGCTTGTGCATTTAAAAGGCTTTTTCTGTTTGAGATACATCTGAATCTGTTATAATCTACTATGGTTTGGTTACTGCATGCCATTGGGTCTGATAAATGGTGGAAGGTGACTTTGAAATTGAAAGCACCGTGCATGTTGTATGGTATGGATTTGTAATTAACGTTAAGCAACTGTGTCTAGTTCAAACAACTGATCTATGTAGCAGAATGTTGAATACTTATATGAAATATAGTAATTATTTGAGCTTGAAATGACAACGCATGATATAGAGTAAGGATCAAACCTGCAAATCCTAAAGGGTCTATAAATATAAGAAATTATAAGACATCCTTGATAAATCCAAAGTTCATTACTATCAGGCTAAATGTGTGTGATTAGATTTCTGCCACTAAGCTCTATCTCAAATGGAATCTCCTCTCCGTGTAAGAATATGATGGAGGGTAAAGTCATGAGTTCAAGTCCCATTGGATGCATGTACCACACCAATGAGGGAAAAAGAAGAGTGAAGTTGTGTTTCTATTTCCATGAATATTTTAGACCCAGCAATGTGTAAAAATCACATTTTTTTATAGTGACTATTTTAGTTGAGAGAATGGAGCACTTGAGTGGTAACATATTAATGCCCAACTTCAGCATTGCTCTCTGTGGTCCATTTGTAAATACCATAAATATGAAGACTGACATTTAAACTTTAGAAATCACACAAACCTCCTAACAGTCAGCTAAGCTGTAAACAATTGTAGATATGCTAACTAAGGACTGTGTAAAGGATTTAACACTGCTTTGGTTTTGAAATTTGAACACACTTTCATTGCTATACATGATTGGTTTATATACAAAACTAAGTAATCTAAGTAAGGAAAGTTACAATGAAATTTACAGAAAAAAAGAAATTGTTCCCTAAATCAAGCTTTGCACAAAATCTGGCTGGGATTTATTATTTTCGTTGAATCTGAGTTGGCAAAAGAGTATCTCCATTGATATGCCACCGCAAGAATGAGCTACCATCAGTGAGGCCGATCTTGTTTCTAAGATGATTTGTACGTTGACGCGAGAGAGGCTTAGTTAGTAAATATGCAAGCAGATCATTAGTATGAACATGGTGTACATGAATTGCATTTTTTTGAACGAAATCTTTAACAAAGTGAAGATCAATTTGAATGTGCTTCATTCTTGAGTGATGAACATGATTAAAACTGAGATGAGTTGCACCCAAATTGTCACACAACAACAGCGGTGGTTTTGATAGTGAAAATTTCATTTCTTGAAAAAGAGGAAGTATCCACATGGACTCGCCAGCAGTTGTGGCTAGAGCTCTATATTCAGCTTCTCTAGATGGCCGTGAATGGCTCGCTGTTTTTTAGAGCTCCACGAGATTGGGGTTGTGCCAAGTAAAATGACATAGGCAAGTGTTGAGCTTTTATCATCCAAGTTTCCTGCCCAATCCGCATCGGAGAAGCATGTAATTTTCTAATGGTTATGCCATGAAAAATGGTATTCTTCAAGTAATGTAGCAATCTTTTGGTTGTAGTCCAGTGAGTTGTTGTTGGGCAGTGCATGAATTGAGAGAGTTTGTTGCCAGCAAAACTGATGTTAGGCTGAGTCAAGAGTCAACGAAAGATATATTGTAAGGCACCAATAACTTGAGGATATTCCATGGAATCCATCGAGGAAGAATCGGCATAGGGGAGGATGCTATCACAGGTGATGGATGAGAGTTGGTACACAGTGCTGGAGAATCATTTGCTGGCAATGGTGCAGATGGGAGTTTTGGCAAGGAGATCGTCACACCAGGACCCTTATGACAGAACTTAAAAAGGATTTTGACTTTTCTGGAAGATTAGAGTTTGGGGTACCGAGAGGGAAATTCCCTTCATCAAACAATACATGTCACGAGTGATAGATATAGTGCGTTTTTTGCTTAATGCACATATGAGCATTTTGAGAAAGAGAGTAGCCCACAAAGATGCACTGCTTGGCTTTGGGCTCAAGTTTATGATGGTTGTAGGGCCTAATTAATGGATAGCATAGACAACCAAATTGCTTGAGTTTCATGTGATTTGGAGTTTGCTTGAATAGCTTCTCAAATGGAGTTTGATTTTGCAACGTGGAGCTTGGCATCCTATTTATGAGATAGGCAGTAGTTTGAAAAGCATAATGCCAGTATAAAAGAGGCATATGAGCATCTGTGAGAAGGGGCTTCAACAAGATGACGATGTCATCTTTCAGACATGCCTTTTTGTTGTGGAGTGTTGGGAGCAGTTGTGTAGTGGCTGATGTCATGAATGGATAGATAAGATTTTAGCCCAATATATTCTCCACCATTGTTTGGGTATGTGCACTTGGTTTTAGTGTTAAATTTATTTTCCACAAGATGCTAAAATTGAGGAAAAATAGTTTGAACACTTTGACTTATTAGACATAGGATATAGCCATATATATATATTTAGTATAATGGTTAATAAAAATAATATAATATTTTGAACCATCAATACCAATATCATGAGAAGGACCCAAAACATCTGTATAAATTAATTCCATGGGAGCTATGCTAGTTAAATGATGAGAATGAAACGGTTGACGATGAGCTTTATTTTGAGAACATGAAATATAATGAGAAGAATGTCCATTTTTATTTGTGGGTAATGAAAAAGCAAGAATAAGATGGTGGTCAATTTTGGAAGAGGGATGACCAAGCCATTTGTACCATCCATCAGTTGTGGTACGTTCATGAACATAAGCAACAACATTTTTGGAAACCGAAGCCAATGTCTTTAGTTAAGGGTACACGCCATCTTCACATGTGCCTTTGAGTAGTGTCGGCCCCATGATCCAATCCAATCCTTCACCAAAAAATAAAAAGGGTGAAACTAGATAAACATTATTATGTTTCGAAAAATGATGAATAGAAATGAGGTTTTTTTAATGGTGGGAACACAAGGAGTATCATGTAGGTGAAAGACACGATCAGGTGAGACAAGAGATAATGAGCCAACATGAGATACAGGCAAACCTGATCCATCACCAATTACCACCTCATCAATATCATCATATTTAGAATGAATTGAGAGATTTGTGAGACCAATTGTTTTGTTGTGAGATGCAGCAGAGTCAACAAGCTATTTTTTATTTTTGCATTGTGAAGAGGTTGCATAGTTTGTTGTGAGATCATTTGAAGCCAACTTGGAACAGTTTTTGGCCATATGGCCAAGTTGGTCACACAGCTGACATTTTGGCTTGAATTTTCGAAAGCCGAGTTTGAAGGCCTCGTTTATTGGTTCCACAAACCTTGTTTGAAGACGAACAAGGCCCCTGTTTATCATTGCCTGAATATCCTGCTTTTCAATGACTATAGTTCGTGATGGCAATCAGGTTCAATGTAGATTGAGTTTCCAACCTTCAAAGATAGTTTTCATGACCAACCAGGAGATCATGAATTTCTTCAAACTTTAATGAAGTTTCTCGAGCTCGAATGGGCGCAATGATGTCCCTAAACTCAGGACCCAAACCATTTAAAATGTAAAAGGTCAAGTCATCATCCGAAACAGGATGATCAATAATTGCGAGCTCATCTATAATTATTTTCACAACTTGGAGGCATTCAATAACAAAGCAGCTGTCACGAGTGCTCAAGGTGAGGTCCTCCTTGAGTTGCATCGCACATGTTCGGGATTTTCCTGCATAAAGGCTGCTAAGAGCTGTCCAGGCCTCTTGAGATGTTTTGCAAGAGTCAAGAAGTAGGTAATTATTGTGGAAATGGAAGCCAGGATGGCATGAAGGATTAATTTATCATGGCAAATCCAGTGGGTATTCGCTGCTTTGGATATGGCAGATTTTGATTCATCAATGGTAGGACATTGATGTATGTCGGTGACAAAATCAATGAGGTCATAACCAATTAGCAGTACTTCAAATTGGGCTCTCCATTGAGGGAAGGTCATAGGAGTGAGCTTTTCATTGATGGTGGTGGTAGTGTTAGTTATGATGATTGGAGTACCAGACGATGAGGAAGGGATAGCAGCCATTTCAAAGGAATGAAGGAAGTGAATCTCGTTGGAGGTCTGGCTCTATTGATACCATGTAAAGGATTTAACACTGCTTTGGTTTGAAATTTGAACACACTTTCATTGCTGTACATGATTGGTTTATATACAAAATTGAGTAATCTATGTAAGGAAAGTTACAATGAAATTTACAGAAAAATAGAAACTGTTCATTGAATCAAGCTTTGCACAAAATCTTTCCTTGAATCAAGCTTTGCAAAAAATCTGGCTGGGATTTATTATTTCCGTTGAATATGAGTTGGCAAAAGAATATTTGCAGTATCTTCCTTGATAGACTAGGCTTGTTTTGGCCCAAGACGTGGGGCACATGTACCTAAGTTTTGGTGCATAGCTAGGCCTTTATATCACATATGTCTTCCCTTGTGAGCCTATAAAGTTGCATCTTTAGTCAATTTTTTAGCTGTGTGAGTTTCAGTAGCCAACTAACCGGCACTATCATTGCTTCCTTTACTAGATGCATAACTTGAAAGTGGAAAGTGATGGTTTCTGGATATAGTTTTAGTGACTGATAATGAGTTGTTAAGCTAAGCATTCATTGGATATTGTATTTGTAACAGTCGAGTACAATGCCAATATTTTTTTTTTGTTTTTTTTTTGATAAAATTAAGATTTTCTTCGGTTTTGTTATTTAAGTTAAAATTCTTTTATGGGCTGGAATAATTTTTTTGAGCAAGTTGGATTTTTTTTGAGTTTTAAATTGAGATCCAAAATTCAGAAAGAGCTCATTTATTTATTTGCTTATTTATTTATTTATTTTTATCACTTTATTTTCACGTGTTGCCCAAGATCACGCACAGCCCCTGTAGAATCCACCTCATGCATGACTTCACGTCTGTTTACACTGCATGCACGTTTCTTCCCTCTCCTCCTTTTATTTTTTCAAATCACCTATAATATTCACACATTCCTCCCATGCATAATAGAAACTGCTACTGCCGCCAAATCTCCTCCGTCGCTATCCCTGCATCCAGTGTCATCACAGTACCATCCTTGCTCTTTCACGGCACCCTACACGTCGGAAACACCACACGATAGCAACCCACACATTGCATGCTCTTCTGCATGCATTACTGCCCTGCACCACCATTTGCTAGCCACTGTCCTGTTACACGAAAGCCAACCACCGGAAACCACTCAGCCATCCCGTGTTTCGACCATCTCCTGCTGTTAAGGCACTACATGCAGGACATGCAACGTCCCATGCAGCAAAGGTACTCACGCCCAGTGCAGATGCAGAATAGACACTACATGCAGGACATGCAACGTCCCATGCAGCAGACTTGGCAACGTCCAGTGCAGGTACTAAGCATACGACAAACATGCAGAACCACGCCAAGCAGGACCACCACCTTATGCAGAAGCACTCAAGGACATCACCAGCAGCATCTGCACCAAGGCTCTCATCAAGCAACCATTTATTATAGCAGGACCACTAACGCACCATGTATAGAGCCTTGTATTCTTGCTATAGAGGAATATTCCTCTCAACTGTAATGACTATATATACTGAGGACTTGCACCATTTGTAATTGTGCTAAAAACAGAGGAAATATATATGCTAAAAACACCTCCTCTCTTATATATTTCCTCTGTTTTTCACACAATTACAAATGGTGCAAGTCCTCAGTATATATAGTCATTACAGTTGAGAGGAATATTCCTCTATAGCAAGAATACAAGGCTCTATACATGGTGCGTTAGTGGTCCTGCTATAACAAATGGTTGCTTGATGAGAGCCTTGGTGTAGATGCTGCTGGTGATGTCCTTGAGTGCTTCTGCATAAGGTGGTGGTCCTGCTTGGCGTGGTTCTGCATGTTTGTCGTATGCTTAGTACCTGCACTGGACGTTGCCAAGTCTGCTGCATGGGACGTTGCATGTCCTGCATGTAGTGTCTGTTCTGCATCTGCACTGAGCGTGAGTACCTTTGCTGCATGGGACGTTGCATGTCCTACATGTAGTGCCTTAACAGGCCCCCTCAAGTCAAGCGGTAGTTCACGCAAGCGAAGGCTTGAACATAAGAACCCGAAATGTGTAGCAGACAGGGGCTTTGTAAGAGCATCAGCCAACTGATCTTTTCCTGAAATGAAGGCCACTGAGAGGGACTTGCTGAGGACTCTGTTACGGACAAAGTGAAAATCAATTTCTACGTGTTTTGTCCGTGCATGAAAGATAGTGAAAAAGCAGTGGTTCTACACAACACTTCACTTAGAGGGGGGGTGAATAGGTGTAATCCGATTTTTATGGTCTTTTTAAAAAGATAGTTAAACAACAATTAATCAAAGCAGTAAACAACATAAATAATCAACACAAGATTTTGTTCACGGAGTGGAAACTCATTTGAAGAACGTCTTCAAAATCTAAAACCACTCCGGGTGTAAGACACCACCTCAAATCCACTATAGAAAATTTAGTTTGTTACAACCAATTTAGAGACACTCACAAAACCTTTGTAGTAGCTAAACTTGGCTTGCAACACCACGAGCGACCCACTCGATCTCTACACGCATGTAGTGTCGGAACTCCGACCTTTCTATAGCTTCCCACGAGAACCTCTCGATCTCTGCATCACCAGCAGCTCCGGACTCTTCCGGCCAACGAACTTGTCCACTCCAATGGACTCAACTGAAGTTTGATGTTGAATGTAGTGTGGTGGAGATGTGTTTATCCAAGAGAGAATCAATCAAGTGGGGGAGAGATTGCTCTAAATGTTCTTGGAGGCCCTTAGGGTTTTTGCTCTGATTCTCCACCCTAGAACAGCAGAAAAGCTGTTCTATTTATAGTACCACTCAAATGAGGCGCATTAAAACCCTAGGTTTTAAGTCATCTGGAACATTCGCTCGAGCGGAGTGTCGAGCGAAGGTCGAGCGCCGAAATCTGTCTAAGTTCGCTCGAGCGGAGTGTCGAGCGAAGGTCGAGCACCGAAATCTGTCTAAGTTCGCTCGAGCCAAGTGTCGAGCGAGGGTCGAGCGGTCCAATCTGCTTGAGTTCGCTTGAGCCATGTGTCGAGCGAGAGTCGAGCGGTGCAATCTGCTTGAGTTCGCTCGAGCCATGTGTCGAGCGAGAGTCGAGCGGTACAATCTGCTTGAGTTCGCTCGAGCCATGTGTCGAGCGAGAGTCGAGCGGTCCAATCTGCTTGAGTTCGCTCGAGCGCCCTGTCGAGCGAGAGTCGAGCGGTGACACCTGTTTTGACCATTGATCATCACATTTCAATCCTCTTCGCTTCAACACTTGTTACAACACTATTTTACACAGGTTTTCACAAGAATATGCCAATCAACTCATTTTTGCCTCAACAATCTCCCCCTTTGGCATTTCTGTGACAAAACCTCTAACCTATACATATGACCTAATCCTAGCACACCCATCACTAGATTCAGATTCTTGAACACAATGAAATATTTCTGCACAACCTTAGCAAACGGTTAAACATATCGCACAAAGAATTGTTTGCAAATCACAAACTACAATTCATGAATAGATATGACACGTACAGGCTTTAGAAACAAAATATTTCATTAAACAATTAATCAGTAAAAGAGTTCAAGAACAATTAGTCACACAGCAGCAGTAAACAAGAGATATAAAATCAAAAGATAAAAACCAAAAACTAGCTGCTGTTCCCAAAACACAAGTGTTGCTACCAACTAACACTCCCCCTGAGTTAGTATAAAAAAAAAATCAAAACTCCCCCTTAATCAGTACTCCCCCTTTTTGTCACAGGCTGACAAATGGTCTCAATCATCTGCATTACTGCCACCATCTTCATCGTCTTCGTTAAGAAGCTCTTCAATGTCATGGAAACGTTGGGTCACATGCTGCTGCAGGCTGTCAAACCGAGCATCCAACGTATCAAACCGGGCATCGAAAGTATCCAACCGAGCATCAAGGCGGGCTAAATACTCAAGAACCTGCTGAAGACTAGGCTCGGTCGAGCCGGGTGCCGAAGGAGATGGGGCCGAGCCAGACGGCTGAGAAGTAGATGGCCGAGAGCTGGATGGCTGAGAGCTGGAAGGCCGAGAGCTCGAAGGCTGAGAGGAAGGTGCGGGAGGATGCTCAACACGGATAGGGTGCGGAGTGGTGTGAGCACGACTAAGCTGCACCGTCCTACGACCAATGGGAGCCTTAAGTGCTATCCTAGGCTCTTGAGGGAGAAAGGCAACAGACTGAGAGAGGGCTATACGGGTGATGAGACAAGCGAACGGCAAACCAGTCCGTTTCTTGGAGGACTGAAATGCCTCAATTATGACCCGACACAGAAGAGCCCCTAGATCAAGAGGGACATCATTGATCAAGGCATAAAGAAGAATGGCGCGGTCAAGACCCACGTCACTCTGATGACCCGTAGGATATAAATTTGTAAGAACAATCCTACTCAGAATGAGGTTATCAGGCGTAAAAAGAATGGTTTGGAGAGGGCTCCTCCCTTCCCAATTACTGATCCCACCACAGAGACAGCTAGCAATAGCTTGTGAAGTAGGATGAGGCATCCGTGTATAGGGATAGTCAGGGTAAGGCACACGAGGGGCATTCAGCAAGTGTGCTATCATGCCCGGAGTCACCCGGAAGGTAATGTTCCGGAGACTCACGTCAAAGGAGTCATCAATGGAAATACCCCGTATGTTGGAGTAAAACTCCCGAACCATCTCCACAGAAGGAGTGGGATGACCAGTGGTCAAAGCCTGCCACTGGCGAGACTCAAATATATGAGGGATTATGGTCTCAGAGAGCTCACCGAGGGAGACATCACGCTCAACAATGGGTGTACGTTGAGAAAAATTCTGAGTGTACAGCTCCTGAGCTTGTGCACTATGGAATTGAGCGTGAGCGGGTGCAGAAGGGTTGGTGCGAGGACGGACACGTCGAGACGACATGGCTTTTAGCTGTAGATAAAGTCAGAGACGTTAGACAAGGCTAAAGGTGATGTGACTCCTTGATGGATGCATGTCTAAAATGCCAAATGCATGAGAATGATAAAACTCACCAACTAATCATGTGATGGACATCCTAACATGACAATGCCAATCATGCCGACCATGACAAACAAACAATGCCAATCAACCATGATCATGAACATGCTAACACGACAAAGCCAATCATGCCGACCAAGATAAACCTCAACCCAATTGCAAATTTAATTCAAGTGACCCAATGCCCTTTCTAACCAAAAACCCTTCAAACCCAATGCAATTCCAAGTCAAATGACTACCCAACACTAGGATATGCATGAAATGGGTATATGAACAATTCTATGCCAATGCATGATGAAAATGATT
The DNA here is from genome assembly GCA_011037825.1 of Carya cathayensis. Classification (NCBI taxonomy): domain Eukaryota; kingdom Viridiplantae; phylum Streptophyta; class Magnoliopsida; order Fagales; family Juglandaceae; genus Carya; species Carya cathayensis. The sequence continues at coordinate 1,011,334 of QGSO01000324.1, forward strand.
AAACAAAACTCATTTAGGCATTTCAACAAACACTTGGAGTGCATCCAAGTGAGAAAATCGACCAACACTCCATGGGAGGTTCAAAAACCTCCTAAATACATCCAAATAACCACAACAACTCCATAGGAGTTTCAACCAACCCAAAATACAAGAAATTTTTCAAGGGTTTCACTCCAAAGGGAGCAATCCGAAACCCACAAAAAATGAGCAAGAAAAACAAAAAAAAATGCAAGAATCCGAAATAAAATTCAAGAGAAATGATTTTACCTTGTATTGGAATGATTTCGGAAGAGAAAATGAGTTGAAACCGAGGAGATTTGAGTGAATGAGAGAAAATCGCACGAAAATAGCTTGGGAGAAGAAAACTGTGCGTGTAGCTCGAGCGGCGCTGGCTTTATACCAGTTATTCGCTCGAGCGAACTTAAACCCTCGAGCGAACTGTCGAGCGAAGTTCGCTCGAGCGGAGTCGAGCGGAGTGTCGAGCGAGACCTCCAGATTTTGCAATTTTGCCCAGTTTTGAAACACACACCACTCACAAGACTCACATGACTTTGACAAACACTAGGGAAGTCAATTTTCAACCCAAGAATACATATCAAATGCAGAGAAGCATCATATTCTCACAAAACACGCAGGTAAAAACAAAGTATCTCAAGTAATGTCGACATGCGTGTTTAACCGGTCCTTGCTCAATCAAGAAATTTCAACCGATAAGCGTGAGCGGGGTTGGGCTGAACAAGAAATCATAAATGCTTGGGAAGCTCTTCCAAGACACAAAAAGTCAAACCCAATGCTGCTAGGACCTAAATCCTTCTGTTTGAATACTTGTTTCAGCATATTCTGTTTTTCACCTCCTTTTTTTTTTTTTTTTTTTTTTTTTTTATTTTACCAACATCACTTTTTCTTTTCCTTTTGATGTGCCATATTTTTGCACAAGAGAATCATGATGAGGTCATCTAGCCCGTGGTCAATTCTGTGTGCAAGTAGAGCTTCCTACCACCTTTGATTGCCTCCCCAATACTCACAAGTGGCGAAATGTCAATTAACTGAGCCAGGAGTGAAGTGTGTGATGCAAGTCATAAATTACACAAAATACTCATGTTTCAAACCTTTGTGAACCATAAGTATATGATACAAATCTCAAAAGATGCATGTCCTTAGATTTTACAATTAACAACCCCACCATTATATAGCACAATCATGAAGTGCATGTACGGACAGCAAACAGCAGCAAGGAAACTAGACAACTAACAAACACAAAATAAACACCAACACCAAAAAAAAAAAAAAAAAAATGCATGTATGTATGTACTTCATGCAATGCATGTTTCAGTGCTCATGTCAAAGCACATACACCAATAGCCTTTCTAAGCAGTTCAAACCGAAGCCCATCCAAGGGTTTTGTAAAAAGGTCGGCTAGTTGATGTTCAGTGGGAACATACTCAAGAGTCACAACCTGTGTTTCCACAAGCTCCCGAATAAGATGATGTCTAATGTCAATGTGCTTAGTCCTAGAATGTTGAACAGGATTTTTTGAAATGTTTATAGCACTGGTATTGTCACAAAAGACGCTCATCACACCTTGGTCAATGCCATAGTCACATAGCATTTGCTTCATCCACAACAATTGCGTGCAACAACTTCCTGCAGCAATATATTCAGCCTCAGCCGTGGACATGGAAATCGAGTTTTGCTTCTTACTCATCCAGGCTACCAGGTTTGTCCCAACATAGAAACACCCACCAGAGGTGCTTTTCCTATCATCTGCATTACCTGCCCAATCAGCATCAGAATACCCTGCAAGTTCTGTATTAGAGTCTCGAGAATACCAAATCCCATAGTTAACTGTCTCATTCACATAACGAAGTATGCGTTTGACAGCTACCAAATGTGATTCTTTCGGATTGGCCTGAAATCTTGCGCACACCCCAACACTAAAGGCAATGTCTGGTCTACTTGCAGTGAGATACAACAAACTCCCAATCATGCTCCTATACAAGGATTGTTCAACATTCTTGCCTGACAGATCAGCGCTAAGCTTAACACTAGTGCTCATGGGAGTTCTAGCATGGCTTGTGCCATCTAATCCAAATTTTTTTATAAGATCCTTTGCATATTTGGATTGAGAGATGAACAACCCATCATTCAACTGTTTTACCTGGAGTCCCAAGAAAAAAGTTAGTTCACCTACCATGCTCATCTCAAATTCATTTTTCATTTCATTAGCAAACTCAAGAGCCAGAGAGTTAATGGAAGATCCAAATACAATGTCATCCACATAGATTTGGGCAACTGTTATGTCTTCTCCAGCTTTTCTAATGAACAGGGTCCTGTCAACATTTCCTCTCAGAAACTTACGGTTTTCCAGATAGGAAGTTAGTCTTTCATACCAAGCTCTGGGAGCCTGTTTCAGACCATAGAGGGCTTTCTTCAACCTGTAGACATGATTAGGATATTTTGGATCCTTGAAACCCTTTGGTTGCTCGACATACACTTCTTCTTGGAGAATTCCATTAAGAAAAGCACTCTTGACATCCATTTGATAGAGCTTGAAACACATGTGGCAAGCAATGCTTAATAGTATCCGAATTGATTCAAGTCTAGCAACCGGAGCAAAAGTCTCATCAAAGTCTATACCTTCCATTTGGGCATACCCTTGAGCAACTAATCTTGCTTTATTTCGCACGATTGTTCCATTCTCATCAGACTTATTCTTAAAGATCCATTTTGTGCCTACCACATTGTGACTTTCTGGTCTCGGCACCAAGTACCACACATCGTTTCTCACAAACTGATTTATCTCATCATGCATTGCATCCAACCAATTCTCGTCATCCAAGGCTTCTTCAACCCTTTTTGGTTCAATTTGTGAGATGTAGCTGGAGTGAGCCAGTTGACTTATCACTTTCCTTCTTAGTCTCATCCCTTCGTCTATGTTTCCAATAATGTTTTCTTGGGGATGATTCAACTTTACTCTTGAAGAAGGCTCTTTTTGACTACTCACTTTTTCATTTGAAAAGAACTCCAAGTTTTCTTGTAAACCATCAGAATCTTTTCTTTCAGTTTCACTTGTTGAATGAGATGGCTCATCCTTATTCAATTCTTCTCTTGGAGCATCATTCACTATCACATTTATGGACTCTATTATAGTTCCAGTGCGCAGATTGTAACATCTATAGGCACGACTATTCCTAGAGTATCCAAGAAAGATCCCTTCATCACTCTTAGGGTCAAACTTAGCCAAGTTTTCCCTATCTCTCAGAATGTAGCATTTGCTTCCGAACACCCTGAAATACTTCACATTTGGTCTCTTTCCTTTCCACAGTTCATATGGTGTTTTGGAAGTGCTTGGTCTTGGATAGACTCTGTTCACAATATGACATGCTGTGTTTACAGCTTCTCCCCAAAAATGGGCAGGAAGAGTCTTACTGTGTAACATGACTCGAGCCATTTCTTGAATAACTCTATTCTTTCTTTCGACCACTCCATTTTGCTGTGGGGTGATAGGGGCAGAAAATTCTTGACTAATGCCCTCTTCATCACAGAAACTCTCAAGATTTGAATTGTCAAACTCTCTTCCATGATCACTCCTAATTCTGACTATCCCCTTTCCTTGCTCATTCTGAAGTTTCTTGCACAAGGTTCTAATCACATTAGGAGCTTCAGCTTTTTCTCTCAGAAATTCTACCCATGAATATCTGGTAAAGTCATCCACCATTACCAGAATGTATTTCTTTCCTCCCAGGCTTTCAGTCCTAGACGGTCCCATAAGGTCAATGTGCAATAACTCCAATGGTTGTTCAGTTAGGATAGCCGTTGTTTTCTTGTGAGCTGTTCTAACTTGTTTTCCCAATTGACATGACCCACACACCGGAGTCTTCACTTTACCCAGCTCAGGCATTCCTATCACCATCTCTTTCCTGGCAATTTTGGACAGATTTTTATGATTCACATGTCCAAGTCTTTGGTGCCACAAGTCTGTAGCATCACTCTTAGCACTATTGCAACTATGCTGAAGACTAGGACTGATGCCATAACAATTGTCAGACGTCCTTGTTCCCTGCATCATACAATTTCCATCCTTATCTGAAACAATGCATATTTCTTTTGAGAAACGAACTTCAGCACCATTATCACACATTTGACTTATACTGAGAAGATTTGCTTTTAATCCATCAACAAACAGCACTTCTTTCAAGATGGGTAGTCCAGGTATTTCAATTTCACCCTTTCCAATTATCTCAGCTTTTCCACCATCTCCAAAAGTTACTGTTCCACACTTGTACTCCTCAACAGCTTTGAATAGGCTTCTATCACCTGACATGTGACGTGAACATCCACTATCAAGATACCACACATAGGTGTCTCTAGCCTTTAGAGCAATGTGTGCCACATGACATGTGTTTCTTTCTCCAGTTCTGACCCACATCTTTCTAACTTTTGGAAAACCACCCTTTTTGGTAGTTGACAGTTGGTCTAGCTTGACATTTAGCATCTCATTTTGCCTAGTCAAGGCCATGACTTGACTCCAAAGATTCAGATGCCCTCTTTTTGGCTGTCTATCTCCATTTCTCATGGGATTCTTCTTAAGCTCATAGCAATTTGGTCGGATGTGACCAGCCCTACCACAATTATGACACACCCGGTTTTCTTTGCTGTCTCTTTGTCTCCTGAACGATGAGATATTCTCATACTTGATGAATCTTTTCAGCTTAAAACAATCCGTTGCAACATGACCTATTTTACCACAGTGGTGACAAATAGGACTTCTAGCTCTTGGTTTCACGTGAGACACAGCACCCATTTGGATATTTGAGGATTTCTTGCCATTTTCAGATGGGTGAGTCTTCCCATTGACGATTGATTCACGAACAAACACAGTTTTCTTTTCCTTTTTGTGGGAGACCTTTGAGCTAGTTGCAACCTCAGATTTTATTGGATCATATCCTAATCCACTCTTGTCACTCGGAAGCTTTCCAAAGCTTAGGATTTCATCCAATTTTTGCTTCCCATTGGAGAAGGATTTCAGTTTTTCCTTCAGCAAAGTTATCTCACTTTCTTGAGCTTTTAACTCATCTTCCAAACTCACATTCTTCATTTTAAACTGATCAGCTAGAGCAATGGCTTCAGTTAATTTCCCTTGAAGCTCTTCATTTTCTTGTTTGATGAGGTCTATCTCTTGAATGTGAACTTTGTTGAGTTTCCTCAGTTTGACACAGTCCTTGTATAGTTTCTCATATACTTCTTGCAGCTCTTCTTCATACTCAGATTCATTTTCAGACAAGTTCTCCTCATCCGACACGTTTTCACTGTGTTGACTTTTGCTATCTACCGAAACAGTGAATGCCATGTAATTCAGATTTCTTTTTGGAGAAGAGTTTCCTGAGGAATCACTTGACTCCGACTCGCTCTCACTTAGGGATGCCAGTTTTGCCCTTTCTTTTGCCTTCTTGTAGTTTGCACATTCCAGCCGAATGTGTCCAAAACCATGGCATTCATGACACTGCACACTAGACTGACCCTTGTCTCTATTTGTTCTAGTGTGCTTCTCAGAGTTTCTATCCTTGTTCCCTGAACTCGAGCCTCTGTTGTATTTTTCAAACTTTTTCTTTTCAAAACTCTGATTCTTCTTATTTCTAGCCACAAACATTTTCCTGAATTTCTTAGCATAGAATGCTAATTCTTTGTCATCCATAGCCAAATCATCAGATGACTCATCTGACTCCTCTCTAACAGTATTGAGAGCTATGGACTTGTGCTTCTTGTCTACTGGAAGAGTATGTTCATATGTTTGGAGAGAGCCCACCAACTCTTCTATTCTCATAGCGTCCACGTCCTTGCTTTCTTCAATAGCTGTGACCTTAGGACGAAATCTCTCAGGAAGAGATCTGAGAACTTTTCTCACAACTCTATTCTCAGGAATTCTATCCCCTAGATTAAATCGAGAGTTGACGATATCATTTAACTTGGCATAGAAAGCATCAAATGTTTCATCATCCTTCATCCTTAATTCTTCAAAGCTAGTGGTCAACATTTGAAGCTTAGAGTTCTTTACAGCCTTGGTACCTTCATGAGTGATCTCAAGAATATCCCAAGCTTCTTTGCAATTTTGGCACATTGATATTCGTTTAAACTCTTCCTGGGACACAGCCATGAAGATTGCATTCAGTCCTTTGCTATTCCAGCCACATTCACTTATTTCATCTCTGGAATAATTTTCCACACTTTTGGGAGTTTGAACTCCATCAACAATAACTTTTGGTTCCGTCCAACCATTTGTTACGGAAAACCATACTCGTTCATCAACAGATTTCAAGAAAGCTCTCATTCGAACTTTCCAATAAGCATAGTTGTTTCCATCAAAATATGGTGGAGATGTAAGTGATTGAGACCTATCCATTTAAAACCACTACGGCAGGATCACACTCAGGAACTGAATCCTAGCGGAGTGAACCCGCTCTGATACCAATTGAAAAAGCAGTGGTTCTACACAACACTTCACCTAGAGGGGGGGTGAATAGGTGTAATCCGATTTTTATGGTCTTTTTAAAAAGATAGTTAAACAACAATTAATCAAAGCAGTAAACAACATAAATAATCAACACAAGATTTTGTTCACGGAGTGGAAACTCATTTGAAGAACGTCTTCAAAATCTAAAACCACTCCGGGTGTAAGACACCACCTCAAATCCACTATAGAAAATTTAGTTTGTTACAACCAATTTAGAGACACTCACAAAACCTTTGTAGTAGCTAAACTTGGCTTGCAACACCACGAGCGACCCACTCGATCTCTACACGCATGTAGTGTCGGAACTCCGACCTTTCTATAGCTTCCCACGAGAACCTCTCGATCTCTGCATCACCAGCAGCTCCGGACTCTTCCGGCCAACGAACTTGTCCACTCCAATGGACTCAACTGAAGTTTGATGTTGAATGTAGTGTGGTGGAGATGTGTTTATCCAAGAGAGAATCAATCAAGTGGGGGAGAGATTGCTCTAAATGTTCTTGGAGGCCCTTAGGGTTTTTGCTCTGATTCTCCACCCTAGAACAGCAGAAAAGCTGTTCTATTTATAGTACCACTCAAATGAGGCGCATTAAAACCCTAGGTTTTAAGTCATCTGGAACATTCGCTCGAGCGGAGTGTCGAGCGAAGGTCGAGCGCCGAAATCTGTCTAAGTTCGCTCGAGCGGAGTGTCGAGCGAAGGTCGAGCACCGAAATCTGTCTAAGTTCGCTCGAGCCAAGTGTCGAGCGAGGGTCGAGCGGTCCAATCTGCTTGAGTTCGCTTGAGCCATGTGTCGAGCGAGAGTCGAGCGGTGCAATCTGCTTGAGTTCGCTCGAGCCATGTGTCGAGCGAGAGTCGAGCGGTACAATCTGCTTGAGTTCGCTCGAGCCATGTGTCGAGCGAGAGTCGAGCGGTCCAATCTACTTGAGTTCGCTCGAGCGCCCTGTCGAGCGAGAGTCGAGCGGTGACACTTGTTTTGACCATTGATCATCACATTTCAATCCTCTTCGCTTCAACACTTGTTACAACACTATTTTACACAGGTTTTCACAAGAATATGCCAATCAACTCATTTTTACCTCAACAGATAGGATTGGAGGAGAGATATGTTGCTCCTAAGTTGTCACAATAGAGAGTTGGTGCCTCTGTGAGATTGATGCCAAGGTCTTGACATAGATGCTAGACCCAGATGAGTTCAGCAGTGGCGTTGGCTACTGCTTTGAATTCGGCTTCAGTGGAGCCCTTGGCTATTGTTGATTGTTTCTTGGAAGACCATGAGATGAGGTTAGAACCTGAGAAGATGCAGTATGCTCCTGTAGATTTCCTGTCGTCTGGGCAGCCTGCCCAATCCGAGTCGCTGTAAGCTGTTAGGTTCATTGATGAAGACTTTGAGAGGAGTAGCCCAAGGTGAGTCGTGTGCTTGAGGTAGTGAAGTATTCGCTTTACTACTTGCCAGTGTGGGATACGAGGAGAATGCATATATTGGCACACTTTACTCACGGCGAAAGCTAGATCAGGCCGTGTGAAGGCTAAGTATTGAAGTGAACCAACGGTACTGCGATAGAGAGTTGGGTCTTCAAAAGGGTTCCCTGAATGAAGGTTTAGCTTCTCAGACGTGGCCATGGGAGTTTTGACAGGTTTTGCAAAGGACATGTTTGTACGTTGAAGTAGATCAGTGATGTACTTCTTTTGAGTGAGTAGGAGTCCTTTGTCTGTGCGTGTGGCCTCAATGCCCAAGAAGAAGTGAAGCGGTCCAAGGTTAGTGATTGGAAATTCAAGACTTAGAGCATGAACGAGCTCGTTTATTAGCACCATGTTTGAACCTGTGACAAGAAGATCATCCACATAGACCAAAATATAGATAATATTAGGACCATAAATTCTAACAAACAGAGAGCTATCGGCATTTGAGGTTTGAAAACCAAGGTCAACTAGTTTGTCACTTAGTCTTGAGTACCAAGCCCTTGGTGATTGTTTCAGTCCGTAGATGGCCATTCTAAGTTTGCATATATGCAGTGGATATTGAGGGTGAGCAAAACCGGCTGGTTGTGACATATAGACAGTTTCTGTCAAAGGTCCATGAAGGAAGGCGTTTTGTACATCGTACTGATGAACTGGCCAGCCTCTAGTGACTGCAAGAGCTAGAACGAGTCTTATGGTTGTAGTCTTAACAACCGGGCTGAAGGTTTGGTCGTAGTCTAACCCAGACTTTTGAAGAAAACCCTTAGCCACTAACCGAGCTTTCCTACGCTTAATACTTCCATCTGCGAGCTGTTTGGTGCGAAAAACCCATTTACATGAAACAATGTTGTGAGCTTCAGCTGCTGGTACAAGTGTCCAGGTGTTATTTGTAAGAAGTGCATTAAACTCTTTTGTCATTGCTGCCCTCCATTCAGGAAATTTATGTGCAGTAGAGAAGCATGAGGGGCTGTTCGGTACTGAAGGTAGAACTGATAAGTGTGCTCGTGGTGGTGGCCACCTTATGGTGCCATCGTTGAACTGACGAGGCCTGCTTACACCTGTCTGAGAGCGAGTGACAACAGGACGTGAATACTGCGGGGCATCTAGTGATGTGTTTCTAGGAGGAGATGCCTCTGGTATAGGACCAAGTATAGACTGCGTTTGAGAGGTAGGACTCGTGATAGACTGAAGTATTGGGAGGTAGGTGTGGGTAGGTTCAGTTATGATGTTGGGTTTGAGAGTAAGAGTGAAAGGAAAGTGGGCCTCATTGTATTTAATATCTTTGGAGATATAAATACGGTGAGAAGAAAAGTGATAGCAAATGGAACCTTTGTGAGTTGGACTTTCACCGAGATGGACACATTCTAGGGACCGGTAATCAAATTTGTTATGGTTGAAAGGTCTGGTGAGGGGCCAGCATGCTGAACCGAAGACTTTAAGAGACTTAAAATCAGGTTCAGTTTGATGCAAGGTAAAGAAAGGTGATGAGTTATGAAGTGTAGAAGAAGGGAGTAGATTTATTAGTCTAACAGCATGCTGAAAAGCATAAGCCCAGAGTTGCAAAGGTGCAGATGCATGTGCAAGCAATGCCAAACCCGAGTCCACAATGTGTCTATGTTTTCGTTCTACGATTCCATTTTGGGTGTGGGCATGAGGACAGGTTACACGGTGTTGGATTCCAAGATTTGACAAGGTTTCTTTGAAAGGCCTGAACTCCCCTCCCCAATCGGTTTGGACTTGTTTGATCTTTGTTTTAAATTGAGTACCAACATAAGCATGGAATTTAAGAAAAGTAGACAATGCTTGAGATTTTGTTTGTAATGGAAAAATCCAAGTGTAACGAGAGTGGTCATCAACAAAAGATATATAGTATTTAAATCCTTCATTAGAAACATAAGGAGAGGGACCCCAAAGATCACTGAAAATAAGATGGAAAGGTTCAGTTGATTTATGGGGTCGAGCATGTCCTGGCTGCCTATGATGTTTGGCCATGGCACATGCATTACAGAAATTAAAAGAAGACAAGTGATCAAAAGGGAGTCCATGCTTGAGAATGACTGAACTATCTTGAAGGAGGGGTGACCAAGCCTTGAATGCCATAGGGGAAGAGAGGACAGTGAGCTTGAGGTGACGAGGAGAACGTATATAGACCATTAGTTGTGTTCCCTTGGAGTAGGGTTTTCCCCGTGGTGCAGTCCTTAACAAAGAAATGAATGGAGAAAAATTGGAAAAACACGTTATTGTCTATGCAAAATTGTCTAACAGAGATTAAATTTTTAGTGAATGAGGGGACACACAAGAATTTTGTTAAAAGAAAATTAGAGGAATTTGAAGGGAAAGTGGCAGAACCAGAGTGTGGAATGGGAATGGAAGAGCCATCTCCAACTTGAAGTTCATCACCGTGATGTCCTGCAACATGCAGGTTCAAGTTGGCCAGTTCGCTTGTGACGTGATTGGTGGCTGCTGTGTCGGGATACCAAAGGTTACTGGATGAACTGTAGTTTACAGAGGATGGGGCTGCTGCAGTGTAGGCTTGATTAAACCTGTAGATGCATGTGAGGGCCAAGTGTCCTACTCTGTTGCAGACTTGGTAGATGGGTCGTGAGTCAGTTGTAGGTGAGGAAAAATTAGATGAGGAGGTACCTGAAAAACGAGATGGACCACGTCCATTTGAGCGACCACGACCACGACTATTTGAGTTTTGCCGTCCTTTAGGACCACGACCACGTCCAAAAGAGGGTGAGTGTAAAATAAGTAGATGTTTCTATTGGAGAGAGTAAGGAAACATTTGCTGCATGATGTTGTAAGCGGGCCTCATGAGTAAGTAGGTGACCAAGTAAGACTTCAGTGGATATAGGATCAATCCTAGTTGTAACCGAGGAGACTAGTGAATCATAGTCAGGGCCTAGACCAGCTAGCAAATACGGCACAAAATCTTCTGAGAGTAAAGGTTTTCCAGCTGCAGCCATTGTGTCAGCAAGAGTTTTGGCTCGTTGGTAGTAGGTAGAAATAGAGTCGGTACCTTTCTTGAGGCTAGCAAGCTTAAGCTGTGCTTGAAGGAGGCGGGCTTGAGAGGCAGAGGCATAAGTGGACTCAATAGAGAGCCACACATCTCGTGCAGTTGCACAGCCAACTACTTGTGCAATGACAGATTTGGACAGGGAGGAAATAAGAGCAGACATAACAAGTTGGTCTTGTTGAAGCCATGTTTCGTGTTCTGGGTTGGGTGAGTCATTTGGAAGGATGGGTGGAGGAGCTGGACATGAACCATCTACAAATTTGTAGAGCCTTTGGCCTCGCAGATAACGTACTTTTTGAACTTTCCATAGAAGAAAGTTTTCGGGTGTTAATTTGACTGAGATAAGATGTGAAAAGTTGGGTAAAGGAAGGGTGGGAAGAGAGGTGGGAGTGGAGGAGGAGGAGGTAGAGGAAGAAGTAGACATGGTGGACGACTAGTCCTAGGTAATCTCTGATACCATGCTAAAAACACCTCCTCTCTTATATATTTCCTCTGTTTTTCACACAATTACAAATGGTGCAAGTCCTCAGTATATATAGTCATTACAGTTGAGAGGAATGTTCCTCTATAGCAAGAATACAAGGCTCTATACATGGTGCATTAGTGGTCCTGCTATAACAAATGGTTGCTTGATGAGAGCCTTGGTGCAGATGCTGCTGGTGATGTCCTTGAGTGCTTCTGCATAAGGTGGTGGTCCTACTTGGCGTGGTTCTGCATGTTTGTCATATGCTTAGTACCTGCACTGGACGTTGCCAAGTCTGCTGCATGGGACGTTGCATGTCCTGCATGTAGTGTCTGTTCTGCGTCTGCACTGGGCGTGAGTACCTCTGCTGCATGGGACGTTGCATGTCCTGCATGTAGTGCCTTAACACCTGCAACCACGAGAACCAGTAACTCATGTCCAGCTCAGCCACATGAAACCAAAACCACCCCTGTTTTTGATTCCTCAAAACAGAGCAAGGGAAGCTCTCCCGATACTCTCGGTTTCCAGCCTTGCTACACGCCGGAAACTACCCAAAAAAAACCCACAAAAACCGCTGTCCATTTCCCCCTCGGGTTCGTCGTTCAGCAGGCCGCGATAAGTCACCGACACCTTTTCGCTCCTCCCTCTCACGGCTCCTCTCTTCATGTGTTCACATCTCTCTCTCTCTCTCTCTCTCTCTCTCTCTCTCTCTCTCTCTCTCAGTGCAACCATCCAGTGCCTCCCTCTTCTCCACCACTTCGCAGCGGTCTCGCAGTGAGTCTCCGTTGTTTGATCTGAGTCTAACATTTTCGCCCCTGTATAGCAACGCGTTGGGTGTGTTTTTCTTTCTGTAAGCCACTTGATTTTGAAAACATGAAGTCTTGTAGTTATTTTTTTCAGTTTGGGTCAGGCATGTGTTCTTTTGGGTTACTTTTAATATCTGAATTGTTCTTTTCGTGAAGATATTCTTTTTCCTAAAATCAAATGTTTTGGTATTGGGGTTGAGCCGTGCATATCGTTTTGGACTTGTGTTTATATGGTTCGGTTTTTGGCCGGTTACGTACTTTGTTCTCTTTTTGTTTTTGTTAAAATATTTTTGGGTCAAGTAATATATTTATTTCGACGACTTCTAATTTTTTTAAAATGGGTTAGGTTTTAATTTTTAAATAAACCTTGTGAATAAGTGGGAATTAGGTTGAGTGAATATTAGGTGGACATATATGATTTTTGGGAAGTGATGATATTTTAGGTTATGAAAGTTGTAGATTATTATTTTAAGAAAAAATAGATTATTTGGTATTTCAGGGTTAAGTTTTGATATACGTGTATGATTGGATATCTATGGGAATACATGACTATTTTATAGGTGATGATTGATTTTTGTTCGGTACTGTTGAGGAGAAATTCTGAAAAGCTAAGAAGACCAGGTAAGCGAGGTTCCTATCCTAGACTTTGCATGAAAGAAATGAACTAAGGTTGATTTTGGAAAAGTATGCATGTTTTGTTATGAAAATAATTTTGAAACACCTTAGTTATTTGTTTTGCATTATTCTTGAAATTTTGTATACGAATAAAGTATTTTCTGGCATGATTGACGTAGACATGAGCTATTTTGGCATTTTGTTTCTGAACTGTGCAAAAGAGAGTGAATATGAAATTTTTTTGCATAAATTATTTTTTTGTGATCTGATTCTGTTATGTTCAGAAGATATTCTATACTTTGATATGACATGATGTGATTTTTGAAAACCTCTGGCATGACATTCTGTTTCTGTTCTGACCTCACCACAGGTGTAAAACTGTAGCCTATATTCGGGTTGGTACCAACTTTTTTTGTTTTTGGTGCACCCACTTTGCAAGCAAAGTGGTTTTCTACATGGTCTTTCCTGTGTGCACACTTAGGGTTTCGAGAATAATAAGGGGAAGATTCACATTCTGTTTTTGTTCGGTTGGCTGCTGGGGTTTGCACAACCTTACCACGGGGGTTAAACATGGAATTTTGTTCTGATGTGATGTGTCAGTTATGTTGTGCCAAAGGAATTTTGAATAAGAATTTTTTGAACTTTCACTTTGATTTTTGTGAACATGTTTATGCTTCCGCACTCTGAAAATGAGAAGGAAAATTTTTGTTCTGCAATCTAAACTCTGTAAATGCTCATGTTTGGACACTAGTATGTGTTCTCTGCTTACTGAATTGTTGATAACTCACTCCTTATCTCTAAATATTTTTCAGATAATTTTGATGGTTTGCTAGAAAATAAGAGTAGGAAGTTTTAGCAAGGCGTGATAATCGTAGTGGAATAAGTGCCTGAGGGTACAAGTGCTTATTTAAGAGTCGTAGTTAGTAAATTGATTTACTTTCGGATATTTTGATTTGATGAGTTAAGGATATTTTTGAATCTTTGGTGAGTTTTTAATTTATGTTATTAAGAATTCCTTTGTTATCCCTATTAAGGAACATTGATATTTGGATTGAGTGAATAAATTATTATTTTATGGAGTTATCTAGATTTTATAGTTGTGATATTGAATTTGATATTAAGTAATAAGAGCTAACTCTCCAGTCCTCTAGGAACGGGGCATTACAGTATTTTATTGCGTACTGTTCTAAACAAAATGCTATATCCCTTTACTACAGGTAGGCCGCAAAGAAACATTTTTAGATCTTGCCAAGTTTGTTGATGAGGGTGTCCAACTGAAGCTTATTGGTGGTAGACAAGGTTAATGGTGATCTTTTTCAAGTTATTAACTTATAGATATGTCAAATTGAGTTATATTCATTCATGCTTTTTCTAATTTAGGAAATGTAATAGAGGCTAAAAAGCTTTTTTTGTTTTCATTTCATACCATCTGGTTTAATGAATAACAGGAGCCCCTTTCTTGTTAGTTGGGTGTTGAAGGGTGTATATTTCATGTGTATTGGGCTGCTCCCATTTTGCTCTTAATAACATGCATTAATTGTTAAAAAATAAATAATAGGAGTCTTTAATATTTTATATCTTAATACTTGTTGGGTTTCTGAAAACCAGTATTATACTTTGAGCACCCCCCAGCCCCCCAAACAAAATAAACAAGAAAGTATACATGGATACCACCTAGTTACAAAAGCATGCATTCATCTTAACTTATACAACCATAAAAGATGGATAACACAATAGTAGAATTTCTCAATGCAAATTATCCAACAGATCCTATGCCAAGATTGCTAACTACTGGGACAGATCCTGTGCCAAGATTGCTAACTACTGGGACAAATGGGGCAAATTAAGGAATAAAGAAAAAGAGATAGACCAACCTGTAAAGCCGGAAACCTCAAATATTCAAATCTCAAATATTATAGTCTACAGAATCTCAAACCAATATCTGATACCAATTGTAACGCCTCGGTCCTGGATGGGTCGGAGAGTTACTTCTTGTCCGTTTAAATCACATCTCACCATATAGATATAATTCCAAATTCCCAATTACACATAGATCTCAATGTTTTAAAACCAACTACTCCAAAATAATTAACTAATAACACCACAAAGTCTTAATATAAATGACAATCTCTTAACATACCACATCATCGGAACACGACAAAATTACTTAATAAAATTTGCTAATACTCATAGAAAAATCCACCATGCTTAGATCATCTCACCCATGCTTCCTAATCTTAATCCTCAGTTGAAATATTTAGATTACTAGAAAAATATTGTGGAGATAAGTAGTGAGTTATTAATAACTCAGTAAGCAGAAAACATATACTAGTATGTAAATATAAGCATTTTCACAGAGTTCATAATGCATAACAAAACATTTTCGCTTCAGAATGTGGATCCAAAAACATTTTATCAAAATATTAGAGCGATAGTTCAAAATGTTCATATTAAAAAATGTCTTTTGGCATAACATGACTGAACATCATTATCTTATCATATCATATCATATCATCATATCGAAAAAAGACTATGTTTAACTCTCGTGGTAGGGTTGTGCATTCTACGAAAAAGCCAAGCAAAAGATAAATCACCATGATACCAAAGTGATTGCACTCAGAACAGAGACCACTATTATATCCTGTGGTGGGGGTCAGATTTCACTATTATATCCCTTGAAAGGACCAAAGGTCACTATTATGTCCCATGACAGAGCTAGATGTCACTATTATGTCCTATGACAGGCCAGAGGTCACTATTATCACTCTTGACAGAGCCAGATGTCACTATTATCACCCGTGATAGGGCCATAACCATAAACATAATCAAATACAAAATCAAAAAGTTATGACAAAGATTTTTCAGATGCCACATCATATCAAAACAGAGTGTTGAATATTTCTCACAATCTAAACCTCAAATATTATCAAAATCATTTCATAAGGTCTATGTAATAATCATACAAAATCTGAAAGCTCAATTTTCATATAACAAAAAAAAGAAAAAAATCAATTCCTAAAATCCAAATCAAAGAACTCAAATTTCTTAAAAATATATTCCCTAAAGCTTGTGGATTCTAAAATATTAAAGTCAATAGGCTTATTTCCCGCAACCACCAAATGTCTACACCTCAATATGAAAGTTATTTCCTAAAGCCCACAAATATTCAAACCTACAATATTATAGTCTATAAAATCTCAAACTTGTCTCTGATACCAACTGTAATGCCCCGGTCCTGGATGAGTCAGAGAGTTACCTCTTGTCCCTTTAAATCACATCTCACCATATAGATATAATTCTAAATTCCTAATTACACATAGATCTCAATGTTTTAAAACAAACTATTCCAAAATAATTAACTAATAACACAACACAATCTTAATATAAAAGAAAACTTCTTAACATACCACATCATAGGAACACGGCAAAATTACTTAATAAAATTCACTAATACTCATAGAAACCTTCTATGCTTAAATAATCTCATCCACAGTTCCCAATCTTGATCCTCAACAACTTAGTGAGCAGAGAACATATATTAGTATAGAAACATGAGCCTTTTCACAGAGTTCATAATGCATAACAAAACATTTTCGCTTCAAAATGCGGATCCAAAAGCATGCTATCAAAATATCAAAGCGACAGTTCAAAATATTTATATTAAAAAAATGTCCTTTGGCATAACATGATTGAACATCATCATCTTATCATATCATATCAGATCATCATATCATAACAAAGACCAGGCTTAACCTCCGTGGTAGGGTTCTATATTCTGTGGAAATGCCAAGCAAAACATAAATCCTCATGATACCGAAGTGATTGCACTCAAAATAGAGACAACTATTATATCCCATGGTAGGGCTAAAAGTCACTATTATATCTTGTGACAGAGTTAGAGGTCACTATTCTATCCTGTGACAGGACCTGAGGTCACTATTATGTCCAACGATAGTGCTAGAGATCACTATTATATCCCGTGACAGGGCCAGACGTGTAACAGCCCACTAGAAATTCAATAGTGGAATTTCTATAGACATTGGAAATCTCGTGAAAGCCTGATAAGTTTTCACGAATCGATCAATCGCACAGGTTTTAGTCTGTCAACATAATCAGTGTTATCACTCACTATGGTGCCAGAAATGCGATCTTAATCGTTTGAGTTAGTTAGAAGTGTTAGAATACGTTATAGTCTATACCACTAGATTCAGTTGAATATTTAGGATTTTATAACGCAATAACCCATCTTCATAATTTCGAACGAAACGACTGTTCGAAACTGTGAATTTATTTATAGGGGCACTTCGGGGTTGAGTTTTGGTAAATGGTTTTCATTGTAGGTTAATATGAATATTTAGGATTTTTCAGTACTAAGTTTATTATACTTTTTTTTGGAGTGAATAATAACCTCGATAAGCGTACTAAGTGCAGTGTTTTCAAAATCACAGTGTGGAATGTCCAAATTAGGTTAGAGAAGTTTTATTTTGACACTTGGCAAGATCTTAGCCACACATAGTGAATAGTATTAGATACTAGGCAAAAAGAGGAACCATTGGATGGATTTGTGAAGGAAATCAAGGTGTGAGATCATGCCACCTAAGCAAAAGCTTTTTCATCTGATCAACCAATTTGAGCCAGAATAAAGAGGGTTTCAACCCTAGTGAAACCCTAAATGGTTGGAATCCAATTGAAACCCCAAAATTTTGGTTGAAACCGAAACCCTAAACGGTTTCCCCAAACCCTAAAGTTGGCCTTTAAACCCTTTTTGATCCAATTTCTAGCATTGTGTTTAATCACTTGATTAAATCACTTCCACATGCTATTAATTTCTCAAATTCTTGTTATGACATCTTTATCCAACCTTTTAAACCTTTGAAATTTGATTGGGCCAAGAAAAATTAGATTTGGGCTTGATAGCATCTCAAACCCTAACCAAACCTCCTTTAAACCCCAAATTGAAGCCCACTTGGTTGGGGCCCACCAAGGCCCACGAATTTGGCCACCTTGGCAAGGCTTCTTGGAGAAGTTTCCTCCCCCACATGGTAGACCATTCACTACCCTTGCCTGCACCCAATAGTGCCTTGATGAGATGGAGAAACCCACCCCATCAACCTCCCTCCATAACTCACAGCTTCTGCAGGCTGTCCTTTCCCCTCTCTATTCTCCACTTTATGTCACATATCTACCTCCAATCAATGGTCATTCAGGTCCATATCTTTCCCCTACAGAAGTATTGAGTCGTGCAAGTCACACTTACTTCCCTTTCATCACTTCTTCACCCCATTCTTAGAGAGAAACCCAAAAGAGCTCTCTCGGGTAGATTTCTATGTCCTATTCGTGGAGATTTTTGACCCCTTGTATGTATTTTCACACAATTACTCCTTCATAAAAGTTGTTCCACTTTGAGTATAGTTTCTGTAGATATATTATTCGTATCATTCCATGGTGATTTGGTTGGTCAAAAGTATTTTTAACCATGGAAAGGTCATTCTGGGCATGAATCTGGAGAGTATGTTATGTTTTGGAGTTTTTGACCAAGCTAATGGAAATATCTTGGTCTAAAAATTTCCTGGAGTGTTGTTAGCATGTGTTTAAGAGTGTTCATTAAGGTTTTTTTGCATGACTAAAACTTTTGATGATAGATTTTCATAAATCTAGAAACTTGAAAACTAGAAGTAGCAAAATAGTTTTTATTTGGAGAAAATTTGAATATTTCGAGGTTTGATCTTACTCTAAAGGCTTTGATATTTTTATATGATGACCCTAAGTCTCTTATTTTTATGTTAGGATGTTATTTCAAAGATATTTATTATTAGTTTGAAAGATATGATTTTTCTATGCAAGAGGATTTCGGTTAGGCCTAAGATTTGATGTTTTTGGGTTAGATCCATGTTTTATTGAGTTTTAGCCATGTGATTTTAAGTTTGATGATTGGATCCTATTTAAGACACATTTTTAAAGCATGTGATGTTTTAGTTTGAAGATCTCATCTTTGTAAGCCATGGATCAAGAGATTTATCAAAGCTAGTTGAGGAAAAAGTTTCTGTTTTTGGATTTAGTGTAAAACCAAAAACTCCAATTGTTATTTTGTGATTTTGGTGACTTTAGTTTGATGATTTAAAGCATATTTGATCTTAGGATGATGTTATGAATATGTTAGAAGTAAGATTTGATTTTTGGAATTCTTGGAGATGTTTTGATTTAGGGTCAAAGCTTGTGATTTAAGTATTTGGATCTTTTTACAAAAAAAAGTTTGGTGTTGATTATAAGTCTTTTCTAAATGGATGTTTTAAGTATGGTTTTAGACTTAGGATTGGAAGATGTTTGTTGGAAAATTTTGGTTTAAGCATGAGTTTTGAAGTTGGAAGGAATTGCAACAAAAATCAAGAAAAATGGCCTATGGATATTTTGGCCATAGTGTGTTTTCCATAGTTGTGATTTGTTTTAATCTTTCTGAGTTAATATTTGAGTTTATGACAAAATTTACATGAGGAATGTAGATTTTGAAAATTTTTGGAGTTAGGATGTGAAATCCTTAAGTTATGGGTAAAATGGTCGTTTTCCCACATATAGAGGGTAAAATGATAATTTTACTCTAAGTTACCTTGTTTTCATGTTTCTAATTGTTAATAATTAAATTTCTAACTTTTAGAATACCTTCTTACAGTTCCTCGTGTTTCGTGCTTTATTCTCGTAGAACGCGACGATCGAGGTAAGTTAGCTTCTACCTTACTATCAGTTTACTGTGTATGTATGATGGGTAAGAGAACTACAATTTATGTACGTATGCTATCATATATGCCATGCCATGCCACGTCCTTTCATGTTTATCTGTTATGCATGATTTATTCTGTCACGAATATGTATCTGTTACACAATCTATTCTGTCACGTATTGCTATATGCTATAAGTATGCCATGTTAAGTATGTCATATATTACATGTATGTCATATCATGTAATATTCACCATTGCAAGTATGTCATGTTAAGTAAAGAAGTCAGATCAAGTTTATGTTAAGTCAAGTTTCAGATCATGTTCAAATTAAGTTATTCATGTCAATCACGACCCTAAGTGCTAGGATGGGGTAATATCCTAGTGAAACTCTTTTGTTCACGCTGGAGTGTCGAAATAGGTGTGAAATTCCCAGGTTGACGAAGTATAGTCAACAGGTTGCGAATGGGGCCTAATTAGCTGGTCACTGGAGCGCGCCAGGCACTAACGCCATTGATGCCATATTTTATTTTACGTGTATTCATGGGGCCACAACAACTGTGGAGCATACACTACGTGAGACACAGCAATTGTGACACGTAGAATACGTGCGGCCACAACAATTGTGGAGTACATATTAATGCATTCACAGTTGGTGTAGATACCTGTGTTGTGATGTGGTAAT
Organism: Carya cathayensis; assembly: GCA_011037825.1. Taxonomy (NCBI): domain Eukaryota; kingdom Viridiplantae; phylum Streptophyta; class Magnoliopsida; order Fagales; family Juglandaceae; genus Carya; species Carya cathayensis. The sequence continues at coordinate 1,031,601 of QGSO01000324.1, forward strand.
CGGCAGGAACGCACGGCTCTAGGGGACTCGTGTAGCACCCATATGGTCACGTTATTAATGAAGTCAATTGAACAAGTGTCCAAGTTTAAGAATAAGCAATCATGGTAACCCCATGAGATAAGACTAAGTTTCAGATCAAGTTCATGTTATGTTATGTTCATGTTCACGTTAAGTTTCAAGTTCATGTTCATATCATGTTATGTTCATGTTTATGATATGTTCAAGCTCACGTTCATGTTATGTTATGTTCTCGTTCACGTTATGTTTCAAGTTCACGATTCTGTCATGTTATGTTCATGTTCACATTATGTCTTAAGTTCACGTTTATGTCATGTTATGCTCAGGTTTATGTTAAAGTTCAAGTTCATATTTATGTTATGCATGTTCACATTCATGCTATGTTTCAAGTCCATGTTATGTTTCAAGTTCACGTTCATGTTATGTTGCTAGTCCATGTTATGTTTTAAGTTCAAGTTCATGTCATGTCATGTTAATTCAAATTCAGTTCATGTTTAAATTCAAGTTATGTCAGTTATGTCATGCTATATGTCAAGTTATACTATGCTTACTTGCGACTTTAATTATGCGTTCATGCTTTTACTGCCATGCATGCATCATTAACCTGTGTGGGAGTTTCTTGTTAACTTACTGAGATTTGTAATCAAATCTCACCATGGTAGTCCCAACTACCATTCCCCCCGAATGGTAGGCGATATGTCAGGATCAAAGCAGGGAGCGGACTTTGGTAGACTGAAGGAGGTTGACTAGACGTCGCAGACACGACGCGGAGCTTACAGCTTCCATAGTTAGTTTTTGGACAGTATTCTGACCTTGTTAGTCGAGTTACATGAGTTACTCGACTAACTTCCTCAATAGTGTATTTTGGTAATGTAAATATGGAGTCTGGTCTCCCATGTTTTTGAGGTTACAATCTTTTAAGACTCGTACTGCAATCGTGGATGTTTATTTTGTTAAGTATACTTGGATTACGATTTAACTATTTGGAATATTATAAGTTTGGTGCATAGTATTGTCAAAATGGATTCGAATTGCCTCTTTCAGAGGATTTTACTCTCCTTATATAGAACATATTTACATGGCTTCTGGTTTACATGGCTTATGGGATACCTAATATTGAGCAGGAAGAACAACCCATCAATTACGGAAGAGGTTTGGCAGTGCCGTGCGTAGCCTCCATCTATTGAGTAGGTAGCCTCCCTTGTTGACTATCCTTCCTATATACAATCTAAAGTACTACAACTATATAGGATTACAATATAACATGAACTGTTATTGTACGTTGACAGCCCCCCTCAAATTGATGCCCGTAGATCAACAAGCATCAATTTGCTACTTAGGAAGCAATGGCGATGACGAGTGAGAGCCTTGGTGAATATATCAGCAATTTGTAGTTCAGTGGAAATATGTGGAAGCGTGATAACACGAGCTTCAAATGCTTCACGAATAGAGTGACAATCAACTTCAATATGCTTCGTGCGCTCATGCTAAACAGGATTGGCTGTGATCTGAATAGCACTTGTATTATCGGCATGTAGAGGTGTGGGATCAGTTTCAGAAAAATCTAGCTCAGCAAGCATACCTCGAAGCCAAATAATTTCAGAACAAGCTAAAGACATTGCTCGGTATTCAGATTCCGTAGATGACTTAGAAACTCTATCTTGCTTCTTACTTTTCCAAGAGATTAACGCATTACCTAAGAACACACACCAACCAGTGATGGAGCGACGTGTATCCGCACAACCAGCCCAATCAGCATCACAATAAGCAGCAAGACGAGTAGAATTTCCGGAGGGGAAGAATAAACCACGGGCAGAAGTGCCCTGAACATAGCGTATGATCCTACGGACAGCAGCCAAATGAAGATGACGAGGAGTCTGAAGAAACTGACTGACTTGCTGTACAACAAAAGAAATGTCTGGTCTAGTACTGGTGAGATAAACAAGACTACCTACCAACTTCCGATATAAACAAGGATCAACAAGTAAGTCACCCTCCTCTTTGCAAAGCTTGACATTTAATTCCATAGGAGTATCAACAGAAGTAGCTTCCTGTAGACCAGCTGTAGCCACCAAGTCACTCGCATATTTATGTTGATTGAGTGAAATACCAGAGGAATTACGATGCACCTCAAGACCAAGAAAATATGTGAGAGATCCCAAATCTTTCATATGAAACGACTCTGAGAGATGAGTCTTGAGCTGGCCAAGTAAGATAGAATTGGAACCAGTGATCACAATATCATCAACATAAACTAAAAGAACAACAATACCCATGTCTGATTTCCGAAGAAATAATGAAGTGTCATACTTGCTTTGTTTGAATGAAAATTGTAATAAAGTTGTGCGGAATTTATCAAACCAGGCCCTTGGAGCTTGCTTGAGACCATAAAGAGAGCGACGAAGCTTACACACATGTGAAGTTGGAGAGGTGAACAGTCCCGGGGGTGGCTTCATGTAAATACACTCTTTAAGATCACCGTGAAGGAAAGCATTCTTAACATCCATCTGATGTAGTGGCCAATCATTGGAAGCAGCAAAAGCTAGAATCAGACGAACAGTAGTCATCTTAGCCACAGGAGCAAAAGTCTCTTCATAATTGACACCATATTCTTGATTATTTCCAAGGGCAACAAGTCGAGCTTTGTAACGTTCCAAACGTCCATCAGATTGTACTTTGACTGAATAAATACCTCACAGCTCAACACGTGAAGACCAAATAAATAAAGAAAGACCAGACTGCCGACAGCCACCTTGGGTGCAGAGAATTTTCACAAGTTTAATCCAGAATTTTCACACGAAGGCGCCGAGAGAACCTGCACTAACCGAGAGAATTTTCACACGAATAAAACTGAGAGAATTTGCACTAACCGAGAGACCACTGAGAATAATCCAGAGACCACCGAGAATAATCCAGAGAACCGAGAACCTGTTGAGACCACCGAAACCCAAGAAAAAGAAAAAAAAAAAAAACTTGCTCGTGTTCTATGGTGTGAAATCGATGCAAGTGTATGCTGAGACCACCGAGAACCTCCCGAGAACTTGCAGAGTTTATGCTGAGACCACCGATGCAAGTTTATGCTGAGAATAAATCAGAAGGCGCCGACACAAGAAACCGAGAGGAGAGGGAAAAAAAACTACACGGGCGACACACGAAACCGAGAACCTGTAGAGCACGAACCGGGAAAACGAGAATGAAAAAAAAAAGAACCGGGAAGAAAGAAAAAACAGAACCGGGCAGGGAAGAGTTTCAGCGGTAGGGTGGTCGAAAATTTCTGTAAAAAAAATTCTGTAGGATCACAATATTCAGATAGAACGAAACACAACATTTTTTTTTTAAGAAAGCTCTGAGACCATGTCAAAATGGATTCGAATTGCCTCTTTCAGAGGATTTTACTCTCCTTATATAGAACATATTTACATGGCTTCTGGTTTAGATGGCTTATGGGATACCTAATATTGAGCGGGAAGAACAACCCATCAATTACGGAAGAGGTTTGGCAGCGCCGTGCGTAGCCTCCATCTATTGAGTAGGTAGCCTCCCTTGTTGACTATCCTTCCTATATACAATCTAAAGTACTACAACTATATAGGATTACAATATAACATGAACTGTTATTGTACGTTGACAAGTATTGCTCAAGAAAAAAAAATTATCCGCTGCGAATATTGCATAATACTAGATGCATGTTAGGAACATTACATCTTATATGTCATAAACGGGGGCAGGTAACCACGTATTGTATGTTCTGACGTTTCAGATGTCCGTTCGATCCCAATTAGAATCTGGGGGCGTCACAAGACGTCACCATGATTTCCCATGACAGGGCCAGAGGTCAGTATTATGCCCCATGATAGGACCAGAGGTCACTATTATCACCCATGACAGAGCCATATATATGAGCAAAAAGTATCAGTTTATAACTAGAAATAGAATTAGCTATGGAATTAGAAAGTCATGCCAAAGGATTTTAGATGCCACATCATATCAAAACAGAGTGCTGAACAGATTTAGATAATTTCACATATTCAAAAGTAGATTCAGATCATCTTCACAAACTTTCATAAATTTCATATTTGCTCTTTTTGCGTACTCAGAAACAGAATGCCAAAAATAAGCTCATGTCTAAACCAGTCATGACAAAAAATACTTTCTTCTTTTACATAGATTTCATGAATAATGCAAAACAAATAACTGAGGTTGTTTCAAATTTCTTTTCATAACAAAACATGCATATTTTCCAAAATCAACCTCTACTCGTTTTCTTTTTATGCAAAGTCCAGCATAGAAATCTTGCTTACCTTGAACTTCTTAGCTTTTCAGAATTTCCTTACAACAGTGTCAAATGAATATCAATCGTCACCTATAAAAATTCATGAAACCTGAGTAAATCTCCAATTGAACAGTTACCTTCTATTTACACCTAAAATTCTCTTAACTCTAAAATATCATCCTCTTCTAAATTCATCAATATCCATTTAATCAATAACCAAGTCCAATTTTTTTTTTTTAAAAAAAAAGACCAATCAATCCAACTTAAAAATATAAGCCCAAAACACTTAAAAGCATTATAAAAACCGGAGATAAGCCCAACATAAGATGAAAACCATCTTTAACAATAGGCCCATCCCAAGACAAAAGCATAAGACTTGCCATGAGTTGAACCTAAGGGTAAGACTGTTAATTATAAGCACTAGCATGTAACCTAAAACTAAAAGCAGCTCAACCTAGAAAATATAATTCTAAAACCAGAGAGTTGTGCAGACACTTACCCAAGGAGAAAACCAAAACAAAAACACCACCTTGTGGCCAAGCATTCAGATGGAGCTGGTTGATTCGGCGGTGGGTGGCGTAGCTTAATGGCTGAGAAACCTAGAGGAAGAGTGATGAATGAAAGAGAGGGAGAGAGAGAGAGAGAGAAATGGAGAATGAGAGAGTGATGAGGGAGAGACGAAAGAAGAAACAAAGGCTTACTGGAGTAGCACGAGGTTGACAGAAAGGTGGCTGGTTAGTCTCGCCGGGCTTCTATTGTGTAACAGGGAAGAGAGCACAAAACATGCTTGTAAGAAAAGGAAGATGAGAAAATATGTAAAGAGAAGATGAGAGAATTGCTCTACTTTTGTAGGCATCGAAAATGTAATAAAACTCTTAATGGAATGAATGATCTTTCTGTACAGACCTCTTTGCTTGTATAAGCACTCACTACAAAACCAACTGCTAGCTAAAGACAAAAGGAATAAAATGTACTGCTGATAGTAAGACAACAAAAATGTACAAAAAGGGAATGAGACTGCATGCTCATGTTGTTGCAACCAGTGATCATTATGCTGCGTGCTCCTACCTGTAGCCTCCTTGCTCAGACTTTTCTTTACATGTTTTTGCAGTGTGCACCCAACGACCAGTAGTGGAACTTGTAGTAGGAAATTCTTGGAGAGGAATACTAGCAGCAATAAACATGTTGCAATACCCTCCCACAAGATGAAGAGTAGTAATTTACTACTCCCATATTGAGTAAATGAGAATTGAGAGTAGAAGAAGGTAGAGCCTTAGTTAGAAGATCCGCAAGTTACAAGTGTGTTGAAACATGGAAAGTGACAATAGAACCATCAAGAATTTTGTCTCGGATTAGATAGCAATCTATTTCAATGTGTTTGGTTCTCTCATCGAATATGGAGTGTTGCTTGATTGTCACAAAAGAGTTTGACAGCTTGAGGATGACGGACTTGAAGATTAGTTAACAAAAATCTGAGCCAAGTTATTTCAGAACAATTAGCTGCCATTGCTCTATATTCAGCTTCAGCTGAGGTGCATGAAACCACCGTTTGCTTCTTAGATTTCCATGATATAAGAGAATTGCCCAAAAGAATAAAATATCCACTGATTGATCTACGGGTATCTGGACATGAAGCCCAATTCGAGTCACCATAGGCAAGTAGTTGCTAAGGTGAAGTCGTTGAAAAAAGAATCCCTTGGCCTGGAGTTGCCTTAATATATTTAAGGACTTTGTATGCTGCATTCAAGTGTGCTGAGGTGGGAATTGCCATGAATTGGCTTAGAGTATGCATAACATAACTTATATTTAGATGAGTGATAGTGAGATACAACAGTCTTCCAATTAATTGATGATAAATGAAGGGATCCCTCAATTCAGAACTTGTTTCCTTACTTAAATTTAGATTTTTATCCATTGGCACTTTTGATAGACTTGGATGCTAGAGTTCCATAATCAGCAAGTATGTCTAAAACATACTTTCGTTGGCTAATATGAATTCCCTGTGGGCTGCGAGCTACTTCTATCCCAAGAAAGTAGTGAAGGGTACTTAGGTCCTTTATTTTGAATTGATCATTTAAAAACTCTTTGAGAGCTGTGACAAATTTATGAGAGTTGCTTGCACAAGAATATCATCAACGTACACCAAGAGTGCTGTAAAGGAGTCACTTGTTATCTTGACAAAAAGGCTAAAATCTGCCTTTGATTGGGAAAAACCAAAAAGCAGCAATTTAGAAGTAAGTTTGGTATACCATTGCCTAGAGGCTTGTTTCAAGTCATAGAGACTCTTTAATAACTTGCAAACTTGATTAGGACGCCCCTTTGAATAACCAGGAGGCTTATTCATGTAGATTTCCTCCTCTAAATCACCATGGAGGAAGACATTATTGACATCAAATTGATGCAAATGCGAATGGTAGCAATGAAAAGAAGGCACCTGAAGCTTACCATTTTTTCCACTAGGAAGGAGGTTTCAGCGTAATCGATGCCTTCTTGTTGGGTGTACCCCTTTGCAAGCAAGCAAGCTTTCGGCCTTTGCACACTACCATCTGAATTGTGTTTCACTTTATACACATATCTGCAATCAATTAGCTCCTTTCCAAGTGGTAAATCCGTGAGAACCCAAGTATTGTTTTGCTCTAAAGCATGCAATTCAACATCTATAGAAATGCATCAGTTGGGGTCCTTAACTGCTTGGCCATAACTAGTTAGTTCAAAAATAGAAAAAATAGAGGAGGAAACGGCCTTGAAAGAGGGAGAAAATTTTTCATAAGACAAATAGTTTTGTAATGGAAAAGAACAAGTGCAAGAAGGAGTGCATACCTGAACCTTGGATTGGGAAGTGGAAGTAAACTCGTTAGCAATGAAAGTCTTGAAAGTAGTGAGGAGCTGTCCTTGTTCTAGTAGACCTACGAAGAGTGGATTCATTGGTAGGAAAGACTGGTGCAGGAAGTGGAGACATGGCACTCTTAGGAAGAGGTTTTGGATGTATGGTGGCGGAAGGTGGTGAATAAAGAGGCTCTGTGATGGGGTAAGAACTAGGTAAGGGAACAAAAGGTGTGGAAGAGGGATAATCAAGAAAATCAAGCAATGGAGTGGTGAAAACAGGTGGAGAACTTTGTTTAAGATCAGTGTCATGAAGAGAAGAGAAATGAAAAATTGTTCATGGAAAATGACATTTCTTGAGACAAAAGTGCTTTGAGTTTCAAGATCTAGTAGCTTGTAACCCTTAGCTCCAAAAGGGTATCCTAGAAAAACACATTGTTTACCCCTTGGATCAAATTTCTTGCAGCCATGAGTAATGGTGGTGGCAAAGCAGAGGCACCCAAAAACTCTAAGGTGTCTATATGTGGGTTTCTCAAAAAACAAGGTCTCATATGGTGACTTATTGTCAAGAAATGGAGTGGGGGTTCTATTGATATGATATACTGCTGTAAGCTTTTCATACATATTAACCTAAAAAAATAATTTGTAGAACTCGTGCTTGGCGTGGACTTCGTGTTGGGCTTGGGTGTTACATTCTCCCCCCCTGAAAAAAAAAAATTTCCTTGAAATTTGCTACGCCTAGAGTAGGGTCCATAATACTAAATCCCTAGTACTCATTCCATGCATATTTTAATCCTCTTGGCATACACATTCACGCATCTTGTGTCAATCTTCATACACCATGAGGTCCAGTTCAAGTCTAAAAATATAAATCTCAACAATGGAATTACAAGCCTAATAATAATCCTCCACAATTTAACCCGGTCCTACCCATACCTTATTCTAATTTAAAAAACGTATAATCCAACCCTTGAATCTCACTAAAATATGCCCTAATGCTTGAGCCTAAGTTCTAAAAGCGATTAAGTTTTGTACCTTCTAAACGTATTCAAATTCACTCCTACACTTGTAGTTGTAAACACATTGCGCCTCACTCATGTAAATCTAAAATAGAATAAAATAAAAACTAAACCTCACGTTCAATCAGTCCATACATTTTTAAATCACTAGATTTAAATTCAGACTCCTACATGATTGTAACATCTAAAACATCAATGTCACAAGTCTAGTCCTTAAGTTCCTAACCAAAGCCCATTCCATGAAGCCACCCGAAATCTAAAACCTTAAATATTTTCTTTGGAAATTCACAAATTTTCAAACATTACAACTCAACCACTTCAATTTTTAACTCAGAAGAAATTTCAAGCCTGACTTTCGATTAAAATATTGTGGAGATAATGGGTGAGTTATCAACAACTCAGTAAGCAGAGAACATATACTAGTATGTAAACATTAGCCTTTTCACATAGTTCATAATGCATAACAAAGCATTTTTGCTTCAAAATGTGGATCCAAAAACATGTTTACATTTTGGATCATATACCACATCATAGTGCACACTGTACGTGTGTTGGGAAGGTATGGATCATCTTCTTCTCAATCTTATACGATGGTGGCTGAGTAGCTAAGATGCCACAGGGTGGTGGTGAAAGGCCACAAGTACCAAAACAAGGGCTGACTCTCATTCTTTTATACATTAATTGTGCAAAAACCACAAGGGCTCACTTGGAACTCCGATTATGGTTTGGATGTGAATGGGTGGGGCGTGTTTTGTGGGGGTTGACGCTTGAACGTGGGGCTTTAGTTTTGATTCTCTAAACGTGAAGAAAAGGTGCAGCAACCCTAGTTTTTGAGGAGGAAGATGAACCTACGTGCATGAGAGGGATATATGTATATATATAGGTAGATAGAAACCCTAGTGAAGGAAATAGGAGAAAGAAATGTGCATGAGATATTGAGTAGCTAGGCTTGGGTTTTTGGGGCAAATCCCATTTGGTCCAATAAATATTTTAACCCAATTATCAAGCCTAATAAATTCAATCTCTGTCAAAATAAATTTTTGGGCCCGAAGCCTAATCCAAAATTTCTCGTTAAAACTCCAATAGGCATTTCATACGTACAAACCTAAAATATAATTTATAGAACTCGTGCTTGGTGTGGACTACGTGCTAGGTCTAGGTGTACAATTGATCTTTCATGCATAACCAAGGGGGCAAGTTGTAAGGCACAAGTAGCACTAGTCAAATGTTGTACGGTTTGCTCATGTTATTGAATGGGTTGAACCCATCACTCGTTAGACAAAGTATGACATTAAGAAGATCTTTGACAAACCAACCATTTTTGTTATCAAAGTCTTTCCAAACCCTAGAATCTACTGGATGTCTCATGTAGTTAGGATCTTCAACACGCTCTTCTACATGCCATCTTATGGATTGGGTAGTCTTTTTTGACATAAACAACCTTTGCAACTGCAACTTCAATGGAAAATATCGGAAGACTTTTTGGGGTGTCCTTTGTTCGTTAGTTGTACTTGAGACCCACCTAGATGCATTACATTTAGGACATTCATCTTTCTCAGCATTATCCTTCCAAAACAAGGCAGGATCATTTGGACATACATGTATCTTTTTATAACTAAAGCCCAAATTGAGTTGTAAGCGGCGAGCCTTGTTATATAAGGTAGGGAACAAAGCATGAGGAAATGCCGCTTGAAAAAACTTTATAACCATGGCAAATGACTTCACAGTCCAACCACGATCTGTCTTTATGTGAAGTAACTTGACTATGAATGATAGCTTTAAGAACTTTGAACAGTTTGGATAAAGTGCACATTTTGCATCTTCTAGAAACTCATTGAAGTTAGGGTGTATTGGAGTATAAGAGGTGTGACCTTGGTGACCTCCATCTGCATTAGCTTCTATTCTAGCAGAATTGTACATAATGGATCCCACATGGATGTCATCTAACATATAATCGACATCATCAATGCATTCATTGTAGTTATAGGCATCATCATCTTCTTCGTTCGAAAATGTGGCATCTAGCAAAGTTTCCTCCTTGTCATGGAATATCCATTCCGTATAAGTTGTATTAATCCCTACGATGAACAAATGATCCTCAACCAAAGCAAGAGAATGGAAAGTTCTATTTCGAAATCTCCTACATGGACACCATATGTTGTCTCTAACCGGAACATGGGCTTTCGCCATATCTATGAATTGCTTAACGCCTTCAACGTATTCATTGGAACTCAACTATCTTCGATATGCATCCAAGCCTTATCCATCTAGTAACGTCATAGGAAATTGTAGGAGTTAATAAGGATATGAACAAGTTATTGGTAGACTATTCACTGTATGAGAGTTTGTAATGGTTTATCACGAAACTACTTGAAAACAGATACTCGAATAGAGAAGGAAAAAAAACTATTGAAATGGAGTGGACTAGTTGACATCATTGTATGGACTACATGTGTTTTCATAGTTTATGTCTGCATAGGTTATATGCAATTGTTTGAAGGGCATGTCTTACAGCGATTTAAGTAGTGTTTTGATTGTAGGGTGTCTCTTGATGATATGCCCAACTCTATAGTTCTAGCTTGTGGCAAAATTAGTCGATGTGTTTTGAAATATGATGCAAGTGAGAACTGATTTGATCTATTTTTGCATCTTGAAATTTTGCTATATTTTCCTTAGATGGATAAGGTTATATATTAATAACTGTTATGGATGTAATTTATAAAATCAACATATGCTTAAGAAAACAGCAACATATGACAAAATCAATACAAGCTAAACCTTCTAATTCTGTAAACAATTACTCGGACAACTGGTGTTGCTTGACGTTGAAGGGAAACATACCATTCAGCACAGTTATCCTGTTGAGGGTTGTAAATGCGGCAGCTCTAGTTCTACTATCTTATTTTTTTGAAGTACTAAATTAATAAGCTGGATGATCAACTTGAAAAAAGGCTATCGTAGAAGTTCCATATAATGATATTGATGGAAAATAGTTTACAATTTGGTTGAGCTAGTTGTTTGGTGGCGTGATAGGCATTGGTTACGAACTGGTGGTATGTGAACTGTTTCTTGTCTCACACACAGGGAAAGGAGTGCTTTTTTGATTTTATGGTGGAAAAGAACGATCCCACACTACTTTAGCAAACCCCAGTACTCAGCAACTCTTAACAGCCAGTTTTGCAAAGTATAATACCATCAAAAACAGGTTCAACTCTATATATGCTAGCAAATTGCAAAACAATCTAGACAAAAAAACAACATGCATAGAATGAATGAAATGCTAGCCTTTAAGTGTAAACATTATGAAATTCTTATACAAACACTAGTCCAAATTAAATGATAATTACAAAGGTGTTTGTACAATGAAATCCGACAGTTGCATTAGTCATTTACTTTATGCCAAAACTTCGTACATAATTTATTCCTTTTAAAGCTAGCTATCCATATGTTTCTTGGACGGTGAGAGTTGGTCGAATTTGATATCTACCAATTAGAAACCTTTGCAATAATAAAAACATCATGATTCATGATGAAAATTTTGTGAGAAAGAAAGATGGATTTTAACCAAAATATTAACAAAGTAAATTCATCCAAAAGTCATTTCTTGGTCTAAAAGCAAAGTACTGGACGACTGGCTAGAAACTTGGGAGACTTAAAATATCCAAGTTACTTGGCTTGCATTCATTAACGCTAGTAACCAATCACATGACTCCAATTGTGGTGACTCCAATTGTGATTACTCCAACTGTGATGATATTAGCTGAGAGTAACCATATAAAGCTAGTAACCAAGATTGGTGAAAGAAGAATAGAAGGATTTTCCGTGGGGGGAAAACATTGTACATTTCTTAAAATAACATCACCTATTTCTATAGCCACTTTGGGTAGGGTTTGTATACAAATGGCCAAAAAATAGATGACCAAAATTTTACTTCATAAGCTGGCAAAGTAGATCAAACAGGTTTAGGTTTCTTACGGTCATTCTGTGTTGGAAATGTTGTCTATTTTTTCCTTCAAAAACCAAGGTTTTGTACGAATTTAAATAGTTTGTTACTACCTATCATCAACAATAAATAGAAGGGAAATACATTTAAGAATGACTCCACAATGCGAGTTCATATGCATGTAGATTTTCCTGATATGAGACTAAAAGATTAAAGGCCTATTGATTAAACTTGAAACTGTCACATGGCTAGGAGTCAAAGCTTTGGTCTTCAGGATCTCATAGACCAATGAATGGAATCAGCAGTACTGCACATATTGTCAGCCACCAAGGATTGGGAGGTGGGAGACATCACTGATTTTTACAGCATGTTATATGCGTTGAAGCAAAGGGCAGAAGGGGAGGACAGCTTACTCTGGACATTCAAAAGGAATAAGCAATTTTCAGTATGTTCCTACTACAAAGCCTTGACTACTCACTCTCCCAATGCTTTCCCTCGGAAGAGTATTTGATGGAGCAATACCCCACTCAAGGTTGCTTTTTTTGGTTGGTTGGCTTCCCATGGGAAAATATTGACTATAGACAAGTTAAGGAAGTGTGGACTCTACATTATAGATTAGTGCTTCATGTGCAAATACAACAGTGAATCAGTGGATCACCTTCTTCTTCATTGCGACGTAGTCAAGGTATTGTGGGATGAAATCCTCTCGAGGCTTGGTATTGCATAGGCTATGCCTCGGAGGGTGATAGATTTATTGTCTTGTTGGCAAGGAATTAGGGGCAATCGCCTGATCGTTGCTGTATGGAAGATGGCACCCGTATGTGGTGCACATGGAACGAAAAAAATGGCCGTTATTTTAAGAATAAGGAATGCTCTTCGGATGGTTTTAGGGTCTTTTTCTTTCACACTCTATTTTTTTTTTCATTTGCTTTGGGCCTCTTTTATTGTATTGAATGGAACTAATCTTAATGCCCTTTTTGCTACTATCAGTAGCACATAGCTTGTAATTAGGCTCTTTCTTGTATACTTCCTATGTACTCAGGCTTTGCTTATTTACGTGAATCAATAAAACCTCTTTTACCTATAAAAAAAATGCATTTCTCCAAGTTATGGTTTGATGATAAAATGAGGGGCTAGAGGGATAAGATAGTGCCAAACCAGGAATTATGAGCTTGATACATAATTTTCAGTTTAGTCAGTTTAACTTAATGTATAAGCTCGCAGGGAAGTAGTGAACAAGGAAATCACAAAATTGGATTTAGCATAAAGAAGTCGGGAAAACCCAGTAGAAAATGAATTTGTGGGGAAAAAAATGCTCCCCTCAATCCCTTTCTCCCGACCTTTCTATCTATAAAGCATCGCCACCTCTCGGATCTTTCAGACTAATCATGTGACATTGTATTGTGAAATAAACCATGACTCCATTAAATCATACTACACATATGACTAAAGACATTCCAAGATTACAATGACGTTTTTGCCCAATAAAACTCATTAAAAAGATAATTACAACTAGTGGAGAATAAACCATCCAGTGATATGGAAAAGAATAAATAGGAAGAAAAAAAATATTCAATAGGTGTTATGAAAGAAAGGAAGAAAAATAAAATCTCCCCAGCTTGAATGCTCCACTTTAGATTCTATGGCCAATTCAAATTGTAAACAAGTAATAGAGAGTGAATGGAGTATGGTCCAATAGGTCACAAATCCCTATACTGAACATAATTATAAATCAGAAGAGTCAATACAACTAAATGTTGTGATAATCTAGCTCCAAAAATCATGTGTTCTTTTGCATAATTGGAGTCATGGGAATGAGGTGGTTATATAAGCACATAACGTGGTAATCATATCCGCCTTTTACAGCTAATTACAGTAGTCTGGAAGGTGTACCTATCTATCTATTGTGGTCTATTTGGAGGGAAATTGGTGGCAAGAATTTTGAGGATTGTGAGGAAACGATGCTAGAGCTTAGAATTAATTTATCTTTAACCGTGTTTCTTTAGGCAGCCGCTAACAAAGGATTTTGGTAGGCTCTTGTTTACATGACTTCCTGTTTTTTTTTTTTTTTTTTCTATATTAGTAATTAGGTGTTTCTCACAGAATCTTGTGTACATCCTGTGTAAGGCTGTGTCTTTTGTGACATTCTATAAAACCCTTATCTATTTGAATGGAAAAAAAAAATCAAATTCGTAATAGCCTGAGATAGAAGAAAGCATGGCACAATTAACACTGGGAATATTTTCTTAAGTTGCTTAAATAAAATCTCAACACTTACTAAGCAAATGGTAGATATAAGAATGAAAAAACAGACTAGATTTACAGATCCTTCCAAAAGATACTCCATGAAATAAAACTGCAATGGCTCTGTGAATTGAATGGGTATGCAGCTAGAAGCACACTAGTGATACTTAAAATATGCTTGCTTCATTTATCATACAAGTTATATTTTTTTTATCATTTACTATATAAAAGAAAAAAAAAACCTCAAACAAGAACAAGGGTATGATAAAAGTTTCCTATTGCAAAAGTAGCACAAGCTAGATAGAAGTTGTATCAAGCTAAAAGGTTCATATTAAGGCATTTTCATTTAGTCTGTTAAATTCATGGCTCATTTTCATGTAGGAGAATAATAATCATCTGTCATGGTTATGACTTCAAATTGGTATTACGTTCCATGTAACATTGCACATGCTAATGGGTGATGATAAATGTCACCTGGCTTTAAGAATGTCACATGAAAGCGAGTAACAGAGTAAATTGGTAGAGAAACATGGAAAGTAGGAGTATGGTAGAGTAGCTATCAAGTTTAAGATCCCCTTGACCCCTGAAATATTTCAAACAATGACTTGTGAATCCACTAAGAACTCTCTAATAATGGTCTTTAGAAGGCGAAACACCAAACAAAAAAGTAAATGTTATAGCAAATAGAATGTGCATTTTTTGTCTATAGGAAAATGTTTTCCAACTCTCAAGGCTTACGCTTAGAGAAACCTCATACCAACTAATCTACCTACTGTACAGAGGTCGTGTTGAAGAATGAGGAAATTGCTGAGATGGAAATTAAAGGCACCCTCCTGCTACGTTGGATTGCAGGTCAGCAAATGAAAATAGAAAGCAACTTGCAGAGGGAATGTGCAAAGGATAAAGTGTTTTTGTTTGTATGCATGCAATGTGTTTCTGTCACCTGCCATGCCATTTTTTTCATGCAATGTAAAAATAATGTTGAAGTAGTGCGTATAGTAGGCTTCTTGTATCCTAGTGAATTCGTAGTGTAGTGACATACATGAGGCTGCTATAAATAGCAGAGTTTTGTACAACTTTGTGGTAGTGAAAAATATACAAAGTAAAAGTAGTTCTTTCCAAACTTCTTCCATCATGTTCTTCCAGTTCATAGCAACATTAATACATTGTTTTTATAATTCGTACATGGTATCAGAGCTTAGGCTATGGAAGAACACAGCTTAGAAAGCCACAACCAAAACCAAAACTCAAACCCAACCAAAGACCCTGCTCATTCAAGCAGTCCATACTACATTGGCACAAATGATGGCATTGGCTCCATGCTTGTTACTCATAGCTTGGATGCCAGTAACTATTACTCATGGGCTTGATCAATGAAGAGAGCATTAAGAATAAAAAATAAGTTTGGCTTCATTGATGGAAGTCTATGTGAGCCAACTGACTCAAATGACCCTCTCATGGAACATTGGTTGCGTTGCAATGATGTTGTAATCACTTGGATGCAAAATACCATGGCTCTTGATATCAAATGCAGCACAATATATGCAGAAACAGCACATGAACTTTGGCTTGAGTTGGAGCAACATTTTGCACAACAAAATGCACCTCGAATCTTTGAGATCAAACAAGCTGTAACCATGCTGATGCAATACCAAGATGTTGTAAGTGTTTATTTCTCCAAACTCAAAACTTTACTTGATGAGCTTTTGAACTATGAGACAATTCCAAGTTGCAGTTGTGGAGGCTTGAAAACTGTTGTACAAAACCAACAAAGGGATTGGGTTATGAAATTGCTAATGGGTCTGAATGATTCTTATAAGGGAATCAAGGCTCAAATTCTCTTAATTAAATCCTTCCCTGGTCTTAATGAGGTTTATTCTATAATACAACAAGAAGAGAAAAGAAGGGAAATATCCACTGAGGGATATGTTCATGACTATATGGCACTATTTTCTCGAGGCAACTACAAGGAAGGTGGTAAACCAAACACGTCTACACAAAAGAGGGATCGATACTATTGTTCTTTTTGCAAAATGACATGCCATTCTCTAGAAAGATGTTTTAAGGCTAACCCAAACAAACCAGTTTGCTTTCATTGTCAAGTTCCAAGTCATATAGCAGACAAATGTTTCAAGCTTCATGGATACGCATCAACTCACAAGTTTGATGGGAGGAACAAACCTTCAGCAAATCAAGCCACAAGTTCTCCAACTTTAGCACAGGACTTGGTAAATGACAAGTCTTAAGTATCTTTAAGTCAAGAACAATATTCTCAACTTATGGCTCTGCTTAAACCAATCTCAAGTCCCTCACATTTGAACCCCTCAGCCAACAATGTTCAAAGCATCTTTGCATCTTCATCTTCTGATGAAAATGTCCATCAAATGTCTAGTATACCACTTTGTCTATCTATTTTTAATTCCAAATCTTCAAGTAAATTGAATGTGCCTTGGATCATTGATACAGGGGCAACAGATCATATGATTTGCTCCCCCTCATTGTTCTCTTCAATACAATCACAAACCTCTCACTCTGTTGCTCTACCTAATGGTGAGGTAGCTGCTATTACTGACATAGGAACAGTAAGAGTTACAGATTCTCTAATTCTACAAGATGTTCTTTGTGTTCCTAGTTTCACCTTCAACCTAATTTCTGCAAGAAAACTGACACAAACACTTCACTGTTGTTTGCTTTTCTTTCCTTATTTCTGCTACATACAGGACCTTTCAGTTTGGAAGACGATTGGCATGGGTGAAGTGAGGCAGGGGCTGTACCACATGCTGCAGAGAGAGGTCTCTCCCTCAGCCTTGTCAGATGCATTGGACAAAATGAGTCTCTCATTTTCGTCTTTCTTTTCAATTTCTGCTCCAACCACCAACAATAACCAAAGTTTTGATGTTTGGCATTATAGACTAGAACACTCTTCTTACTTAGTTTTTTACATAGGTGGTGATGTGCATTTTGCCAAAACTCCTAGTGAAAAACCTTGCTTCATATGTCCCTTAGCCAAACTTCACAAACTACCATTCCACACCAGTACTCACAAAACAGAAAGGTGTTTTGAACTTTTACATTGTGACATTTGGGGTCCTTGCAATGAGATTGGCAGTGATGGTTCAAAATATTTCTTAACTATTGTTGATGATTTTAGTAGGTGTTCTTGGACTTATATGTTAAAATTAAAATCTAATGCCACCATTACTCTTCAACACTTTTGTGCTATGGTAGAAACTCAATTTGAAACCAAAATAAAAATCATTCGAAGTGACAATGGAGGGGAGTTTAACATGAAAAACTTTTATCTTGAAAAGGGGATCATACATCAAAGGAGCTGAGATGGAAAGGCACCCTGCTGCTACGTTGGATTGTAGGTCAGCAAATGAAAACAAAAAGCAACTTGTAGAGAGAATGTGCAAAGGATAAAGTGCTTTTGTTTGTATGCATGCAATGTGTTTCTGTCACCTGCCATGCCATTTTTTTCATGCAATGTAAAAGTAATGTTGGAGTAGTGCTTATAGCAGGTTTCTTGTATCCTAGTGAAATTGTAGTGTAGTGACATACATGAGGCTACTATAAATAACAGAGTTTTGTATAACTTTGTGGTAGTGAAAAATATACAGAGTAAAAGTAGTTCTTTCCAAACTTCTTCCATCGTGTTCTTCCAGTTCATAGCAACATCAATACATTGTTTTTATAATTCTTACAGGTCGAGTAACCCACATCACGAAGCAATCAAGGGAAAAACAATGTAGAAGACACAAGGCCATAAGATAGCCTCCCTCACATCCCACGTTCTAAGTTAACACTTTGAAGGAGTCACTCTTCAACTCAAATGTGTAAAAGCACATAACATTCTAAATTTATAGGTGATGAATCTTATAGCAAGAGTTATAAGAGTTAAATTCACAAGGGATCAAAACCTAATTAATGGGACACAAAATATAAAATTATGTAGGTGATTGGCTGAACAAAGACAATGATATGATGCAAAGAAGAGACCGAGCTCAGGAACCAGGGAAACACACACATAGAAAAGGCAGCAATAAGCTAGAGATTTACCAAGGGGAAGAGGGAGAGAGAGATTTCAAAAGACAATATCATCAATAGGCAAAGATTTGAGAGAGAGATTGACCTTTATTGACATTAGAATGAATCAACAACCTGCACGTGAGGTCAAATGGGGCAGCAACTGGTAGCAGTGAGTGGACCTCAAAGGACGAGGACTTCGAGAAACCATCATCGATGGCTCGACAAGTCGAGGGCTCGGCTTGTGAAACAAAGCCACTATCTCCTTCTGTGGCGAAAATGAATTGTCTTAGGGCTTAGCGTGTAAAATACGAAACCTTTTACCACAAACAAAATCTCGTCGCATTAGGTAATTTTTCGCCACCGTTTTTCACTCGATGCATGAAATCTTGTGCTAATTGGCCAAACTTATTGTGGTGGCTTTGTTTTGTGCCATAAGCTCACTATTTCCCACTAGCAGTAGTCATGGAGGAAAATGAAAGAGAAAAAGTTGAATAAAAAATATTATAAAGTGAAAATATTGTTAGAATATAGCTTTATAATATTATTTTTATTTAAGAATTTGAAAAAGGTTGAATTCTATTTTATTTTTTGTTTGAAAGTTTGGAAAAGTTGTAATAATTAATTTAAAAAAGTTGTAATGATTAGTGTTGACGGTGTGTTTCGTAAGCCTAAGGGCCGGGCTCTCCATGATCCGAGTCTTCGGTTTCTTGGGCCAGCGATAACAAAGAGAGGATCAGAAAGGGTGGCCTCGGGACGTCCCGAGAAGTCTCCAACGCCTAAGTTAGCGATAACTCTCTTGATAGTTTGTGAAGTAAGGAACAACAAGTCAAATGCTTAGTCGGAAGGATCCGATTAGAGAAAAAGTCGATCCCTTTACCTGAAGGTCGAGTGGCCTTATATACCCAGCCTTAGGGGCTAGAAGGCCATGGCCTGCAACTTGGGCGACGGGAAGTCCTCTTAGAGCTCCCTTCACCATACCATTTTTAATGTGGCGTGACCCTCTGGGATTAGTTATTAATGCGGCATGATTGTTTGGTTAACTCATTTAATGCAACGTGATCTTCTGGTACTGCGTTGTAGTCCCATCTCTTCTCTTTGGCATGTTCCATTCCCTTTTTGCTAGTTTGGCTTCTCGCATTTCTTCTGTAACGTCTCATCTTGACCCAGATAGGTATGCCCGACTTACATGGGTTGCAGGTTCTTCCTGAGTCGCTGAGGGGCTCCACAGGCCTAGGTTAGGCTTCTCGAGCTTTCTGGGGTGTGGGGGACCTGCCTGATGTCAGGTCTAGGCCGATTTCGCTGGCCTCGGGCACTCGGCAAAAGTCGCCCCAACAATTAGTTTGAAAATTTTGTATTTAAATTATATTTGAGAATGAGATAAAATGAGATGAGATTGAGAATTTTGGGATGAGATTATTTCGAAATAAGCACTAAAGACTAGGACCATCTTGGGTGTGAGAAGAATTCCGCATACATTTGAGAATGCATGCAGCATAATTGGATGATTTGGATTTAGAATTCCGCATACATACTCTTGGAATTATCGAATTGGGAGAATTCTCATTGAATTACATGCACTTATGAAAAAGTCTGTACTGAGATCCTATGCACAATTTGGATTAATTGAAACTTTGTCCAGACACCCGGTACCAATAAAAAAAATATGCATGCGGTTTGTCCGAGCATAATTGAGAAAATTCCATGCAGCCCATGGAACACCATGTTGGCTTTCACGTTAGCATTTTTCCACAAAAGAAATGACTTCCAGGTGCTAGTAGCAGTTTACCATGATAATAGCCAAATAGTAGCAGTAGCTTCGATGGCTATAAAAGAAGCAAGAAGCCGGGGGATTGGATAATTTGATCATAGAAGGCGATTAACTCGAGTGATCATCAGGATTATCCAAAATGATTGAAAAACGAGGGACTGGAAAAATATAGTATTTACCATTTGCTAAGGATATTTTATATATATATATATATCATCTAGCTCCTAAACGATGCTAGATCACTGAACACAATCAATATACACCAAGTATCAATTTCATTACAAAACTTGGCTAAATGGGCAACAACTGACAAGATTACTAGATGCATTTCCCGTCGTTCTGTTAAGAATATAATATAAGTAATTAAATTTATAATTTTTATTTATTTATTTTTATCAATTTAAACCTTTGGAGCAAGTGATTTCACATAATATCAAAGCAGCAGATCTTTTAAGTTCAAATCCTAACTCTGTCCCACCTCACATCTTTCACCTAGGATTTTGTGGTGGTCCCCTTGAATTTGGTCTAGCTCCTAGTCTCTTGTTTGTATTGATCCGGCCATTGGCTTTTTTATTTTTAAAAGGCATTTCTGGACGAAGTTTGGGGTGATTTGGACATTAGTGGGAGAAATAATCACAGAAGTTCCCTCCCCCCCAAAAAAAAAGAAGGAACGGATAGATCAGACCACAAATAGGAACACTATTGCACCAAATACAGCAGCAGAGAGTCGTTCGAGTGTCATCATCATAAAGTGGTTGAATCTTGAATGCTCCTATACCAAAACAAAAGTGGTTGAAAAATCATTCCTAGCAGTATCCATCATGAATTATATTTGGTCCAAACAAACTTCTATTCAATCTTTTCTCATTGAATCTGAAAGAAGGTATGTGAATCATCTTATGGTGATATATATCATATCCAATGCAATGGTTCATGGAGTTTTTAATCCTTGTGCTTATACTTCAGCACTATAATTGGAAGCTCTACGCTTGATTCAACCCGGTTAATTCTAAATACGTGTCTAACGACTCTACAAAAAGTCGAGAAATGTTAGAATTATCAAAATAATTATGTGTATTTATATGTATATATATTCGACTAGTCCCACTATTGCTTAAAAAAGTGGATATTTATTAATACTTGCATTTTTTTTTATTGGTACCGAGTGTTCAGGAATAACGTCCCAACTAATTCGGGATGCAGAGGCCCTCGACAATGATATTAATACTGGCATTTTACATGCTATTGCTTTAAAAAAAGCATGCGAATGCTTAAATGTACTTGACCATCAACTTAGCTAGTGCACAACAATTAATTGGTGTTTCCTAGTACTTTGACTTCAATCAAAGTTTTGAATTTTTGAAGGGTCACCTAAACGTTTTCTTATGAAAAGTACTACAGAAAGGTTACGAAATTCTAAATTAAAAAAAAGAAAGAAGGTCGAATTTTTACGAATTGGTCATCATCGTTGTATTCACTATCGAGGTGTCACCTTGGGAAAAACTTGTAGTTTACGGTAGGAAATGTGGGCATCCTCCAGCAAATGACTCTGTAGAGCCAAGCTAAGCAAAGTTGAACAGTCAACCGCTGCTGCAAGGAGTACTCAAGTTGAACTCAGTCGATAACTATGTCCCTTTCAACTTAGAGAAACAAATCTCTGCAGGGCCATGAAGTCTTAACAATTGTTTTGTGCACGCCACAATCCCAAGACGTTGGTGACCATCAGACTGTTATCTAGAAAATCATAGAAGAGAATATTGGGAAAGATCTTACTAAATCTGCTATACACAAGTGAATAACTTTGGTGAAAATTCAACATATCTTTAACTGGTTTTCATATCTCATTACACAGGTAAAAAATAATTACATTTAACTTGAGTAAAATACAAACGTACCTTCTGAGCTTTAGCTTCAAAAGCTATTGCATAAGGTATAATTAGTTTCACCTGATCAACATAATATAGAAAATTTGTGCAATCCCAATGTCACAACTCTACCTGTATTTCAGTGATCCATCTTAGCAAATCTTCCCTTGATTCTTATCCTGCTTTCCGCACGAACCTTCCTTGATTCATACCTAATGTGCTTATCATACCTGTTGTTTTCCACACATCGATACTCATTATTCCAAGTACAAGTGTGACCGGAAGATAAAAAAAATTGTGAAGAATATAAAGAAATATCGAAGTGAATTCTCAATTCATGTTGATTAGCTACACAATCCCCTCTTTATAGAATATTTTGAAGTTGGGGTACCTGAGGAAAGAAAATTGCCAAATATTTGACAAGTTATAATTGTAAGCAAAAGGTGGCGCAATGATACCTCCTTGTTTTCTTCTTCTCCTTGTAGCGTGAGAGTGCAGAGTCCCTCTCTTGGCTGTTTAACTCATGTGGAGAAACTCTTGGAAGAGCTGACGAGTTTTCTGATGTAATAACATGTAGTGATTGGGTTTCATTACCATCATTGGCATGACTAACACTGCCACCAATGTCTGAATGTTTTTCAGGGACCACAGGACTCTCCTCAATGTAGCTTCTTTTGAATGAATTAGAAATAAAAAATTGATTTGCAGCCTGACCACCATCACTAGACCACTGAAAGTCACCTGCCTGCACAATGGGAAGAATGCTTAACCTTTCAATTTGAGTTTTTAAAAGTACACCATACTGATATAACCAATAAAGAAATGTACGTAGAAAATTAACCATCTAAAACAAACTCTAATGCTTGAACATACTCTGGTATACAAAACATATTGGACATAGTAATGGAGTATACATGCTTAAGTGTGTGTATTAAATCTCAAAAAAGAATCACAAGAGTTGAAGTTAGCTAGCAGGCCCCCATACCAATAGGCATAAGCTTTTTAGATTGAGGTGCTATCCCAACATGTTATACCAGTATCTCACTGAGACTTCCCTAAATGTGACAAGCCGGATAAGATAATAGAAAAATATTGGTAAATGATTACTCCGTACAACTGTGGTTTATTGGTCAATGGGGTGACAATTGTGTTTCATCACGTTGTCAGTATAACTAATGTTTTGATGGTTTGGAAGACAATAAAGTTTGATATACATGGGTATAGACAAGACTTTGTGAGGAAAGATGTGGATATAAAAAATGCCCAAGAAGTTCTTGTTACAGAGAATCGGAATTGAAGCAAAAATAGAGGTAAATTCAAAAACTCTATTACTGATGTGGAGTACTTGTAACAAAATGCTCCCCACGGTTAATAATAAAGTCACTTTTAAAAATTCTCGGGAGCCAAAGTACTACTATTGAACCTAACTTGAAAATATTTCCTTTTATTTTAAAGGAAGCGTCAAGTATAAAGATTCTTTATAATAAATAGAGTCATTTTGAATTAAAATACAGAAATCATAAATGAGAGTGCTTGGAAGCATTTACTAAAATTTCTCAAAATCTGTGCCATAAAAATCTTAACTTGAATTCTACATACATGGTCTAGGCCACTGTCACACCGCCCTAGACTAAGTCATGTCCTGCAGCTCTATCTTCATAAATATTATGATCTGGGGTGGTTTAAAACCATATATATATATATATATCACTAAAATGAGTCAATAACTCAATTTGAGACTCATCATAATGTAAACATACTTAATATAATATTTTTAAAAAAATATATTTCATGCTAAGAACTTAAAATCATGTCTGACCATGCTGATGCTTATGCTATGCATATGATTGATTTATCTAAATTAACTGACTGATTTGATTTATCTAACTGATCTGACTTATTTGGCTAGCCAACACACTTAACTTAGCATGCAAGGTTTGCACTAACTTCCCCTATCGCAGCAAAGGAAGCCAACTGTGCAATACTCTAACGTACTATGGTGGACTATGCTTGAGTCCATGGCTTGCACGCCCACCCTAAAACTGCATTCATACCGATGAATCTGAATGGCCATCTAATTAACTATTAAGAGCTTATCTTACACTTAATCTAATAAAAGCTTACGTGTCTTATACAACATGAGATACATGAGATGCATAATACATACATAATTGTAATATGTAGAATGGAACATGATGAATGACGTGCTTGCAAACATCATGTCATGCATGATATGTAAACATTGGCTTCAAAAGAATTGACTTTAATAATAATATATATAATTAGCTGACATACGCTAATCCTAATTTATGATCAAACTACTTATTTTGTAGTGTTGCTTCCTAAAATTTCCAACACAAAATCGATCAAGGTGCTGAACTAGGAGGTTTATGGTTTTTTTTTTTTTTTTTTCAAATAACACGCAGAAGAGAGATATTTATAGAGAGATTTGAGAGTGGATGACAACCAATTTGAGTTGGATTCGGTTAAAGAGTTTTAACGTGAAGATGACTTGTAGAGTTGTATCCCTGTTGGAATAGGATGCCGACGAGTTCAAATTTGAGTTTGAATTGGATTTGGTCATGATGATTCAAGAAGAGAATTTGAATTTAAAAATATGATCTAGTAGTTCATTCAATTTAGAATTGGCAATGACTAAGACTGCGTATGGGACTTCAATTAGCAATGATGTTAAATTGAAATAAACTTCTAATGGCTGATATTTAAATTTTAAAAGGAGTCTAACTCGTTTAATAAATAATTCAATAAATAATAAATGGGATTTAACTTAGTTATTGAGCCTAATTAAAATTTCTAATCAATTTCAAAAAATTTATTGCTGGCGGACTTATCCAATATGGCCTATTAGATATAATTTAAGCCCAATAAAAATTATTAATATCTCAACTTAAGAATTATTGGATTGGAAAGGAGTCAGATTGGTGTGGTGGCTAATAAGTCAACTGTTAGAGGCTAGGATTCACTCGAAGCCATGTGAGACAGTAGAAAGAAAGAAAAGATATAAAGTTGATTCTTGCCCCGTGTAAGATATAACAAAACAAAATTATAATATATATGTGCGGGTGTGCTTATAAAAAAAGGAGTAATGCTACATACAGTCGTGGAGTATGCAAACGCCTCGTAAACGCTTTGAAAAAGAGTAGGGTCCACGATTAAAAAGTTAGTTTTTTTTTTCATGTGGGTTCCATATTAATTCACTTTTTTCAAACAGACTGTGCGACGCTTGTACAACTACGACTGCAAATATCATTCTAAAAAATATATATATACATATATCTCTGTGTGTGGGGGGGGGGGGGGGTATGTTTTAGGACCATATTTGTGATCATATGACATATTGAAAAGGATGAAGGTAGGAGCTAATTTGAAAGAAAACATCCAATTCCTTCCCATTTCTACACCTTCATCTGATTTGATCATGGAGGAGAAGAAGAAAACAAGAAAAAATGCTATACAAATCATATGGGAAGATCTAAGTTCTAACAACAAGATCTATGTTAGACAAGCGTACACAAGATACTTAACACGAAAAATAACAATGTGGCAAAGCATTAGAAATGATTTTGCTGGGTACGAACAGAAAAAGAAAATTACCCCAAAAGAAGGAAATTCAATTTGCTCTGCATCATGTGCAAAGCCTGTACACATATGTCCTGGCTGCACATTTTGTTCAGGCACCAATGAGTGGCAATTGATGAGGGGTTCAGCATCAGCAGCTTCGCGATTCGAGTTGGGTTCCGACTTTGCCATTTCACGAAGCTGGGTAAGTATATCTTCCTTGTATTGCCCACAAGCAGCATTACGATTCTGATGCAACAACAATGTCCTGAACTAAGTCAAAATCGCAGTGGTCGACAAACATACTCTAATAGTAATAGGGATTCAACATTCCAGAGAATCTCAAATCCAAGGAAAAGGGTTCTTAGGCATGTACAGTAATTGCTTAAACTTCAACCTAAGGTCATGTAAGCCCCCAGAAAAGATCCTAAAATTCATTAGATAGAATCTGCTGGGGAATAAATGAGATAAACTGAATCCTTCATAGCCTTCATAGATAGAGTAGACTAGATTACAAAACATTGGGAGCATCAGCAACTTAACACGAGTCAGCGACTCGAATCCTATAATTTGAAATGAAATTTAAAAAAAATTAAATTGTTTATTATATTTTATATTAAAATTTAAAAAAATTTATAATGATTAAATAAGATAAAACATTGAATCCAAACGAATCATAAATAAAGTAATGCTAAAAAACGAGTTAGATAAGTCACCTTAGGGAGAGGAGGAACTCCCATAGCCTGAAACTCATGGGCTGAATTCGTTGAACCAATCAAATCATCGAAATTGAAAACATGAGAAGCATCATCCCAAACCAAGAAATCGGAAAACTCATCAGCATCATCATTCTCATCGCTCAAAAACAGAGCTTTGTTACCCACCTCCTCAAAGCCAACAATAGCCATCAAATCACTCACAGAAGGACAACCAGTGAACCCCTCGAGCGGCCTTCGATTGTGAACCAGCGAAAGCGAGAGATTGTGGCGTTCCCAGTCGCAGTTCTGGCACAGAACAGAGCTCTCAGTGGAGCAGAAAACTGAGGCAGGGGAGGAGTCACAGGCGTCACAGAGCGGTGAGCGAGTGTGCTTGGAGAAGAGCTGGTTGGCCGAGTGGATCTCCCTGTCGCAGAGGAAGCATAGCTTGGCTGAGTCGGCTCGGCAGTAGAGAAGAGCGGTGGCTTTTGAACAATTGTCACAGAGACGCTTTTGGGGGCTCATGCTTTGGTCTTTTTGTGGATACGGTAAGGAATCAAGAATAAGAAGAAGAAAAATCAATCATCTCTTGCTCTCCGTTTTTGCAAACTATCTGGTTAAGCTTTTGTATTTGTAACTCGGAACAGGAAGAAGAAGAAGATGGGGTGGTTTGGAATGTATGTAGCCTCGAAACAGAGCTAAGCAGGATATGTGATAAATACGACCATACGCGAGAGAGAGAGAGAGGTTGTCTTGTTGATGAAGAAGTATCTTGAAAAGGGTGGTTGATATTTGCATTGTTCGTGAAAGGTGGATGGAAAGGTAAGAAAAGAAATTGTCACTCTTTTTCTATATTTCATAAACAATTAATATTTATTATGTAACTAATTTAAAAGTACCTACGATGCTCCTTCAATATTTATATCTACTTATTTAAAAAATATATATATATATATATTAATATCTACATCGTTAAAAAGAATAAAAAATAAATAGAGGGAACAATTTTGGGCTAATGAAGGGTGGATTTTTACCACATCAGCGTGATGGTTGTGATATATGGCGTCTCATTAGTTCTGAATGAGTAGTAGGGATTAAAGAAGATCTCATATTCCACAATCTTAAACCAAAGGGCACATGTTATGTTATATGTAGTAGGGGTGTATAGTTTTCGGTCTGGACAGGACCGAAAATTATATCGGTCGGTTTTGGTCTCAAAAATTGTGGATTGAAAAAATTCGATCCGGTTTCCAAGTCTATAAATTTTAAACTGAACCGGACCGAACTATATATATTTAAAATATTTTTAATAATTTAATATATTATTTTTATATAGTAATTATATAAGTTAATGATGTAATTTTCATCTAATTTATTATCATTAACCATATAAAATAATATATGCTATCAATTAATAATAAATCATAAATCATGTGATAATTTATGTTATTATATGTAAATATTTAATACATCATACATTCATACATGTTCTACTATTTACACTTAATTAAAGTAATTAGGTATTTTTTTTTAAATACCTAAGTTGCAAGCAAGTATGAATAATATATGTATAATGAAATTTTTGATATTTATTAACCATATATAAAATGTATAACATTATTAATAATTATACGCACTAAAGAGTAGAGTCCAAGTTAGTAAGTAGTAACTATCAACATTATTTTTGTATAGTGTGAAAATTCTCCTCTGACTTTTCTCTTAAAGGAAAGAATGGTAAGGTGGAGTGAAAGTCTTTCTTGCTCGTGTGGGCAAGTGAAGGAAGGATCACTGATCTTCTAGGGACCGAGTGGTGTGGAAGGGATGAAGGAACTGGAGGAATGATGGGAACAATTATGACTTTTGGAAGAAGAGAACTTGGAGATTAATCTGGAAATAGAACATATGGTTGAGGTGGAAAAAAAAGGGGACAAAAATGTACTTGAAAAATTGTTATCAGATCGTATGATTGGGAAGAAAACGATAAGAGCTACTATGGAGAAATTTTGGAAAGTAGAGAAGACCTTCCTTTTCCAAGACATAAGTCCAAACCTGTTTGTTATTACATTTGAGAATCAATCAAATAGGAGCATGGTGCTGGAGGCAAACCATGGCTTTTTTATAATTGATTGTTCTTACTAAAACCGTTTGATGGATTAACACCCCCAAAGAATATGTGCTTTGACTATGAAACTTTCTAGATTCAACTACATAATTTGCCACTGATGTGTATAAACCGTGCAACTGGAAATTAGATTGCTGCATCTATTAGCTCGATTAAGGATATTGATGTTAGAGAAGATGGAATTGGCTGGGGAAATGTCCTTAGAGCTAAAGTAGAAATTGATGTCAGGAAGCCATTAGCAAGAGGTATAACTGTTAATTTCATGGGGAAGAGGATGTGGATTCCGATACAATATGAGAAACTACCAAGAGTGTGATTTATACGTGGCAAGCTAGTTCATGAGCCATCTGGGTGCAATGGAAAAGGTGAACGAAACGTACAAGAAAGTAACGAGAAAAAGCAATTCGGAGTTTGGCTTAGGGTGAGCTCAAATCTGAGAAGAATGAACATAGATAATTATCATAAAGCAGACTATGAAAAATCAATAGATAAAAAGATTTGAGAGTTGGAGATCAAAGAATGTCAATGAGACGTCGGTGTAGGTTGACAGCATAACAAGCAGGGAGAAACCGGGCGATGGAATCTGAAAATCAAGAAGTTCAAATTTTGAATTTGATTATCTAAATTTCAAAGGAAACTAGAGGAACAGAAGGATTACAATTGTAATTCTAATAGAGGGAATTTCAAAATTTTGTAAGTATTGGAAGATAAGGTTGAGGATGAGAGAATGTTGGCGGTGGTGGTTGAAAGTGGGAGTATGGTTTCGAGGAAAAAAAAATATTTCAACAGCACAGAAGATGGGCTCCGTGACTGGTGAAGTGGGCATGTGGTCCAATAAGAGACAAATAGAGACATATGAAGCCCCTGGTCGAAATAATGGCACTGGAGACCCTATCAGGAATAACGGTAATCGAGACTTGACAGTTATGCATACTCAAATTAATATAGGAAACGTGGGAAAGGGAAAGGCTGGTCAAAGAAAATGGAAGATAAGATCCCGTGTGGTAGGTAATTACCTTTGTTCTTAGTATGAATATAGGACCTAAAAGAAGATTATTAGATGAAGAGGAAGATTATACACTGGCTGATTTGTCAAAAAAAGTGAGATTTGATGAATTGGAAGAAGGTAACTCAACAACTTGATTAATGGCAGTGGCTGTGGATTAGTCCCACCAAGCGTTATGAAAACATTGAATTGGAACTGTCATGGGCTTGGGAACCCTTGGACAATTTCTGAACTTTGCCTGTTAGTAAAGGAAAAGAAGCCCCAATTAGTGTTTTTGATTGAAACAAAACTACTTGCTTTTAAGGTGAAAAATATAAAAAATAAATTAAACTTTGATGGATGTTTTGTGGTAGAGCCTGTGGGAAGAAGAGGGGGGTTGGCACTTCTATGGTCTGTTGATGTGGATATTGAAATTATTAACTATTCCCAACATCACATTCACTCCAAAGTAGCTTGCTTAGAGAAGAACTCATGTTGGTTTCTTACGGGTTTTTATGGCCATCCTAAGCTAAGTAAAAGGAAGGAAACATGGGGCTTATTGTAGCTATTAAAACCACTTGAAAATCAGCCTTGGTGTATAATGGGGGATTTTAACAAGATACTTGCACAATCTGAAAAGTTAGGAGGGAGGGAGAGACCAAAAAAAACAAATGGATGATTTCATAAACACCCTTGAAATTAAAAATCTTTCTGATTTGGGATGGATTGGTGATAAATATATCTGGAGTAATAAACATGTTGATGATACTTTTACAAATGAGAGATTGGATAGAGTGGTAGTTAATTCTAAATGGTAAGACTTATTCAGTAATGGATTGGTAAGGGTTTTACCTGCTATTAGATTTGACCATAAACCAATTATGCTGGAGTTGAATGGAAAAAATTATGATGGGAGAAGGAGGAGGAGAATATTCAGATGTGAAGCTAAATGAGTATTGGAGGAGGAATGAGCTTTTATTATTCAAGATGCTTGATTGAGCAGTGCAGTAGATCAAGGTGCTTTGCAAATAGTACAGAAGAAATTAAAGTCTTGTAAAGGGGCTCTATTAAGATGGAGTTACTTGAAAGGGAATGAAGAAGGGAAGTACATCAACCAGAAAATTGAACTGTTGAAAAAGGAACAATCACACGAATGCCCCCCATAATGTAGCAGTTATTAAGGAGTTACAAGATGAGATTAGTAAGCTCTTGGAAAAGGAAAATGTGAAGTGGAGGCAAAGAACAAAAATCAATTGGTATCAATTGGGGGATAAGAACACCATGTATTTTCATGTGTATGCTAGTCAAAGAAGAAGGAAAAATTGGATTAAACAGATCAAAGATGACCAAGGCAAATAGTTGGACACTACAAAAGAAAAAGCCTTATGAGAATAATGCTTTTTAGCATTATTTCCAAAAGGTTTTTTCTTCCTCAAATCCTTTTATGGAGGCAATAGAAGATTTTATAAGCAATATGGAACCAAGAGTTACTGCTGCTACGGATGAAGATTTGCAAAAGGAATTAACAAGAGAAAAAATTGAAGAGGCATTGAAGCAAATAGGGCCCCTCAAATCTCCAGGTCCGGATGGATTTGGAACTCAATTTTATCAGTCTTATTGGAATACCATGGGTGAGGAGGTATGTAAGGTTCTTTTGAACTTCCTAAATTGAGGGTCGTTGGGCTCTAGGGTCAATTGTACTTTTATTGCTTTAATTCTTAAAGTGAAAAATCCCTCTGTTGTTAGTGAATATAGGCCTATTAGCCTATGTAATGTATTATATAAAATAGCATCCAAGGTGTTAGCAATCATGTTGAAGAAGGTGTTAGGATCCATCATCTCCAGCAATTAAAGTGCGTTCATTATAGGAAGGCTTATTCCAGCAACATTATAGTTGCTTATGAAACACTGCATACTATGAAGACAAGACAAAAGGTGGTTTTGCAAGTATGGTACTCAAACTAGATATGGCCAAAGTATATGATAGAATGGAGTGAAGGTACTTGGAAGCTGTCATGAGGAAATTGGGGTTTGGAGCTCGATGGATATCATTAATTATGGAATGTGTTACTTCATTTACTTATTCTGTGATTATAAATGGCTAACCTAGGAAAAGAATCAAGCCCACGAGAGGGTTGAGGCAATGTAATCCAATATCTCCTTACCTCTTTATCCTTTCTGCAAAAGGGCTGAGTTCCTTGATAAATTCATCTGAGAACAGTGGTGAAACAAGGGGTGTTGCAGTTTCAATGGGGTACTCTAGTGAATCATTTGTTGTTTGCTTATGACTGTATTATCTTTGGGAGGGCTAATCTTGTTGAATGGGCAAAGATCCAGTTGTTATTCAGTAGATATGAGAAGGCTTCAGGTAAGTTTTTGAATAAGTAGAAGACAACAATCTACTTCAACTTAAATACCTCAATTAGTGTAAGAAGACACATTATCTAGGCAACAGGTTTGAATGAATGTGGTAGTTATGAAAAATCCTTGGGTCTGCCACCTATGGTGGGTAGATCCAAGTATAACACATTTTGACATTTGAAGATAAGGTATGGGGTAGGGTAAATAGATGGAAAAACAAGTACGTTTGTCTCAAGTCCAAAAAGAAGTGCTGGTCAAAGTAGTATTGCAGTTTATCCCTACATTTCCAATAAGTCTATTTAAGTTGCCAAAGAAGTTATGCATGGAACTTACTTCACTCATGTCAAATTTCTAGAAAAATGGGGGAAAGGAAAGAAAGAGGTGGATTAGGCTTCAAAAATTTGGAGTCTTCAATTTAGCTATGCTGGCAAAGCAATGCTGGAGAATGCTAAAACAACCTTCATCTTTTGTTGCAAAGATTATGAAGGACAAGTACTTTAAAAATAGCGGTCTGCTATTTGCAAAGTTGGGGAGTGGATCTTCACTAATATGGAGAAGTTTATTAATTTCTTCTATAGACTTAGTGAAGGCAAGTCTGATATGGAAGGCTAGAAAGGGAGATTAGATCAAAATTTGGCAAGATATGTGGCTACTTGTACCTACTTCATATAAGGTACAATCTCCTATTAAAACCTTAGATAGAGAGGCAACAGTTAGTGAATTAATCGAGCATGGGTCTGATAGATGGAGGGAAGATCTTATTCATGATATTTTATAAGAGATGAGGCTGAAATGATCATGAGTATTCCTTTAAGTAAGGTGGGAACTAAAGACAATGTCACATGGATTTATACTACAAATGAGAGGTTTTTTGTCATAAGTGCCTACCATTTAGAGAATACTAGGAGCAGATAGATGATAGGTGAGACATCGAGACAAACTAATAAGGATGAAGGGTGGAAGAAAATGTGGGATCTAAATGTGGAAGGGAAAATCAAACAGTTCTTATGGAAGGCTGGTCAGGAAATTCTACCAACAAGACAGAATCTCTACAACAAGAAGGTCATTAACAACAACATGTGTCCAATATGTGAAATGGAGGTTGAGTCAGTTGTTCATACTTTCTGGAGCTATCCTGCAGCTTCAGATGTGTGGGTTGAGAATAGTGGTCCAGTGTAGAAGTGGTTGTGTTATGAGTATGGTTTTATGGGTTTACGGAGGAAGATAAATGAAAAGTTGAATATTTTAGATGTTGAAATAGTGGCATACACAATTAGGAGAATCTAGTTGAGAAGAAATTTCCTTATTTTTGAAGAAAAGTTTGAGTATCCAAGACTAGTGTTGTTAAATGCAAAGCAGTGTCTGATGGAATATGCTATTGCACAACAATATCTTCAAGGAGGAGAGCAACAAAGAAGCATGGAGAGGTTGATAGAGCTCTGGAAGAAGCCAACTGGAAACATTTACAAAACAAATTGGGATACTGCAATGGATAATATGGCAAAAACATTACAATAGGAGTGGTGATTAAAGACAACAATGATGACCTACTTACTGCTTTGTTCAAACATAAAGTATATACTGAAACCTATAGTTGTAGAGGTGATGGCTTTGAGAAGAGCTATGGATCTATGCATTGAACTGGGAATATCAGAAGTAATTCTAGAGTGCGACTCTCAAACAGTTGTTAAAGACACAAACAACTTGGAAGACATTGAGAGAGTATGGAAATGTTGTTGTTGATACCATAAGTATACTCAAGGAAAGAAAACGTTGGAGTGTATGTTTTACACGTAGGGAGGCAAATAATGTAGCTCACAAGATGGCAAAACTTGCTTTGTTATGTTCAGAAGAGTAAGTCTGGATTGAGGATGGACCAATAGATATTTTAACATTAGTTGAGAGAAACAAATTCTATAATGGTTGATATGCTTTTGATGAATGAAATGCTATGTTTAATTTCAAAAATTTAAAAAAAAAATTATCAATATCATAAATATAATTATAGTTAAATATTTTTTTAATGAGTTAGTTACATAATCCACATTAATAATTCACTTAATTTTAATTGCAGTAATTTAAATAACTTTTTTATTAATTTATTTGCAAAAAAGGATGAAACAAAATAAAAAAATAATTGGACTAGACCGAATGTATTGACCGAACTAATAGCTTTCGTTCCATCACCTCCCTTAATCGGACTGGATCGATTTACACCTCTAATAGGAAGAGTGAATGGCCTATCATGAGAATCCATTGTCGGATAGTCTCAAGAGTGATAATGGTTTGCTCGCAGTAATAGAGATACTTTCAACTTGTCCATGCAAATAGTGAATTACATTAACTCTAATTTTAAAAAAGCAATAAGATAAAAGAGCACATAAACTATACAAGTCGACATTGGATAAGCATGGATGATCAGATTTTGAAAATCAAATAAATTGGTGTATGACGCCTTGTTTGGATTCAGAAAGTATCTCATACCATTCATATTCATTATAACTTTTCTAAATTTCTATATAAAATAAAATAAACAATTTAGCTTATTTAAATTTTAATTCCATTTTTTCAAATCTCAAAACAATAATAATATTAAAAAATAATATTCTAACAATATTTTATTTAACTTTCATATTTTATCTAAAACTATCTCATCTTTAAATCCAAATCAGCCAAAATGACCGGGAGACTAGTGACATGTGTAGTACACGTGGCGCAAGTTTTCTAAATTTGTAAATTGATGAACTCTGAATCTAATAATCTATGGTACTTGTGGATAAGTTATTTTCTATAGTTGTAGATAAAAAAATATAATGGAAAACTATATATATAAAAAAGGAATTTAGGCCTTGACGAGGAAAGAGAGAAGGAGCCAATCAAAGCACCCCCTCCCCTGTGGGAATCCAATTTAACAACGTCAATTTGACAACTTATATTTATTAAATTTTCTTAGTGAACCTAATACTTCTCTCCCATGAAATACACACACATCAAAGATCACCAACAGTAACTCTTTGGTGTGCTACCCCAAAAAAAAACAAAAGAGCCGGCGGCTGACTCAGCCAGATGGGCCATCTGTTTTATCTGTTTTTTCCCACAAAAGCTGATATTTTGAGTTTTGTTTGAGGGGGCAGAGGGAGACCGTCTTCGGCTAGAAAAATTCTACACGATAGCATCATTCCTTTTTCATAATATTTAAATATATAATTTATTTTTTTATACTTGTTTTATTCTATACTTTAAAAATTCTGATATATTAGATGTGAGACTGCTGTGTAATGTCTCCTTCGGCTAACTTGCATAGCAAGACAAAAGGTAATCAAGGTGAACTTGCGGAGGACGTGTGCAGTTTCAGAACCTTACATGGACGGGTTCACATGACATGTTGAATTAAATATCATGAGCAGATGGAATGGGATGGGGTCCTCTTCCTTCACTGCGTTAGATCCATGGTTATCAACAGCCAGGTCATTGCTGACGTTTGTTCTAGCTTACTCCAAGCTTCCAACGGGACCATTTTGTACTCTCACAATTCATTTATGATGTAGACTGCCTACCAATTAATTCATTTGTGATGTAGACTCGATATATCAATTTTCACTTTCATTTCTTTGAAAAAAAATGCTATTTTTACAGACAGTTTGAGGCAGGTTAGATCTTGATATTTTTAATTTTTTAATTTTAATTTTTAATTTTTTAGTTTTTTATTTAATGATTAAAGAAATATGTTTTTTTAATTATGTTGTATTTTAAAAAATATATATATTTAAATGTATAAAAAAATGAATGAAAAAAAAAAAGCAATAAAAAAAATAAAAACCTTTTTTGCACTTATCGGGACCGTCTCGTGCCATGCACTGCTCTTCGTAAAATCTCTCGACTTTTCAAACGCCCAACAACCTCCCAGAAAGACTCTTTACCCAATCAAGATCATAATAGTCAAAATTGATAACCCATTATGCTTGATTTCTCAATGAGTAGTGCTGGGATGCAGCTCGAGAACCTACCAACTAAAGTGAAAGAAATTTCTTTATCTCTTCTGATTTTTTTCATTATATTCTTAAATATTTTTTTAAAAATAAAAAAATTCACAACATTATTAAAAATACAATTTCTTAATTATTAAGTTAAAAAAAAAAACATTCGAGACACAGATTTGGAATTTGGGTCCCAAAGCATTACTGTTTCTCAATTTCGCCAGATATGAATAGAATGCAACATCATGTCGGGTTATAAAATACTGCAAAGTTCAGAAGTTCAGAAGACAACGTTTTTTCTTACCTTCTATGGTTTTTATATGAAGGATCCAATATCTCAGGAATGTCAATCGAACAAGCAGATCTAAAAATTAGCAATTTGTCTCTCTCTCGCAACTAACTAAAATAAAAGGTCCAAGTCTTCCCTCAACCGTTTTCCGTTTTTGGAAAGTGACTGAGGAGAAGTGTGAGTCTTCGTTTCTCGATTGAGGAGGGAAGGTGTTTCTGTGCTTGCAATTGTAAGCAGAGGAGAGGATGGAGGAAATGGAGGAAGTATGGAAGCGTCTGAGATTGAATGATGAAGAAGAGCAGCCGATTGAGATCCAGCAAAACACGATTGGAGCATTGAGGTTGAAAGGTGAAAGAAGTCTGGTAGGGAAGATTATTTCAGATCGAATGATTGGAAAAGAGGTGGTGAGGTCGATGATGGAAAAGGTATGGAAAGTTAGTAAGCCACTGAAATTTTATGAGATCAGGAGTAACTGTTTTGTAATTACTTTTGTTACTCGAAGAGATAAAGTGAGAGTGTTAGAAGGTTGTCCATGGCTGTTTGACAGTCATCTGTTTGTGATTAAAGAGTTTGATGGTGAAACATAACCTAGTAGAATAGACTTTGATCATGCATGTCTATGGGTACAAATGCTGGATTTTCCATTAAGCTATATGAATCAAAAGATGGGGGAAGTTATAGGGAGGTCGATAGGGGAGGTGAAGGAGGTGGATGTTCAGGAGGATGGCTCTGCTTGGGGAAGATGACTAAGAGTCAAAGTGAAATGTGACCTAAGGAGATCTCTAGCTCGAGGGAGAACTATTCTAGTTGATGGAAAGAAAAACTGGATTCCCTTTCGATATGAGAAATTGCCTCGGATGTGCTTTGGTTGTGGTAGAATTGTACATGAAAAAGAAGGCTGTAAGGCTGAGGAAGGGATTTCTGGTCAGTATGGTGTGTGGCTTCGAGCTATGCCTCAAGCTAGAAAGAATGATGGTAGGGGTGGGGGGAAGCAAACAGAGGTTAGGAGTGAGGAGAGTGAGGATCATTTGAGATCTAATTGTGTTAATGAAGAGAATAAAGGGGGGAATAACAAACAGAATTCTGGTGATGAGGAAGTGGAAGTGAGTGAGGAGAGCTCCAAGGTGATGATGCCTAATGAAGAACAGTTAATAGTAATGAAGCAAGAAGTGAATAAGGAACTTACAGAGTCCTATGTGAATGTGGAAGATGTGCAAACTGTTGTGGAGGAAAGTAGGTTGATGGTTGAAAAGCTGAATTCAAATGAAGCTGACCAGGTTCCAGATAACAAAAAGGCTGCTAGATGGAGGAGAAGAACTAGAGCTAGACTTGAGTCAGGTAAGTATTCTAGTCCTCACTCTATGTTGAAAAGAAGACATGAGTCAATTGAAGGTGCTAGTGAGGTGGTAAGTGAAGGAAAAAGAATAAAAGGAGATGTTGAGATGGTCTGCAATGATGACAGACTAGGGGTGGAGCAGCATCACCTGGCATTATGAAAATCATGTGTTGGAACTGCCGAGGGCTTGGGAACCCTCGGACAGTTCAAGACCTTAGCCTGTTGGTTAAGGATAAGCAGCCCAATATAGTTTTTTTTTTTTTTGTGAAACAAAAGCTAGATCATGTAAGATTTCTAGTTTGCAAAGAAGATTAGGCATGGAAGGGTGCCTAATTGTGGATCCAGTTGGTAGAATAGGAGGTCTGGTGTTAATGTGGAAGTATGAGAAGGAAGTGGAGGTGATCAATTACTCAAACTGGCATGTCAACGTTCTGGTTAAAGGGGAAAAGGAAGGGAGTGATTGGCACTTTACTGGTTTCTATGGCCACCCTGAAACAGGAAAAAGAAGGCTATCATGGGAATTATTGAGACAATTAAAACCTGCCAATGCTTCTGCTTGGTGTGTAGGGGGAGACTTCAACGAGATATTATGGCAGAATGAGAAGGTAGGAGGTAGGAGCAGGCCAGAGGGACAGCTTGAAATGTTTAGAGAAGCCTTGGAGGAATGTGGTTTAGTTGACATTGGATGCAGAGGTAATGGTTTTACTTGGTCAAATAAACAAGAGGATCTATCCTTTACAAAGGAAAGACTGGACAGGTTTCTGATAAATAATAGTTGTAGAACACTGTTTAAGGAACTGAAGGTGGAGACCTTGATTGGGAGATGCTCAGATCACTTACCAATCTTGCTCACTGGTGGTGATGGTGACTATAACAGAAGAAGGTCGAGAGTCCCATTCAGGTTTGAGGCTTGCTGGATCAAGCAGGGATGGGAGAAGTGGATAGTTGACTCTAAACCTATACAGAAAGTTCAAACTAAACTAAGTGTTTGCAGTGGCATACTGTCATCTTGCTTTAAGGAGAGTGATAAAGGCAGAACTAAGGAAATTAAAATAATTTCAAAGAGAATTAGGGAGCTACAAGGGGAGCCTTCTCAGGAAGGGATGACTGAATTAAAACAGCTGCAAGAAAGAGTTGGTACATTACTGGAGCAGGATGATATAAAGTGGAAACAGCGGGCCAAGAGGAATTGGTACATAATGGGAGATAAGAATACTAGATTCTTCCATGAATGTGCTAACCAAAGAAGAAAAAGAAACAAGATTGTGGCTATAATGGATGACCAGTCAGTTTTGAGGGATAATGAGGAGAGTATTGAAGCTGCATTTAGAGAACATTTTGCACAAGTTTATTCTAGTGATCATCCTTCTAAAGAAAGTATTGATGAATGTATTGCTGAGTTGGAACCCAGGGTGACTGAATCTATGAATGAATGTCTTGAGAAGGAGTTTACAAGAGAGGAAGTGGAGGTGGCTCTGAAAATGATGGGGCCTATGAAAGCACCAGGACCTAATGGGTATGGGGCTGTTTTCTTTCAATCCGTTTGGAATGTGGTTGGGAATGATGTTAGTGAAGCAGTGTTGAGATTTCTAAATGGAGGCAGGTTGAAGGAATCTATCAATCAGACCTTTATTTTACTGGTTCCTAAAATTAATGATCCAAAGACTGTTAATGACTTTAGACTGATAAGTCTTTGCAATGTATTCTATAAGATCATTGCAAAGACTCTTGCAAATAGACTCAAAAAGGTGATGGATAGAGTTATCTCAAGATGTTAGAGTGCATTCATACCTGGAAGGTTGATCACAGACAATGTTATTGCAGCTTATGAGATTCTTCATTCCATGAAATGTAGACAAAAAGGCAGAGTGGGGAGCATGGCTGTAAAACTTGATATCTCTAAGGCCTATGACAAGGTTGAGTGGCAATACTTAGAGGCAGTTATGAGGAAGCTTGGATTTGGGGCAAGATGGACAGACTTGATAATGAAGTGTATTTCAACAGTAACATATGCTACTCTTATTAATGGTAGACCAGGGAAGTATTTTTCTCCTTCAAGAGGATTAAGACAAGGAGACCCTTTATCTCCTTATCTTTTTCTAATATGTGCTGAAGGGTTAAGCTCTATGCTTGAGCTAGCAAAGCAAAGAGATGAATTGAAAGGGGTGGCAGTGGCTCGTGGGGGTGTTAAGATGACTCATCTGTTGTTTGCAGATGATTGCTTAATCTTTGGGAAAGCTTCTTGGAATGAATGGAGGAAGATCAGTGGGATTCTGGAGGTATATGGAAAGGCTTCTGGTCAGAACTTAAATAAGCATAAAACAACAGTCTTGTTCAGTCCAACAGTTGCTAATGAAATGAGAAGGGCTATCATCAAGGATTGTGGAGCTAGAGAACAAAATAACTGTGAGAAATATCTAGGATTGCCAGTCATGGTTGGTAGATCGAGATACCAGGCTTTCAGCATTGTGAAAGATAGGGTATGGAAGAAGTTGAGTAATTGGAAGAATTAGTTTCTATCACCTTCAGGAAAAAAAGTATTAATCAAGGCAGTCATTCAAGCAATTCCAACCTATTATATGGGTGTATTCAAGTTGCCAAAAAAGCTGAGTGATGAGATAGCTTCTTTAATGGAAAAATTCTGGTGGGGATTTAAGCAAAGGGAGAACAGAATCCAGTGGAGAAGTTGGGCAAAGATGGGATGGTCTAAAAATGATAGGGGACTGGGTTTCAGGGAACTTGAAGCATTTAATCAAGCTCTTCTTGCAAAACAATGTTGGAGAGTAATGATGAAACCCCATTCTATGGCAGCTGTGATGCTTAAAGAGAAATATTTCAGACATACTGATTTGTTGCATGCTCCCTTAGGATTCAGACTCTCAGTTATTTGGAGAAGCCTATGGAATGCAAGGGATTTGTTGAGGGAGGAATTGGTTTGGAGAGTGGGAGATGGAAGGAGTATTAAGATATGGAAGGATAAATGGGTTCCAAGGGCTGTTACATTTAAAATTCAATCCCCCATCAGTATTTTGCATGCTGAGGCAAAGGTGGAGGAACTAATTTCAGTTGAGAAAAAAGAATGGAATGTGGAGCTAGTGAAACAAGTGATGAATGAAGAGGAAGCAGAAATAATATGCAAATTACCTATTAGTCTCTCGGGGTTACCAGACAAGCAGATATGGGCTTATTCAAAAAATGGCTTGTACACAGTTAGAAGTGCATATCATGTGGAAATCAATAGAAGAAAAAGGGAGAGAGGGGAGATGTCTAACAAGTCAGGGGAGGTGTGGAGGAAGGTGTGGTTATTAAACATACCAGGGGTAGTCAAAGTTTTTGTTTGGAAGACTATGTTGAACTGTCTGCCAACAAAGATGAATCTAATGAAGAGGTCTGTTGTAAAGGAAGCTACCTGTCTAGTTTGCTTGAATGAAAATGAAACTGTCTGTCATGCCTTATGGAGTTGCAGGGGGGCAAGTGATATATGGGCTTGTGAGAGGAGTCCAGTGCATAAATGGTCGAGTGGGGAGAGGGATATGTTTGAGCTCTGGTCAGACTGGTTTCTAAAGCTGTCTCGAGAGCAATTGGAAATTATGGCTGTGGTGATGAGGAGGATATGGTTGAGAAGGAATGGCATGGTGTTTGATAATAAGCTTGTAGGGCCAAATGAAGTGTTTAACCAAGTTGTTCAATGTTTGACAGATTTTCAGTTGGCTCAAGTGAAGCAGACCAGTAAAGCAAACAGTGGTGTTCCTATAAGCAATAAGGCCACTCATTGGAAACCACCTATGAGTGAAATATTGAAGGTTAATTGGGATGCAGCATGGAAAACCAAGGAGGACAGAAGTGGAATTGGGGTGGTGATCCGAGATAGTAGTGGGGAAATAATTGCTTCTCTCTGCTGTCCTAGAACAAAGGTGCAAGATGCAATGGTAGCTGAGGTGTATGCACTATGGAGGGTAATGAAATTGTGTGCTGAACTAAATTTCAGAAAAGTTCAATTTGAAGGTGATGCTTTATCTGTTGTGAATGTTGTGAATAGCTCTGAGGAGTGTTGGGAGAGGCACGGACAGGTAGTTGAAGATCTTAAAGATGCTTTGAGGAAGAGGAAAGGTTGGTCTGTGGTGCATGTTAATAGATGTTGTAATAATGTGGCACATAGTCTTGCTAAAATTGCATTAAGTATACAAGAGGAGGGTGTGGATGGAAGATTATCCAAAAGAGATTCTTAAGTGTGTAAAGTTTGATAAATTGTGTAACTCAGCAATTACATGAATAACTTAACAGCTTGTTAGAATATTGAAATGAGATGATATGATAAATTTATACATAGTAATGAAATAATTTGTATATAATAGTAAAATGGTTTGAGTTAAGATATTTTATACAATTTTTAAAAATGAGAAAAAAATTGAATTAAAAATAATATAGGATTAAAATATTTTAAAATAAAATTTTTTAACAAAATTTTTATTTTGAAATTAAAAAAGTTGAATTGGTTTTTGTGATTTGTTTGGAAGTTTTAAAAAGTTGCAATGATTAGATAAAAAAAATTAAACACTTAAAATTGAAAAGTGTTATTAAACGTACGGCAATTACTGATGAATTGTACGGAATAATCAAAAGAAGAAAAACAATATAAATCGACACAGAGATTTAACGTGATTCGGCGATGTGCCTACATCCACAGGAGTGAGTGGCGCAAAAATTCACTATCAGTAAAGTAGGATTACATTATGTGTATTTATACTTTCACTATATGAGTCATACACTTCAACAGAAAGTATTTGTATTTGCAGTGTTTGGATATTGAGATGAGTTGAGATGTGAGGAGACGAGGCCATCTTGCAATCCAAATGAGGTGATAGAAATTCTGAATTGTATGAAGTCTCTCGTTCTCAAGAAAGCCTTTTAAGGCCATTCACATCTCATGTAAGAAAATGCTTTAACCACAAAAAGATTCAACAAAAATAAATCCACAAACTTTTTTTTTGGAAAACAAGGTCACCATTTTATTCCACAACCAAAAACTGATTGCAAAGAGTCATTTAAGACCACTTATATAATACAATCTAGAATAAAAGCAAGATCAAACACATCTACAACACTGTGAAGGGCATCTTTGGCTAACAGATGAGCAGTCATATTAGCATCCCTCTTAATGTGTTCAATACTCCAATTCGGAAAAGAATCAAAGACAGTTTTAGCATCTTCAAGAATAAGGCCTCCTTGGCTCTAGTCCTTCACTGAGCTTTGCATTTTGAGGACCACCTGCAGTGAGTCCCCTTCA
Organism: Carya cathayensis; assembly: GCA_011037825.1. Classification (NCBI taxonomy): domain Eukaryota; kingdom Viridiplantae; phylum Streptophyta; class Magnoliopsida; order Fagales; family Juglandaceae; genus Carya; species Carya cathayensis. The sequence goes on from QGSO01000324.1 coordinate 1,074,214, forward strand.
AGAACTATTAAAGCAGTTTTCTTTACAAAATTGAATAGCCACCATCATGGCATAAGTCTCAGCTATTAGAGGGGAGAGTCTGAGCTTCCTAGAGGCCCTCACTGACCCAAGAACCATCCCATTTCAGTCTCTGACTATAGCTCCAGCTCCTATCACTCCCAAAGAGGCATTTAAGGCAGCATTGCAGTTAAGCTTATACATCCCAACTGGACGCTTTCTTCATTTCTACACTATTTTAGGACAAACTAATGTAGAGGGGGTCACATCCTGGGACTTTCCCAATTATAGAGCCTTTGGTCCTTTATGGCCTTCTGAATAATTGAATTAGGGTGTCTAAACTCCTTGCCATGTACTAACTCATTCCTTCTATTCCATATTAGCCTTGCAATCACCCCAGCCATTCCAAGTTCAGCTAGTGGTAGTTTAGATATAAGTTGCTCCCAAATGTCTCTGAATAGGTCACATTGCATGGACATCTCCATAGTTATGATGCTAGCTTGGCCCCACACGTCTTTTGCAACACTGCAGCCCCATAAAGCAAGGCCTGAGGTTTCACTTTCAAGTTGATAATGGGGCATAAGTTATGATCACTTAGTTTCCTCCTCTGCAGATTGCCCATGGTACAAAGAGCCTTATTGCAAGCTCTCCAAATGAAGCTTCTAACTGCATTGGGGGCTTGTAGTTTCCACAAGGTCTTCCAAGTATCACAATGTGCATAGTCCATCGATGTCCCACCTTCTTGGAATGAGAGAATCTCCCTATGTAGGTGGTAGGCACTTTTCACAGAAAAGATTCCATTATTAGTGCCTTCCCAGGTAAGTCTCTATTGCCCAAGCTAATAGGAATGGCTTTGATAAGATCCACCTCATGCCAAGAGAACCATTTATTGAGAATGGATTCATCCCATCTCTTTGACACTGGATCCATCAGGTTAACCACCCATGTCACCTTATTATTTTCACTGTTTCTGTTTCTTGTTGCCAAAGAAACTGATCTAGGTAGCTATCGATCCTCCCATACCTTAACTATTTTTCCATTACCAATCCTCCACAGGAGCCCTTCCTTGAGCAATTTCAATCCTCCCAACAAGCTTCTCTAGGCCAGAGATGGCCTATAACCCAGTTTTTCCTTCACAATATTGCTCGAGGGAAAGCACTTTTGTTTAAGTACTTGACCAAAGAGAGAATTAGGCTTGGTAAAGACATTTCACCCTTGTTTAACTAGAAGGGCAAGATTAAAGCTGCTGAAATTTCGAAATCCCAAACCACCTTGATCTTTACCTTTGCTCAGTTTACTCCATTTAACCCGTTGATTTTGGACTAATCCTCATTGAAGCCCCACCAGAACTTCCTCAACAATTGATCCAACCTTTTTGTTATGGATTAAGGGAGTAAAAAGATGCCCATTGTATAAGTAGGTATGGCCTGCAGAACTGATTTGATCAGAACCTCTTTTCCTGCTGTTGAAAGGCATTCTGTCTTCCAATTTGTTATCTTTGCCCAAGTTCTATCAATGAGGCCATGAAAAGCTGCAGTTTTGGCTCTCCCATTCATAGCAGGTAGCCCTAAGTAATTATCAATTGAACCATTTGACTTAACCCCTTGCAATTCTCAAGAGGGCTCTCTGATTCTCCATTGGAGTATTTTTGCTAGAAAAAATAGAGGATTTCTTCTTGTTAAGTACTTGACCAGAGCTCCTCTCATAGGTACCCAGAATCCTCATCAACCTACTCCACTCGAGTAAGTTAGATTTGCAAAAAATCATGCTGTCATCAGCAAAGAACAAGTGGCATACCCTTTGGGGGCCTTTGCCAATAAGGACACTTGACAGGTTGCCAATTGCTTCAGCCTTCTGTAGCATGCAAGATAGAACCTCTGCACATAGGATAAAAAGGTAAGGGATAGGGGATTCCCTTGCCTTAATCCTCTAGTTGGTTTGAAAGAGGCTTTTTAGGTTCACCATTGAGGAGTATTGAATACGAGACTGATGAAATACAGTTCAGCACAAGAGAGACCCAGCTGTGATGAAAACCCAACCTGCTCATAACAGAAGTAAGGAAAGTCCATTCCACACGATCATAGGCCTTACTCATATCTAACTTTAGAACCATGAAACTCCCCTTCGTTTTAGTTGTCATGGAGTGGAAAGTTTCGTGTGCCACTATAATGTTGTCAGTAATGGATCTACCTAGAACAAAAGAACTTTGATTGGAAGATAGAATGTCAGGAAGAACAAGTTTTAACCTCTTAGAGAGCATTTTGGTAACAATTTTGTAAACTACATTGCATAGACTAATAGTTCTAAAATCATCAACTCTAGGTTCTACTTGGCCACTGAGAATTCTCATATGAGAATTTTGAGTTTTAAGATGAAATATTAAAATATTATATTTTAATATTATTATTGTTTTAGGATTTGAAAAAGTTAAGAAAAAATTGAATAGTTTATTATATTTTATATGGGGATTTGGGAAAGTTGTAATGATGAGATGAGAATTTTATGTTTGAGATGAGAATTTCATGTGGCCAAACCGAACCTTAAGGTCTTTGATCTTAGGAATGAGAGTAATGAATGTTTCATTAACCCCCTCCAAGAAGCTCCCATGATTCAGTACATTGACGGCAAAACTGCACACTTCCTTGCCAAGTATTTCTCAATGGGATTGATGGAAGATGGTTGGGAAACCATCCGGGCCTGAGGACCTCATTCCTTTCATTTGAAACATTGCATCTTTGACATTATCTTCAGTGAAGTTTTGCAGCAGCATAGCATTCATCATAGGAGTTAGGGCGTTACCCGCCCCCCGCCCCTACATGGGTGGAGGGAGAGTTTTTTTCCCTGTACTCCGCCCCCGTCCGCTGACTCACTCAAAAATGAGTACCACAAAATCTATTCCAAGTGCAGGAGGATGTCCTGTAATAATTAGGAATAAATTCCTAGATCGTCTCCTCATGGAAAGTTACTCAAAAATTAAACTCGATGAAAAAGTGTGAAAAACTTCACAAAGAGAAAAAAAAACAGATGGTATGTGCAATGGATGAAGAGGTTACTAGTCATGGACTAGATTCATGTTTTTAGATTTTTGATTGTCGGATTAGAATGTAAATGACTAATAGATTAAATTCAGAAATTAATAAAACTAAATTAAGAATTTAAACTAGATTAGAAAATAAATGACAAACATGCACTGAATATTGAAAAACCCCAAATTAAAGGTTCAACACAAAGTTATGAAAATTAAATAAACATTATCTATAACAAAAATAAAATACACAAAAATAGCACAAGAACATAAAAATGAAAGAAGAGATAACAAATAAATAAAGATGCTCTACTCCAAAGAAAATAAAAGAGAAAAGTATCCGAAAGAAAAGAAACGCTGAACTGAAAAGCAATTAAAATGCTGAACGGAACAAGGAAATGTAAACAGAGAATAAGAACAGTAAGAATGAAGAAAAATTGTCTCCAACGTAAAAATGAAACATGAACCAAATAAGAACAACAACGTGAAAAAAATAAATCGCCGACTTCAACAAGGTCTGGAACTCTCCTAAAAATAAACTAAAACTCTACTCTACTGCACCTTCGTCTAAACGAAAGCAAGAAGAATAAAATAAGCCGCCTCTCTAAACGAGAAGAAAAGAAATAAAATTCAAGACTACCCTACTGCTATGGAAACGAAAAAAAAATAAAGAAACTCCGTCTAAAACTGAAAAAGAAAGAAAGAAAAAATAAATTACTTTGCTACCTCTAGCTAAACGGAAAAATAAGAAAATGACATGTTAAAACATGAAAGCTACCGAAAAAAAAATTGCATGGAATGAAAACAGAAAATAAACATTGCTCCACGTAAACTGCAGAAAAATCAAATAAAATGAAGTGCTGCCGAATGAAATAAAATGAAACTGAAATGAAACTGAAGCTCAAATAAAATGAAACTGAAGTGAACTGAAGCTCAAATAAAATGAAACTGAAGCTGCCGAAAGAAAGAAAGGAAATGAACACTGAACGAAGAAGGAAAGAAAAACTAAAAACTGTTGTCTTTAACAAAGTCTGAAGCAAACGAAAAACAGGAAAAGAAACCAGCAAAACAAGCTTCTGCTGCAACGCTCTAGTGCTGAGTAAATTCTGTGTGTGTATGTGTGTCCTCTAAGCTTCCAGCCCCTCAGTATTTATAAGGTTAGCTTGTGTGAGAGTTGCTGTTCTTTTTTATCCGTGAATGATGCTGGTCACCACGTTCTGGTTTTTCTCCCATGAGTTGCGTTACTTTATTTTCATTTCTGCATGTGCTTTTGTCTTCCTGTTTTCTGCATTGCTGAGCTGCATGTGTGAGTGCTTCTTCCAGCCGTGATTGTTGATTTCTTCATTGAGGTGCCGTGATTTACTGCTTGTTTTCCTGCTGTTGCAAGTTTCTTCATTTTCTCCCGTGAGTTGCTGCTGTGTGTTAGTTTCTGCATGTGAGGTGCTGCCCGAGTGATGCATGTGAATGAGCTTTCCTGCATGTGTTTTCTTCACTTTTTGGTTGCTGTTTTGTGTTCTGCATATGCTGTCCGAGTGATATTTCCTGCATGTGAATGCTGCCTTGAAAGACTTTCTGCATGTGTAGCTGCCTTGAAAGACTTTCTTCTGCATGTATGAGCTTGAGGTGCCGTGAGTTGATTTTTGCTTTTCTGAACTGCATTTTTGCATGTGTTTTTTTTTATTCCCAGCCGTGAGTTGCTTTTCTTGCATTTGTGCTTGACTTTTCTGCATGCTGTTTGTGTATTTTTGTTTTTCTGCATCATTTTTCTGCATATGCCGAGTGCTTGTTTTGCTCTGTCCAGGTGCATGTTTCAGCAGCTGAGATTTAACTTTCCATCAAATTTGAGGTGCCGTGATTGATGTCCACTTTCTGCATGTGCTGGTTTCTGCATGTGCTGTTGCCGTAGGTTGCTGTCCAGCTTTGTGTATGTGTATGCTTTCTATTCCCATCCGTGATTGATGCAAGTGTGAGTTGCTTCTGCCGTGGGATACTTTGCATTTGTTTCTTCAGTTTCTGCTACTGTGTTTTCTGCTTTGAGGTGCAACTTTCTCCTATTAATCCAGCCGACACACTCTTTTTCTCAATCAAGCACCGACTTCTCTCTTTCTTAACTCCAACCTCCTGAATGAAACTCAACTCCCCCACGTCTCTATCTCTTTCTCTCTTTCTTTCTCCCTTTCTTTGACCGACTCTCATCTCAACCAATTAAATTACTCCAGCACGTCTCTACCCTCTTCCATTTAATCAAGCACAAAAACTCCAACACGTCTCTACATTCTCTCTTCAAATTCCCCACCTACTTCTCACGTCAACTCCAACTTTTGGTAAGAATTTACCCCAAAAGATGAAAGAAATAACAATTGCCGACGGTTCTTCATTTGACGTGCTCCATGATTTTCATTCCGACAATTCTTTCAACATTTTCGGCTGCCCAAATCCACTGCTTTGAAAAACTCATATAGCATGCGCCGTGGCTCAGAATCGGATCTCCTTTGAATTTTATTTAAACTGAAAATAAGGAAATAACACTCGAAATAAATTAACAAGAAAAAAAATAGATTATTAAAAATATATTATATATGTGAGGAAATATTGTCCAATTAAACCATAGTTATAAAATTAAGCATAAACATGATATTAATCAATTTAAAAATTACAACTCGAATTTATGCTTATTAACTATTTTTCCATCTAAAACCAATAATAATGTCACGAAACATTTAAAATACATTGGTTTTAAATATCTAAAATATGCAATATCTCAGCTCAATCACACCCCCTAACTAGCTTTTTGCTAATCCTTGAGCAAAATAGTGAAAATTAATTGAGATGAATATTGCATAAAGATCGAAATTCAAACAAAAACAATCAAACTCAATTCTGAATTCTCACAAAAGTGACACGTTACTACTCAACCCCCAAGGGTTATACCCACCAAGACTATCTTCAACAATCTTTCACATAGAATTAAGGCAAATATCTCAGGACTCAAATGTGTGTGTGAGCTAAACTGGTTGTGTGTTCCTCATTACTAGCCATGATTTGTCATAGGATTTTTCAACCTTAAGATTAATCATTGTTGATTCTAACTACCTCAGAGCCCAAGGGACTAGCAGTTTTCACGCCAGCTCTGTTTTTAAAGGTTGGACACTCAACCCCCAAAGTCTTGGGTAACTGTTTCTAGCCCTTTTTACTTAGGAAAGTTCACTAAGCCGCCTTTATTTCTTCTTCGTTTTTTTTTTCTTTTTTCTTTTTTTTCTTTTCTTTTCTTTTCTTTTTGGCATGGCTCGGTAGTCCTGCAGTTTACTTCTCCAGTGTTAAATCAATGAATGGTAAATAAGGAACACTACAAGCGTAAGCATGTGCAAAATGTCCTTCAAACTTTGCCTTTCGTTCTACAGAAATCTTATCAAGTTTCATCTCAATAACTATAACATCCCGGTGTTTCAAGCCACATATCAACAAAATATGATGCATCAAAAATCATGCTCTATGTTTAAGCTTGAAAATAAATCTTCACAAATGATACTGCTCAATTATTCCACCAAGATGCTCAATCATAAATGTATCAGTGGGCATCAAGTTTTTTTTTTTTTTTTTGCACAATGCCATGGTTCCGCCCCTAACTAGTGAGAGACATAGTCCTCAATGAATCGAACGAAAGAAACAGAGTGCACAGAACTAAGCAAGCAAAACAAACAAATAACATGAGTAATAAAATCAAAGCAAAAGAACAAATAAAACTGTAAAGAAAACTGTAAAGAAGGAAAAACAAATCAAAATACTTCCCTGGGATTTTGCACAAGCAAGATCTCTTCATGTGGATCAAAATCCTTCAGAACTTTACGAGTGGGTTGCAAATAGTCCTTAAGAGTGCGTGGTGCAGGTGCGGCCATGTTTTCTGATTCAATTTCAATTTCGTCACCTGACTCACTCAAAGAAAAGACAGGCGAGCTATCTATCTCCAAGCTGTGTATACTACTCTCAACACTCGATGTGACTCTAAGCAACCTATTTGAACTGTCTCTCACCCATGACATGGAACATTAGTTTAGAGAAGCATAAAAAAATAACGAGTTTAAATTCAAGTTAAATTACTTTCCCCGGCAACGGCGCCAAAAACTTGACTCACCCAAAATTGAGTAGCACAAAAGCTATCCCAAGTGCAGGAGGATGTCGTGTAATAATTAGGAATAAATTCCTAAATCGTCTCCTCATGGAAAGTTACTCAAAAATTAAACTCGTTTAAAAAGTGTGAAAAACTTCACAAAGAGAAAAAAAAAACAGATGGTATGTGCAATGGATGAAGAGGTTACTAGTCATGGACTAGATTCATGTTTTTAGATTTTTGATTGTCGGATTAGAATGTAAATGACTAATAGATTAAATTTAGAAATTAATAAAACTAAATTAAGAATTTAAACTAGATTAGAAAATAAATGACAAACATGCACTGAATATTGCAAAACCCCAAATTAAAGGTTCAACACAAAGTTATGAAAATTAGATAAACATTATCTATAACAAAAATAATATACACAAAAATAGCACAAGAACATAAAAATGAAAGAAGAGATAACAAATAAATAAAGATGCTCTACTCCAAAGAAAATAAAAGAGAAAAGTATCCGAAAGAAAAGAAACGCTGAACTGAAAAGCAATTAAAATGCTGAACGGAACAAGGAAATGTAAACAGAGAATAAGAACAGTAAGATTGAAGAAAAATTGTCTCCAACGTAAAAATGAAACATGAACCAAATAAGAACAACAACGTGAAAAAAAATAAATCGCCGACTTCAACAAGGTCTGGAACTCTCCTAAAAAAAAACTAAAACTCTACTCTACTGCACCTTCGTCTAAACGAAAGCAAGAAGAATAAAATAAGCCGCCTCTCTAAACGAGAAGAAAAGAAATAAAATTCAAGACTACCCTACTGCTATGGAAACGAAAAAAAAATAAAGAAACTCCGTCTAAAACTGAAAAAGAAAGAAAGAAAAAATAAATTACTTTGCTACCTCTAGCTAAACGGAAAGATAAGAAAATGACATGTTAAAACATGAAAGCTACCGAAAAAAAAATTGCATGGAATGAAAACAGAAAATAAACATTGCTCCACGTAAACTGCAGAAAAATCAAATAAAATGAAGTGCTGCCGAATGAAATAAAATGAAACTGAAATGAAACTGAAGCTCAAATAAAATGAAACTGAAGTGAGCTGAAGCTCAAATAAAATGAAACTGAAGCTGCCGAAAGAAAGAAAGGAAATGAACACTGAACGAAGAAGGAAAGAAAAACTAAAAACTGTTGTCTTTAACAAAGTCTGAAGCAAACGAAAAACAGGAAAAGAAACCAGCAAAACAAGCTTCTGCTGCAACGCTCTAGTGCTGAGTAAATTCTGTGTGTGTATGTGTGTCCTCTAAGCTTCCAGCCCCTCAGTATTTATAAGGTTAGCTTGTGTGAGAGTTGCTGTTCTTTTTTATCCGTGAATGATGCTGGTCACCACGTTCTGGTTTTTCTCCCATGAGTTGCGTTACTTTATTTTCATTTCTGCATGTGCTTTTGTCTTCCTGTTTTCTGCATTGCTGAGCTGCATGTGTGAGTGCTTCTTCCAGCCGTGATTGTTGATTTCTTCATTGAGGTGCCGTGATTTACTGCTTGTTTTCCTGCTGTTGCAAGTTTCTTCATTTTCTCCCGTGAGTTGCTGCTGTGTGTTAGTTTCTGCATGTGAGGTGCTGCCCGAGTGATGCATGTGAATGAGCTTTCCTGCATGTGTTTTCTTCACTTTTTGGTTGCTGTTTTGTGTTCTGCATATGCTGTCTGAGTGATATTTCCTGCATGTGAATGCTGCCTTGAAAGACTTTCTGCATGTGTAGCTGCCTTGAAAGACTTTCTTCTGCATGTATGAGCTTGAGGTGCCGTGAGTTGATTTTTTGCTTTTCTGAACTGCATTTTTGCATGTGTTTTTTTTTTATTCCCAGCCGTGAGTTGCTTTTCTTGCATTTGTGCTTGACTTTTCTGCATGCTGTTTGTGTATTTTTTGTTTTTCTGCATCATTTTTCTGCATATGCCGAGTGCTTGTTTTGCTACTGTCCAGGTGCATGTTTCAGCATCTGAGATTTAACTTTCCATCAAATTTGAGGTGCCGTGATTGATGTCCACTTTCTGCATGTGCTGGTTTCTGCATGTGCTGTTGCCGTAGGTTGCTGTCCAGCTTTGTGTATGTGTATGCTTTCTATTCCCATCCGTGATTGATGCAAGTGTGAGTTGCTTCTGCCGTGGGATACTTTGCATTTGTTTCTTCAGTTTCTGCTACTGTGTTTTCTGCTTTGAGGTGCAACTTTCTCCTATTAATCCAGCCGACACACTCTTTTTCTCAATCAAGCACCGACTTCTCTCTTTCTTAACTCCAACCTCCTGAATGAAACTCAACTCCCCCACGTCTCTATCTCTTTCTCTCTTTCTTTCTCCCTTTCTTTGACGACTCTCATCTCAACCAATTAAATTACTCCAGCACGTCTCTACCCTCTTCCATTTAATCAAGCACAAAAACTCCAACACGTCTCTACATTCTCTCTTCAAATTCCCCACCTACTTCTCACGTCAACTCCAACTTTTGGTAAGAATTTACCCCAAAAGATGAAAGAAATAACAATTGCCGACGGTTCTTCATTTGACGTGCTCCATGATTTTCATTCCGACAATTCTTTCAACATTTTCGGCTGCCCAAATCCACTGCTTTGAAAAACTCATATAGCATGCGCCGTGGCTCAGAATCGGATCTCCTTTGAATTTTATTTAAACTGAAAATAAGGAAATAACACTCGAAATAAATTAACAAGAAAAAAAATAGATTATTAAAAATATATTATATATGTGAGGAAATATTGTCCAATTAAACCATAGTTATAAAATTAAGCATAAACATGATATTAATCAATTTAAAAATTACAACTCGAATTTATGCTTATTAACTATTTTTCCATCTAAAACCAATAATAATGTCACGAAACATTTAAAATACATTGGTTTTAAATATCTAAAATATGCAATATCTCAGCTCAATCACACCCCCTAACTAGCTTTTTGCTAATCCTTGAGCAAAATAGTGAAAATTAATTGAGATGAATATTGCATAAAGATCGAAATTCAAACAAAAACAATCAAACTCAATTCTGAATTCTCACAAAAGTGACACGTTACTACTCAACCCCCAAGGGTTATACCCACCAAGACTATCTTCAACAATCTTTCACATAGAATTAAGGCAAATATCTCAGGACTCAAATGTGTGTGTGGAGCTAAACTGGTTGTGTGTTCCTCATTACTAGCCATGATTTGTCATAGGATTTTTCAACCTTAAGATTAATCATTGTTGATTCTAACTACCTCAGAGCCCAAGGGACTAGCAGTTTTCACGCCAGCTCTGTTTTTAAAGGTTGGACACTCAACCCCCAAAGTCTTGGGTAACTGTTTCTAGCCCTTTTTACTTAGGAAAGTTCACTAAGCCGCCTTTATTTCTTCTTCGTTTTTTTTTTTTTTCTTTTTTTTTCTTTTCTTTTCTTTTCTTTTTGGCATGGCTCGGTAGTCCTGCAGTTTACTTCTCCAGTGTTAAATCAATGAATGGTAAATAAGGAACACTACAAGCGTAAGCATGTGCAAAATGTCCTTCAAACTTTGCCTTTCGTTCTACAGAAATCTTATCAAGTTTCATCTCAATAACTATAACATCCCGGTGTTTCAAGCCACATATCAACAAAATATGATGCATCAAAAATCATGCTCTATGTTTAAGCTTGAAAATAAATCTTCACAAATGATACTGCTCAATTATTCCACCAAGATGCTCAATCATAAATGTATCAGTGGGCATCAAGTTTTTTTTTTTTTTTTCACAATGCCATGGTTCCGCCCCTAACTAGTGAGAGACATAGTCCTCAATGAATCGAACGAAAGAAACAGAGTGCACAGAACTAAGCAAGCAAAACAAACAAATAACATGAGTAATAAAATCAAAGCAAAAGAACAAATAAAACTGTAAAGAAAACTGTAAAGAAGGAAAAACAAATCAAAATACTTCCCTGGGATTTTGCACAAGCAAGATCTCTTCATGTGGATCAAAATCCTTCAGAACTTTACGAGTGGGTTGCAAATAGTCCTTAAGAGTGCGTGGTGCAGGTGCGGCCATGTTTTCTGATTCAATTTCAATTTCGTCACCTGACTCACTCAAAGAAAAGACAGGCGAGCTATCTATCTCCAAGCTGTGTATACTACTCTCAACACTCGATGTGACTCTAAGCAACCTATTTGAACTGTCTCTCACCCATGACATGAAACATTAGTTTAGAGAAGCATAAAAAAATAACGAGTTTAAATTCAAGTTAAATTACTTTCCTGTACTCCGCGCACGCGTCCGAAACTTGACTCACCCAAAATGAGTACACAAAACTATCCAAGTGCAGGAGGATGTCTGTAATAATTAGGAATAAATTCCTAAATCGTCTCCTCATGGAAAGTTACTCAAAAATTAAACTCGTTTAAAAAGTGTGAAAAACTTCACAAAGAGAAAAAAAAACAGATGGTATGTGCAATGGATGAAGAGGTTACTAGTCATGGACTAGATTCATGTTTTTAGATTTTTGATTGTCGGATTAGAATGTAAATGACTAATAGATTAAATTCAGAAATTAATAAAACTAAATTAAGAATTTAAACTAGATTAGAAAATAAATGACAAACATGCACTGAATATTGAAAAACCCCAAATTAAAGGTTCAACACAAAGTTATGAAAATTAAATAAACATTATCTATAACAAAAATAAAATACACAAAAATAGCACAAGAACATAAAAATGAAAGAAGAGATAACAAATAAATAAAGATGCTCTACTCCAAAGAAAATAAAAGAGAAAAGTATCCGAAAGAAAAGAAACGCTGAACTGAAAAGCAATTAAAATGCTGAACGGAACAAGGAAATGTAAACAGAGAATAAGAACAGTAAGAATGAAGAAAAATTGTCTCCAACGTAAAAATGAAACATGAACCAAATAAGAACAACAACGTGAAAAAAATAAATCGCCGACTTCAACAAGGTCTGGAACTCTCCTAAAAAAAAACTAAAACTCTACTCTACTGCACCTTCGTCTAAACGAAAGCAAGAAGAATAAAATAAGCCGCCTCTCTAAACGAGAAGAAAAGAAATAAAATTCAAGACTACCCTACTGCTATGGAAACGAAAAAAAAATAAAGAAACTCCGTCTAAAACTGAAAAAGAAAGAAAGAAAAAATAAATTACTTTGCTACCTCTAGCTAAACGGAAAAATAAGAAAATGACATGTTAAAACATGAAAGCTACCGAAAAAAAAATTGCATGGAATGAAAACAGAAAATAAACATTGCTCCACGTAAACTGCAGAAAAATCAAATAAAATGAAGTGCTGCCGAATGAAATAAAATGAAACTGAAATGAAACTGAAGCTCAAATAAAATGAAACTGAAGTGAACTGAAGCTCAAATAAAATGAAACTGAAGCTGCCGAAAGAAAGAAAGGAAATGAACACTGAACGAAGAAGGAAAGAAAAACTAAAAACTGTTGTCTTTAACAAAGTCTGAAGCAAACGAAAAACAGGAAAAGAAACCAGCAAAACAAGCTTCTGCTGCAACGCTTTAGTGCTGAGTAAATTCTGTGTGTGTATGTGTGTCCTCTAAGCTTCCAGCCCCTCAGTATTTATAAGGTCAGCTTGTGTGAGAGTTGCTGTTCTTTTTTATCCGTGAATGATGCTGGTCACCACGTTCTGGTTTTTCTCCCGTGAGTTGCGTTACTTTATTTTCATTTTCTGCATGTGCTTTTGTCTTCCTGTTTTCTGCATTGCTGAGCTGCATGTGTGAGTGCTTCTTCCAGCCGTGATTGTTGATTTCTTCATTGAGGTGCCGTGATTTACTGCTTGTTTTCCTGCTGTTGCAAGTTTCTTCATTTTCTCCCGTGAGTTGCTGCTGTGTGTTAGTTTCTGCATGTGAGGTGCTGCCCGAGTGATGCATGTGAATGAGCTTTCCTGCATGTGTTTTCTTCACTTTTTGGTTGCTGTTTTGTGTTCTGCATATGCTGTCCGAGTGATATTTCCTGCATGTGAATGCTGCCTTGAAAGACTTTCTGCATGTGTAGCTGCCTTGAAAGACTTTCTTCTGCATGTATGAGCTTGAGGTGCCGTGAGTTGATTTTCTGCTTTTCTGAACTGCATTTTTGCATGTGTTTTTTTTTATTCCCAGCCGTGAGTTGCTTTTCTTGCATTTGTGCTTGACTTTTCTGCATGCTGTTTGTGTATTTTTGTTTTTCTGCATCATTTTTCTGCATATGCCGAGTGCTTGTTTTGCTGCTGTCCAGGTGCATGTTTCAGCAGCTGAGATTTAACTTTCCATCAAATTTGAGGTGCCGTGATTGATGTCCACTTTCTGCATGTGCTGGTTTCTGCATGTGCTGTTGCCGTAGGTTGCTGTCCAGCTTTGTGTATGTGTATGCTTTCTATTCCCATCCGTGATTGATGCAAGTGTGAGTTGCTTCTGCCGTGGGATACTTTGCATTTGTTTCTTCAGTTTCTGCTGCTGTGTTTTCTGCTTTGAGGTGCAACTTTCTCCTATTAATCCAGCCGACACACTCTTTTTCTCAATCAAGCACCGACTTCTCTCTTTCTTAACTCCAACCTCCTGAATGAAACTCAACTCCCCCACGTCTCTATCTCTTTCTCTCTTTCTTTCTCCCTTTCTTTGACCGACTCTCATCTCAACCAATTAAATTACTCCAGCACGTCTCTACCCTCTTACATTTAATCAAGCACAAAAACTCCAACACGTCTCTACATTCTCTATTCAAATTCCCCACCTACTTCTCACGTCAACTCCAACTTTTGGTAAGAATTTACCCCAAAAGATGAAAGAAATAACAATTGCCGACGGTTCTTCATTCGACGTGCTCCATGATTTTCATTCCGACAATTCTTTCAACATTTTCGGCTGCCCAAATCCACTGCTTTGAAAAACTCATATATCATGCGCCGTGGCTCAGAATCGGATCTCCTTTGAATTTTATTTAAACTGAAAATAAGGAAATAACACTCGAAATAAATTAACAAGAAAAAAATAGATTATTAAAAATATATTATATATGTGAGGAAATATTGTCCAATTAAACCATAGTTATAAAATTAAGCATAAACATGATATTAATCAATTTAAAAATTACAACTCGAATTTATGCTTATTAACTATTTTTCCATCTAAAACCAATAAAATGTCACGAAACATTTAAAATACATTGGTTTTAAATATCTAAAATATGCAATATCTCAGCTCAATCATCCGCCAACGAGGGTGTGGGCGTGGACATCCAACCGTCCGCCCCCCACATGCAAGTTTTCCAGGCCCGAAATGGCTCAGAAACACATTTAAACCTATTTTTGGGCTGAAAATTGAGTACAACTATATTTAGATATGAAAAAAATTTTAAAAAAGTTATGAATAGAAACTGTTAACTATTGACTAATTACTAAGTTCCAAGTTTCAACTAATACTACTAGTCTATTTAGTACTAAGTAATAACCATCACTAAGGCACTAAGTTATTAGAAATTTACAATGATACAAATTAAGAAAACTAATAAACTACTACAAAATTACAAAGACATATAAAAATAATAAATATTACAAATTGTACTATTAACGTTACAATTGTAAATTAACAAAATCATAACATTAGGAAGTTTGATTAATTTTGAGTGGCGGTGAGTTCACTGAGAGTCTCAGACTTAATTTATGTTCATTGTTGAGTGCTATGAGAATCAAATTCAAGATCATAAAACCTTCATTAATAATAAGTTAAAAATAAAATGAAGTAGAAATATAAATATAAAGTTATAAATATGAAAAAAAAATTAATTGATTAATTGTGCAAACCATGAGCAATAGTGGGTCTAGACTCTAATATACAAGAAGTCATATTGCAACGGAGGTAGCCATAGACACCATCCCAGGTATCACTGCAACAATTAAATTTGAAATTAACACCAATTAAATGAAAATAAATAA
The DNA here is from genome assembly GCA_011037825.1 of Carya cathayensis. NCBI lineage: Eukaryota > Viridiplantae > Streptophyta > Magnoliopsida > Fagales > Juglandaceae > Carya > Carya cathayensis. Next base: position 1,089,312 of record QGSO01000324.1, read on the forward strand.
ATAAAAATAAGAAAATTGAATTTAAGTGACAAATTACCAGATCTAGGCTCATTAGCACCCTCCTCCTCGGCATCGACCTGACAATAATCAATAACATTTGGAACACAAATTGGGCTCCCGTGATCCAATTTGAGGCGCAAATCAAATCCTCTATAGTGGTAGGATCTAATGAGCTCTATAATGGATCCTATATGCGCCCTCCAATGCTAAAGGCTGACTCTGAGGCTACGGTACTAATAAGAATGACTAAAATACTGCGGGTTATTTGTGCAAGGACAGGATACTTGGGGACATGTACCTTCCACAAGGATAAGATATAGAAGTCTCGTACATATAGTTCAAGATCCGCTGTGAAGTATTTGTCCATCTCTGATTTAGCCTCTGGAACACTCCTCGTGAAGGGGTTTTCGCTCCATCCTGTCACCCCAGTTCAATCTATGTTTTTTCTCAGCCCTGGGATCTACAACTAGTGGGGGGATAGGTGTAGGTGCCACAATATTACCACCCCGCAATATGGTAAACTCATCAAATAATCTATCAAAGCTTTCCCTAACTCTTGATGCAATATGCTCCACCTATACTCACCCGTAGACAATACCCAACTCATATACCATGCCATCCACCTTAAACCAGGGGTCAAGGACAACTGTTACGTATAACAACATATTAGCCCTATTGAAATCTCCCTCCAATACTTGTCGTACTTCTCCCTCATCAGCAATGCCATCTCTCGCAACCTAGTGTGACCACCCACGATAATCTCCTCTAGTTCTTCTTTTACCCTACATATTTGTTAATAAAAATGATGGGATGTAGGATATAAAGAACCAGATAAAGTCATGATAATCTCGTAGAAAAGCCTTAGAAAATCTACGAAAGTAGATACAACATCCCAGTCATAGGCTTCCCCAATCTAGTGTGATCCTCAAAATATTTTACATATTGAATGTCTTCTTCACCCAATAATGCAAATGCCAACTTATACTTTTGAGCGGCCTCCAACATAAAAAATGTTGAATTCCATCATGTAGTCAAATCAGTACAAAACCCTTTCTTTGATGTTAGGCTTGCAGACCTCGCAGTAACCTTGAATTTCTCCAATCTCGTAGGAGAATATCTCACCCATCTCATAGCAGTCCTGACTGTGACGCCCCCAAATTCCGCTTGGGATTGAACGGACATTTGAAGCGTCGGGACATGCAACACAAGGTTACCTGCCCCCGTTCATGACATATAAAATGCAATGTTCCTAACATGCATCTAGCATTATGCAATATTCACAGCGGATAATTTTTTTTTCTTTAGCAATACTATGCACCAAACTAAAAATATCCCAAATACTTGAAACATATTTCATACATAAAGGCATACTAAAAAGCCGTGATCACCACACTAATCCAAAATGGTTGTGATCAAAAGAATACTTGAAATACAATTCCAAAAGTACAAGTAGTAACCTAAGATAAATACTATGCCATCATCAACATCGCACCGTGGCCTAGTCGACCGTATTCAGTTGGTCAGATTCCAATTCTCCTTCGGGTCCTGTAACAAGATCTACCATTCGGGGGGAATGGTAGTTGGGACTACCACAGTGAGATTTGATTACAAATCTCAATAAGTTAACATAAAAATTCCACACAGATTAAAGATGCATGCATGGCAGTAAAAGCATAAATGCATAAGTATAGTTGTACATAAGCATAGCATGACTTGACATATAGCATGACATAACCAAAACTTAAACGTGAACTGAACTTGACTTAACATGACATGAACTTGAGCTTAAAACATAACATGGACTAACAACATAACATGAACGTGAAACATAACATGGACTTGAAATATAGCATGAATGTAAACATGCATAACATAAATAAGAACTTGAAAATAACATAAACTTGAACATAACATGACATAAACTTAAACATAACATGATCATGAACATACATGTACGTGAGCATAACATAACATGGACTTGATCTGAAACTTGACTTAATATAAACTTGGAATCTTATTCAATTGTCTTGATTAATAACGTGTATTAATACGTACTCCACAGTTGTTGTGGACTCATGTATTCTACGTGTCACAATTGCTGTGTCTCACATAGTGTATGCTCCACAGTTGTTGTGGCCCTATACTTCATGCTCCACAATCGTTGTGGCCCCATGAATACATGTAACATAAAATATAATACGTACTCCATAGTTGTTGTGGCCCCACGTATTATACGTAACATAAATTGCTGTGTAACAGATAATTATTCATTAGAAATTAAATCATGCGTAACAGATATACATGTAATGACATTGCATGACATGGGATATATGATAACATACATACACAAATTGTAGTTCCCTTACCCATCACACATACACAATAAACTGATAGTAAGTTAGAGGCTAACTTACCTCGATCTTCGCGTTCTATGAGAATAGAGCACGAAACACAAGGAACTGCACAATAGCTGGAAGAGGAAAACTCAAATCCTTAAGATTTTCAATTCTGAACTCGATTGCCATATTGTGAGCACTTGCAACACCACGGGAAACTTGAGGTTTCATTATACTCGGAAGAGATAATTTGACTTCAGAAAGCCTTTGCACTAAATCAAGTTCATTAAAATTATCAATAACAACCAAACAAACAACTCATTTCTCAATCCATATACTCTTAGCCGTAGTCAACCACAAGATGACACCCGTCACCCAGGACTATAAGCCAAATCACCACTGCTTCGGGACACTGTCATACAGTTTCCCAACACTACACCATACGCTCTACACTTCTTTGTTACGCCATCCAACCCTTCGTGACACGCCATCCGGTGTATCACAACCTAGTACAGAGTACACTCACTTGAACTCTCTTCCATATACACGCCATATCACAACTATGGCATCCATTTCACGCCCAAACTTCACAGTACAGTCCACAAAACTACAAAATCAAGCCCAACACTTCACAACCACACTTCGCTTCACAACTACGCAGCGAACTCCAAAAATACAACTACACAGTCCACAAACCAATCAACTAACTACTTTAAACGTAAATAACTAGAGATAGAGGGTTATACCATCGACGGGATAACCCGTGCGTCGCTTGCTGCTCATCACAAACATGCATCGGAGGAACGTACGTGGCGGTAACACCGCGTACGGTGGCTGTCCACCACATAAAGTGGTAGTTTGGGACTGAGAAAAACTAAGCGTGGCCTTGGAAGACTCATGGTCGCCTTGTGATGGTCAAAGGTGGCGGAGCACGGCGGCATCACGCCATGAACAGTAAAACCGAACGGTGGGAGGAGACGTGAGGTAGCGAAATGCCATAGAACTCCATGGCAAACTAGGGAAAGGTAGATGAACATGTGGTGGAGTTGTGGTGGCAAGGTGGTGGTCGTACGGTGGCTAACGGTGGTGGATCGGCCGTTTGAAGCCATTTTCGGCCTTGGAGAGTGAGGGAGAGTGAGAGCTCTACAAAGCTCCGTTAGCCATGAAATTTCTTGGAGAGGTTCATGGGGATGAGAGGAACAAGATGGTGGTGGTGAAACACCATGGGTGGCCGTGTACGGTGGTGCACGGCGGTGCAACCGAAAGTGTGATTTGAGAGACCCATATGAGAAAGAATGAGAGTTAGGGGAAAAGAAAGACATGGGGAGGAAGCCCTTGATGAGGTGAATCCATTGGTGGTGCTTGGTGGTTGATTTGGCCGTGTATGGTGGTCCAAAATGGTGAAAAAGCCTTAAAGACCCATTTCTTTGGAGGAGAAAGGAGAGAGAGTGGGTGGCCGGTTTATCTCACCACCGGTTGGAAAGTGTTCACCGGAGGGAGTAGATCACGCCGGTATGGGAGGTGAGGCACGGCGGCCGGAGGTGGCGCCGGTAGGAAGCTCAAACCGATTGGTTATGGAGGAAGGCCATCGTGTACGTTGGCCATGCTTGGGGAAGAAGGAGAGGAAAGAGAGGAGAGAGAAAAAGAAAGAAGAAAAAAAAAGAAAAAAGAAAAAAATGAAGGAAAAAGGGTAGGGGCCAGGTAATTAACTTTAATCCTACGTTTCGGGATCCTCAAATAATCCAACGGTGAGTTAAAACACTGATTTGAAAACGCGTAAGTGTTTTATTTTAAATAAAACATTTTAAATAAAACACTACGATGAATTAAGGTAGAATATTATTTTATAAACTAAAATTTATAAAATAATATTTCCTCATCATTATTTAAAATGATAAAGTACCGTTAATTAATCGAAGAGGATAAAATCATTTAAATTAATAAAACACTTAATTACAACACTGAGAGGAATTAAGATAGAATATTATTTTATAAACTAAAGTTTATAAAAATAATATTTTCTTCATCATTATATAAAATGATAAAGTATCATTAATTAATCAAAGTGCATAAAACACTTAAATAAACACTGAGAGGAATTAAGATAGATTATTATTTTATAAACTAAGGTTTATAAAATAATATTTCTTCATCATTATTAAAATGATAAAGTATCTTTAATCACTCAAATAGGATAAAACCATTTAATTTAAATAAGAGTTTTCAACGTAAAATTAAACCTCTTAATATCTTAAAACAACTAAAATATTTAATCTAAGTAATAATCCACAATTATAATATTTTCAGAGCTCATTAAATTATTATAATTGTGCTACTTTAAATCAAGCTTATCTAATACTTTGAAATCCGGTGGATAAGATCCGGAATACGCCATCGAGGTACAACGCTTAGGATAACTCTGTTCATGATTTTACAGTTGTCGGTGAAGAACAAAATAACGTGATTTACGGAAAAAGATAAATTATGCACGTGATTTCGGGTGAGGGTAGAGACGAGAGAGATAGTGATTGCTGTCGGGAAAGAATCCAAAACTGATTGCCGTACTGTCTAATATGTGCGAAAAAGAAAGAGAAGGGTGAGGAGATAAGGCTAAATTGTAGCGGGCTGTTACACTGACTCTCACAATCAAGTCATGAAGATTTTTCATACCATCATTGACAATAAGATTAATAATTTGTGCCATACATCTCACATGCAAATAATCACCAACCAATATTGTCTTATTTGCCTCTCTAAGAAAGGTCTTAAGATATCTCAAAGCAACATCGTTAGACGAGGCATTATCAACTGTGCATGTCACAACGTGCGTCAACCCTCACTCCGTTATAGCAGCCTCCAAGGCCCTTCCAATCGTCTCACCCTTATGATCGGTAATTTGACAAAATTTGAGAGTTTTCTTATACAATGTCCAATCACAATCAATAAAATGACAAGCCAAAGACATGTAATTAAAATTTTGGACAAATGTCCAACAATCAGTGGTGAAGCAAACAAACTGACCTGCCAAAAAATCCCATAACTTCTCTTTTTTTAGATCGATAACGTTTTTTTACATCCTTTGCCACCGTATGGCGATAAGGAAGTCGAAACCTTAGTTCCAAGTAGTGAGAATACGCTTGGAACCCTTTCCCATCCACAATTTGAAAAGATAGCTCGTCCATGATGATCATATGAGCTAGCTGTATCCTACACTCCTCGGGATCATACTTCATGTACCCCTTCAACGTTACACCTCTACTACTCCTATCCTCCATTTTTATAAGTCCAATTTCTAGCCTAGATTGGCTCTTCTCTTGCAAAGATCTTAGAATTGGACTTTTTTTACATTTCTCTTCTAAGTGCACCTTTAATTGTGAGTTGCCATGTTTCTTATAGTGGCATCCATAAATTTTACCACAATGGTTACAATTGGCTTGGGGGTTATTAGGGTCACCGCCCTCTAGTTTGATGAAGTAAGACCAAATTATGGAAGCAGGTTTCTTATTGGGCTTGGGGGTGGGGCAAGGTTCCGTAATAGTAGGCATAGTGGTAGGCATAGTGATAGTGATACGAGTAGGGGTAGAGGCAGATGTACCCTCAATAGGGGAGCTCACACTAGAATCTGTCAGCATTTCCATTAACTCAAGCAAACAACAAATATGAAATTATAGCAAACATGAAAAGTTATAGCAAACAACAAATCCCAAATGATGTTGTTTTCTTTACACAAGCATATAATATATTTTTTCGCAATAATTTGTCGAAATCTGTTATCATAAATAGATTAAAAAATGATACACGTATTAAATTAATTAATCCCTTCTTTGATGTCCATGTGACGAAATTAATTAATCTGCATGATTCTCATCTAATTAATGTCTTACAAACTACAAAATGAAATTAATTAATCCATTATCATATATTGTATGTAAGAATCCATTTATAAATCACACAAAATCCAAATAAATCGCAAAACCCAAATAAATCACACAAAACCCTAATAAATCACAATCGGATCCATCACAATTCACATACACACAATCAATCCTCCACAGTATACAATTCACAATCTCATTCTCCATCTCCACTAATCCAATCCTCCATTTAATTCCATAAAAATATCAAATTAAAAAAAAATAAGAGTCCAACAGATATTGGGGAATTGGACTCACCTTCGGTGACGACGGCTCGTTGGCGAGCACAAACGGTGGCGAGGAGGTCACTGACTAAGGACTCACTGTAGTGCGACAGAGGGCTGTGACAGTGGAGAGGAGGTCATGATGACACAGACTGGTGTTGAGAGGGCTACAGCGCCGGTAAACAGCAACTGAGAATAATAATATGGCAAGGAGAGGGCTTTAGATCGCCGCCGGTTTGGGGGGGGGGTTTAGGTTAGTAAAAACAACGCCGTTTTGGTCACTGAAGGTGTTTTCTTAAATATATATATTATATAAATATATATAATTGTATATATAAATGGGTCGGGGTTCCACCCTAACCCACCCCCGCCGAACACACAAACATGAGTGGGGGGTCCCCCCCCCCCCTCCCCCCCGTGAGGACGGGGTAATCCGCCTCGCCACATAAGGCGGGGCCCCGTTGCCCACCCCTAATATGACTAATCTTAGGAGGCACATCTTCTAGCACACATCAATATCAGATGGAATAGAAGAGGTAAACAAAGCAGATAAATAATTTGTAAAAATTTCACCAATTTGTTGCTTATGAGTGGCCAGATTGTTATTAGGGTCGAGCACTTGAGAAATTTTATTTGTCCTCCTTCTTTAAGTGGTGTGCAAGTGACAGAATCTTGTATTCCTGTCTCTATTTTTCAGCCAGTGCTATTTAGCCCTTTGCTTCCACTTTAGCTCTTCCTCACTAAGTGATTGTTCGATTTCTCTATGAAGTAGAAGAACCACATCTACTTGGTCTCCTTGGTTTGAGGCTTGCAGCTCCTCCAACTTCTTCACCTTCCTTTTGATTTTAGCTGAGGCCTTTGTGTTATTAGACCCCTTCTACTTCTTAAGAGCAAGACAACAGTTAACCAGCCTCCTACTCATGGTTGATGCAGCATCTTCCCCCACTGCCACCTTACCCCAAGCCTCTTTAATAGTGTGTGAAACCCCATCCTTCAAATTCCAAGCAGCTTCAAATATGAAGAGGTAAGACTTGCTGGGTCTAAGACAAGCTTTACTACCCACATGAATGAGGAGAGGAGAATGGTCAAACTTTATGGCTGGAATCACTTGACAGCAAGAGTCATTGAAACAATTCAACCAGTTAATGTTTGCCAAGGCTCTGTTAAGCTTTTCTTTCGTAAAATCACCATCCCTCCTATTATTGGCCCAGGTTAAAAAAAGGGCACTGAGTCAGAATAGAGTTTAGGGAACAATCCAGGATGGCTTCCCGAAAGCTTTCCATTTGTTTGTAGGGTCTAAGGCCACCACCTTCTTTTTCACTTTGGCAAGTAAGTTCATTAAAGTCTCCACGACATAACCATGCCATCGATTGTCCAGGTTTGCAGGTCCTCAATAGCTCCCAACTCATGTTTCTTTTTGCTGTCTCAGGATGGCCATAGAAACCAGTAAAGAGCCATGAGGGAGAGTCTGGATAGAAAGTAACATGGGCACTTATGTGCCATCTTGAGTAGTTAAAAATGGTCACATCAGTTTTACAATTCCACATTAAGGCTAACCCTCCACTACTACCTCTACTTTCCACCACCAAGCAAGAATCAAATTTAAGGATTTTAGTAACTTCTTCTATTATGTTTTTAGAGCACTTTGTTTGCATAAGAAACACCATACTGGGGGACTTGTCCTTAATCAGCAAATTAAGAATATTAACTGTCCGATGATTTCCAAACTTTCGACAGTTCCAACTTAGACACCTCATTGTATTTGGTGGTGTTGCCTAGCAGCCACCACCTTCTTTCTAGGTTGCACCACGTTGCTGGTTTTACCAGTTTTATATTGTTTAGTTGTATTTCCATATGAGTTTGAGAGAGGACCTGGGTCCACTTTTCTTTTGTTACCACCATTGGAAGGGGACTAACTAAAAGAGACTGAGAGCCTAGGGGAACAGACCTGTCTCGTGCCCTTATTTTCCATGAGGTTTTCTGTCTCGATGAAGTTAAGACCTTTATTTTCTGGTCCTAGAACGCGTCCAGAGACTTGATTTGACTAGCAGGAGAGTAGCTAGCAGTTTGGGGTTCCATGTTTGGACCACTTTCCTTATTAGTGTCAACAAGTTTTTCCTTTTCCATCTTAGCACTGCTCTATCCCCCCCTTCTTAGAGATACCCCTTCCTATTTTGGCACTGAATCCCTACCAACGTCCATCAGGTCAGAGAAAGATGAATTCAACTTTTTCCTTTCTAGTACCATGTCTGTAGGGAGATCTTCCTGCACCTCTTCCCTGCTTTGGTTTCCCATATAGTAGCCTTTTTAGGGATACACACCTTTGAGTCAACAGTTCTTCCTCCATAACTAATATTATCTTCAGACTACATCCAAGAGATGTCCTTTTGCAAAGCAAAGACTCACCTCACCTCAAATGAGAGAGGACCTGGTTGATATTGTTGTTTGTTCTTAAGTTTGTTCAAATAAATCCACAAAATAACAATGCTTGGTGCGATAGATTAGATTATAAAAATACTTTTATTATAAAGAAAATTTAACATTTTTTTAACATTAGTTTATAAAGTAAATTTAAATATTATATGAAACCATGTTATTTTGTGAAGTCTTTTTATGACTGTAGTACTTCTCTCTCATGTATGTCACGTGGAAAAGAAAAAACTGAATTTGAAACCGTTTTAACATTACAAAGCATAACATTGCCTTAGTATAACTTGCATAAAACAAAAGCACTTGCTAAAGAGGAATTTTTCACTTAAACAATCGGTAGATCTGTCAAAAGTTCTAAGGTGTATGATAGCCTAATGTAGTCAGCTGATATCTCAGCAATTGTCAGGTGCTGAAAGCCTGCGAGTGTTGTATGAATTGCAGTGACCGCACTTGTGCCCTAAAATGTGAAAGCAAGCTTCGCCATTACTGTTGCAATCATTGCAAAGAATTGAAACCTGAAAAATGCCCCTGAAACTCAGTATACTTTTAGTAGACCAAACTGCTTTGAAATAGTCAGATCAAACTATCCGCCACAAGGTTATGCATATTGACTTTCAGTACATTACAGATTAGGAATGGAGGGGAATAGGGTAAGCAACATCACACAAATTTCCATCTCTTTTAGAAAGAGGAATGAGTATTGTCACACAAGTATACACAAGTAAAATTGTGATCAAAGGTCATCGATCACTGAAGTGTGTTTCATGATCTATGCACTTACTCCTTTTTCTATGTCACATTAATGCAAGGCACAAGAATAGTCAACCTGGAAAACCTTTTGTAAGTATATTCATGGATGCAGATTCCAAATTTCTCTACAGCAATATATAATGAAATTCAGAAAAAAGGGGTCCAAACATGCTTTTCTCAGCCCCCTCCCCTTCCTTTGAATAACACTAATTGCCCTTTTGAGGTGTAATGGATGCTCAAAATTAAGCATGGAGAGCATGGATACAAAGTTGTGTCTACTTTGAATTCCAGTTTAACGTACTCTGTTCTTCTGAAAAGAAATGACCAGTAGGCCTAGGTTAAGATGGTTGACATGATCACCCTTGTAGTGATCATTAATGAGAAAAGCAAAGACCACCTCGGTGGTGGGAAAAGTGTTCCAAATGGCAAAATTCTTAGCCCAAAAAATCACATAACAAACCAATCTGAATTATTTTTAATGGGCTTTAAAAATCACTCTTCCTAAGGTTTTCCTCCAAACTGAGTCTAAAATTAACGTGGAAATTGATGCATAAAATATACAGGCATGGAGTTTGTGTGCATAAGAGCAAGCTAACAGACAGAAGAGGATGGATGAAGAAACTACCTTGTATTGGTATTCCTCGGGCATGGCAGTAGCTTCTATCTATCACAGGTACATAATCATATAAGAATATAACCACTTTGTATAAAATGCAAGTACAGAAAATAGTCATCGCAAGCAGAAAACATTATCAAATAATATTTATTAAATCAACTGTAAATAAACTATAATATACTTCTCAACATAAACATACAAATACACAACAAGTATAGCAAAGGCACACATACCCACAGCATCCAGGCTATCATCAGCAGCCTAGTAAACAAGCCAAGCTACATAGAGCAGGCTATTTAGCTTTGACTTTCAGAAATCTATCTCATTTTAAATACAACCTCAGTAAAATTAGCAGGATGTAGCTAATTTTTCTAAAAGTCATGTCCATCAACTTGGATTGATAGATTCATTATAGGATCATGGAATCTAAATACCAAATCTTAAAATGAGAGAGAATGAGAAATTAGGATGTCACTCAGGGTTCCTGTCATTTATGAAAACAAATTAGCCAAGCAGGAAAGCTTCAACACTATCTCACTTAATAACCATAAAGGAATGTTCAAGGTCAAGGCAATCGCTTTTCATTTTACCCAGTAAACCTTAATTGGTGTAGATATCCATATGTAATCTAGAATCCAACATGTTGCCTTCTTATAGAACAGGGATAATCTAACTCCCAACTTAATTAAGAAAAAAGATCTGGGATCAAAGTTTCTCAAGCAGTTGTGTGTGTGTCAGAGACAGAGAGAGACAGAGACAGAGAACATTGCAGTTTGCAGTTGTTCTAAATAGCGCATTTCAAAATAAATGCCAACTTTGGAGAATTCTTTATATCTGCACTGCTGATAATTTAGAGACAAATTGGATAATTTAGAGAAGCAAGCGATTCTGTGGGATTTGGGCAGGGATTAGCAATCTTTAGCCAGATTATCAAAGGGAAATTGCATGTCAAAGACTGCGTATCCAAAATATACCACTAAATAAGTCTGCACCTTAAGTATCAAAAAATCTCTGAACCTAGAAGCTAATAAATTAGATAGGATAATTGATTAAAACAAAGTGATTATCCAAATTAAAACATGAAGCACAAGTATTGTGGCCATAGAAAAAATAAAATCTTTGTACTCAGACTATTGTGTAAATTTGATTAACAAAGATCTAATGCTGTTGCTTATTAGTCCTGATTTCTTCCCAAGCTACACCCTCTCATGCATAGCCACTATTTCCCAGAGATCTCTTGCATCAATTTATTAACAAACACACTACCCACAATATCTGGCACCTTTTGATTTCTTTCATCCTTTTCTAAGATACAAAGTGCACGGAGGCGCAACCCATGTACATGAGAAAATTGACAATGGAATAGTATAACAATACTCCAAACAAGAAAGAGAAACTGGCTGCTCAACTTAACTCAGCTCAAACTAAACCTTAAACCCAAATGGTGCCAGATATTCTGGCTCGTGTGTTTGTTAATAAATTGATGCAAGAGAGAAAATAGTGGCCATGCATGGGGAGGATGTAGGTATGGAAGAAATAATTTTCTAAGATACAAAGTCACGAAGGTGCAACCTGTGTTGATGAGAAAACTGACAATAGTATAACAATACCCTCAAAAAGAAAGAGAAACAGGCTTCTCAACTTAACTCAGCTGAAACTAAACCTTAAACCCAAAAAAATAAGATAAAAAGTCCAACATGAACCTTTAATCAACAAAGAATCTTCAAAACAATCTTGTCTATGTTCGGGACAAATACAATCATACACATTTGTTTATATCACCTTTTTCTAATCTTTCTGAGAAAGTATTGAACATCGCAAAGCATACCGTGTAGTGGTGCATAACAACACCAACAAAACTAAGAGTCTGGTGGTTTAGTGGTTTCATATGACATGAACTTTAAAACTTGTAGCTGCCATAGAAACATATTCCCATGATGGACAGGCGTGCAGAATCTAAACTAAAATCACAGTCAACCGTTGACCAAATTTATGTAACGAACAAGGCTCAATACAAATGAACAGAAAAATGAAAGATACTTTTTCAGTTTTTATGGCAATTATATAATAAAAAAATCCCCATACCTCCTCATCTAACAATTTCCAGAAAACAGACATATCAGTCACTGTCTTGGAGCATATAGGACATCGATACCTATTTGATAAATCCATCAAATAGCACAATTTAAAAAAAAAAAAATTATTTAACATTTAAAAAGAACACAGAAATGAATGAATAATTTCAAAAGTAGCTAAACTTAACATATTCTGTTTCTTCATATCATCAAAGCAGTCCATATGTATCGTGTGTCCACACTTCAAAATTTTGGTGGCTTTGATCGAGTCAAAAAGATACTGTCAGCATAAAAGCAACTTGTTAGAACTGGAAACTCTTTTAACTTTAAAAAAAGTCGACACTCAATGCAAGAACCTCATAACAAACAGGGCAGAAATTCTTCATGGAGTTCTCCACACATGAGTGATTATCAAGAATGTCCACTGGATAGCAAGAATACCACAATAATAAAAAATTCAACTAATAGCCAGAACATAGCAGATAAAAATTAATGTATAATATAAGCAAAGAGAGTCAAGCGTTCATTGATAAAAGAAAACAGCCCAACATTTGAACAAAGTGCCAAACATGAAAATTTGGCACATCATTCATCCCTCTCACCTCTCACCCATTATCATTTCAGCCCCAATCCCTCTCACCTCTCCAGATTGTAAAAGTAAATAAAGATTTTCATGTCATAGTGGCAAATCAATGAGTATATATACTATCAAAAAAACCTTCATGCAGACTACAACCCAACTTTTTTACCCTACCTATCCTAAATTTCTCCAAATCTGCACCCTATTTGGCAGACTAAATGGTCATTTCTAAGAACTGTGAGTCCCTTGTAACAAAAAGAGGATCCCCTTGCCTACTGTCTCTGTTTATCTGAAATGAACATTAAACGTAGTTTTGCTTTCTTAATTATGTGTGAAAATATATTTCTTTATCAGTAATGATGTGTAAAATTACTGTGGCATGACAATCCTCCAACAGTGTATAAATACTTATTCTTCTTCCTTTTTGTCTTTTTTTTTTTTTTTTGTGCAAGAGAAACCGTGCATAACTATAATTGAATTACCAGAATGATTGCCAATTTCAATAGTTAAAATTCTATCAGGCCTCAGTATATGAAATGTTTTTAATCAATAGATCAACAATAACACTCTAACTTCAAAGAAACCCAGCAATACAATAATCAAATATTACGAATAACAACCAGAATCTCATGTATTAAAAAAAAATGAAAGAACTTTTTTGGCACTAAACATTGGATCCATCCATATTGTGGTAAGATTTTCTGCTTTCTAACAGAGAATTTGAACCTCTTTAGATTGAAAAAAGCCACATGGCCGATAACGGTGAGTCCTCTCCTTGAAGGTGGAGGTTTTTTCTCTCTAGGAGAGCCTAGTCTCTTAAACTAGTTTTTCAGCTGGTTTGAAGAGGAAACATGGAGGAAGATTTAGCAAGACAATGGGAAGGTCTCAGTCTAACTGAGAAGGAAAAAGGAGAGGTGGTTCTGCCTTCAAGCTTGGTAGACAAAGTCAAGCAACAAAGCCAGTTCTGTGTTCTGGTTATGATCATTGCTGAAAGACCAGTGAACAGAGAAGCCTTCAAAACTACAATGTCCAAGGTGTGGAGATGCAAGAGCTGGATTCAGTTTACAGAAGTTGGAACAAACAAATACTTAGTAGAGTTTCATCTTGAGAGGGATCTCCAACAAGTCATACGTGGAAGACCATGGTCCTTTGATAGGTGGCTACTATGTCTGAATTTATATCAAGGGAATAGCTCCATTAATGAAGTCCCTTTCTCAACAGAGGAGTTCTGGGTGCAGGCCTTTAATATGCCATTAGCAAGCATGACTGAGGAAGTTGGAACCAGGATTGGTAATGCCATTGGAAAGTTTTTAATGGTCCAAGCAGATGAGAGGGGGATTGGATGGGGCAAATTCTTGAGGATAAAGGTGGAGTTGGATATTTCCAAAGCTCTCCAAAGAGGCCTTTTTCTGTCTGTTGAAGGTAAAAGAACTTGGATCCCCCTCAAATATGAACGTTTGCCTTCCTTTTGTTTTAAATGTGGTGTGATTAAGCATGCACAGAAGGGCTGTTCTGCTACACTCCCAGACCACAAGCTGCAATATGGGACTTGGCTCCGAGCCCCAGCAGCTAGAGAGAGTGACTTCTTAACAAAGAAGTATGGTTCAGAAGGCTCACCTGAAGAACCAGAGAAGCAGCCGTGGGAGGAGGAGAGAGTGGTTGGGGATGACTCTCCAATCAAGAAAGATGGGACCAGCTCAGGTGGTCAGAAAACTAGCCTGCATGATGGAGACCTCTCAGCTGCCAAAATGGTAACTAAATCAGAACTTTCTAATGCCCAGAAAATGCAGTGCAAGCAGACACCAAATAAGGAAACAGATGGACATCTACTCTGGGACATACCAGAGAAGCCTTTCCTGAGTGCAGAAAACTGTCTGATGCAAGGTGTTGAGGTATCTGAACCTCTTAGCTGCAAACCAAATAACATCATCCAAGAAAAGGCCCACAACACAAAATTAGCCCACGAGATCAACAGTGACCTGAAGGCCCAGACTACATCTATGGCCCATTTTGTTTCAGACCAAGTCCAACTCCTGCAGAAGATGAAGAGGCAAGCAACCTGGAAAAGGAAAGCAAGAGACAGAAGTAGTGATGGGCTGGTTACAGAGATAGAACAAGACAAAGAGAATAGGCACTGTGGCTCTAAGAGAGATGGGATTAATACTACCAGTGCAGTTACAACAAGGTCTTTCAAGAAGGCCAAGAGTGAGCAAAGACATGCCTTGTCTTTAAACAAGGATGACATGGTGGTGGCTGGATTCCAGCCCCACCTTTTGAGATGAGTTGCTTAAGCTGGAACTGCCGAGGGCTTGGGAACCCTCGGTCAGTTAATAATTTGCTCCTTATGGTGCAACATAAGTCCCCATCCTTTGTTTTCTTAATGGAAACAAAGAGTAAGAGAGTCAAGGTGGAATCAGTAAAGAGGTTGCTAAACTATGATCATGGCTTTATAGTCAATCCAGTTGGAACTAGAGGAGGTCTAGCTTTTTTCTGGAAGGATGAAGTTGAGGCTGAGGTTTTGTCCTATACTCAGTCCCACATCTCTCTGTCAATCACTGGCATGATAGAGGGAACAACATGGACCCTAACTGGCTTCTATGGCCACCCAAAAACAGAAAAAAGGCACGAGAGTTGGTCACTACTTGAAGCCCTTAAGCCAACCACAAATTCTGGATGGCTATGTGTAGGGGATTTCAATGAAATCCTACACTATGGAGAGAAGTGTGGAGGTCCCCTGAGACCACTTAAACAAATGGAGCTATTTAGAGAGGCCATTGACAAATGTGGTCTGCTGGATATGGGGTACTCAGGAAATAAGTTCACCTGGACAAATGGAAGGCAAGGGATGGCTTTCACAAAAGAGAGATTAGATAGGGCCCTCTGCAATGGGAAGTGGCTTGAGCTATACACAGACCCTAAGGTTCTTACCCTCCCCTCATTAAGCTCAGATCACAACCCAATTTGGATCACTATGGATCAACTTAGTGCTGCACCCAACAGAAGTAAGAGGCCTTTCAGGTTTGAAGCTAGCTGGACATTTAGTGAAGACTGCTACAAAATAGTGGAAGAGGCTTGGAAGGCCCCACCCGTGGCTGGTAACATAACAAACCTCATCTCAAAAAACCTGCAGCACTGTCAACAAAAGCTTACTCAGTGGGGCAGTCAAAAGTTTGGTAATTCTAAGAAAAGAATCCAAGATCAGTTGGCACATCTATCCTATCTTCAGGACAGAAACTCAGGCCATCTCACAGCTGAAATCCAGAAAGTCCAAAGAGAGGTGAATGTAACCTTAGAGTCTGATAACATGAAGTGGAAGCAAAGGGCCAAACAGAGGTGGCTGAAGGAGGGAGATAGGAATACTAAGTTCTTCCACCAAGCTGCATCCCAGAGAAGGAAAACAAACATGATCAAGAAGCTGGTGGATAGCAATGACCAGACTGTTACCTCGAGTAAGGGAATTTCTGAAATGTTCCAAAGCTACTTCACTGATCTCTTCACTTCCTCAAACCCTACTCAACCCTTCAATTGCATCTCTTCATTAGAGGCCCGAGTGACTGAGTCCCAAAATGAGTCTCTTAACAGACCCTACTGCACTCAGGAAGTGGAAGAAGCTCTTTTCAGCATGAATGGTCTAAGCTCGCCAGGACCAGATGGTTTTCCAGCATTTTTCTACCAGAAACACTGGCCCATAGTGGGGCATAGAGTGTGTGAGGCTGTTCTGAATGTGCTGAATGGGAAGGAGAGCATGGGGAGCATCAACAACACTCTCATTGCTTTGATACCAAAGAAGAGGGCACCAACAAAGGTGACAGAATTCAGACCTATATCCCTATGTAATGTTCTCTATAAAATTATCTCAAAAGTCATAGCAAATAGATTGAAAAAAGTGCTCCCTAGTGTAATTTCTGTTTCTCAATCAGCCTTTATACCTAACAGACTTATTTCAGATAATATTATTGTTGCCTTTGAGGCATTGCATACTATGAAATGTAGAATGGCAGGTAGAGAAGGCTACATGGCTCTAAAACTCGACATGAGTAAGGCCTACGACCGAGTGGAGTGGTGTTTTTTGAGAGCAGTTCTTATCAAGCTGGGTTTTGGCAAAAAATGGGTGGAATTGGTGATGCACTGTGTTGAAACAGTCAACTACTCATTACTGGTGAATGGTGAACCCCAGAAATCCTTCTCCCCCACTCGAGGCATAAGGCAAGGTGATCCCCTATCACCTTACCTTTTCATAATGTGTGTTGAAGCCTTGAGTAATTTGATCTACAAAGCTGAAGAGAAGGAGTTAATACATGGGGTACCAGTGGCTCGTGGACAGATGAGGATATCCCATCTCTTCTTTGCTGATGATAGCTTGTTGTTCTGCAAGGCCAATGCAGAAGAATGGGGCAGGATTGTTAGTCAATTAAGAGATTATGAAAAGGACTCGGGCCAAAGATTAAATGTGGAGAAAACTTCTGTAGTTTTCAGCAAGAATACCAGCAGAATTACTCAAAGTTTCATCTTGTCAATAGCAGGAATGAGGACCACCATGCCATATGAGAGATATCTAGGATTAGCCCCAGTGGTTGGAAAGGATAGATTCAAAACCTTCAAGACTCTACTAGACAATATCAATCAAAAGCTTAATAGTCATAGAATCAAGACCCTCTCCCAGGCAGGAAAAGAAATTTATTTAAAGGCAGTGATTCAAGCTCTTCCAACTTTCACAATGAGTGTGTTCAAGCTCCCTCTAACCCTCATAAAAGCTATAAACAGTGTCATTCAAAAGTACTGGTGGGGACAGCAAGAAAAAGAGCAAAAAATACATTGGCTTTCTTGGAAAAGGTTGGGACAATCAAAAGCTGAGGGGGGTTTGGGCTTTAGGGACCTTAAATTTTCAACCAAGCTTTGCTGTCCAAGCAATGTTGGAAAATAATTCAAGATCCCTCCTCCCTCACAGCCAAAGTATTAAAAGCCAAGTATTTCCCTCAATCAAACTTCCAATCAGCTAAGGTGGGATCTAAGCCTTCTTTTGTTTGGAGAAGTCTGTTGGCTGCAAGGAAAACAGTAGAGGCAGGGTCCTTTTGGAGGGTGGGAACAGGAGACAAAATACACATTTGGACAGACAAATGGTTAGTTAAAACTAAACCAACAAAGGTTACAAGTCCAGTTAAGGTGCTCGATGGCAAGGCAACAGTGGCTGAACTCATTGACCCTACAACAAGGAGTTGGAAAACAGAACTTGTAAAAGAAATCTTTGAAGAAGGGGAAGCTGAAGTGATTCTTCAAACACCTGTCAGCTCTATGAACTCCAGAGACAGACTCATTTGGCATGGTACAAAGGGAGGATCCTTCTCAGTGAGGAGTGCATACCACATGGAGAAGGAAAAAGAAGTGGCAGACAAAGGTCAAGCTTCAACCAGTAAATGCTTCAAAGGTGTGTGGAACAAGATATGGCAGCTTCATACTGCACCAAGTGAAAAGATGTTTTTGTGGAGAGCATGTCAAGACTCCCTTCCTACTCAACTCAACCTGTTCAAAAGGAAGATAGTGAGTGAACCACTATGCCCTTTGTGCAGCCGAGAAGAAGAAAGTACCATGCATGTCCTATGGAACTGTGAGGCTGCAAAGGATGTCTGGAGCCTGTGCTCCAAAAAACTACAGAAAAGCCGTGGCTGTTATATGCCTATGTTAGAGTTCTTTGAGGCCTTGACTGATGCTCTCAGTGTAGAAGAGCTTGCAAGAGTTTGTGGTGATAGCAAGACAACTATGGTTGAGAAGGAATTCGTTCATCTTGAACAAACCTTTCATGCCTCCTGACATATTGATAAGAGAATCAAAACTGAGATTGGAGCTGCTGTCTGAGGAGGGCCAATCACAGAAACAAAGCACAGCCCAACAGCAGTGCCTCTCAGCAGAAGTGTGGCAGGCCCCACCAACGACTTGGTTCAAAGTAAATTGGGATGGAGCAGTGGACAAAGCTAAAGGACTTGTTGGAGTAGGGGTAGTTGTAAGAGATGACAAAGGCCAGATAATAGCAACAATGAGGCAAAGGAAAAATCTCTTCCCTGACCCTCTTCTAGCTGAATCTTTTGGGGCATTAGTTGCAGCCCAGTTTGCTAGAGACCTGGGATTAACTGAAGTTATTTTGGAAGGGGACTCTTTACAAGTTACTAAGTCCTTCAAGAGGAAGTAGAAGATTGGAGTAGTTCTAGCATGTTCCTATGTGAAGCTCGAACCTGTCTTAATTTTTTTGCAAAGTGGTTTGTTTCTCATGTTAGGAGAAATGGCAACACAGTAGCCCACTTATTAGCAAAAAGTGCTCTTACCATTTCTGATGTTATTGTAACTATGGAGGAACTTCCTTCTTGTGTTTCTAATCTAGTTCAATGAAATGGCCTAAGGGTTTTTCTCAAAAAAAAAAAAAAAAAAAAAAAAAAAATGAAAGAACGAAAAACAGAAAAGGAAACAAACCCACTCAATATATTAAGTTAATAAACCACTATATAAAAAGAACAGCAAGGTAAGAAGTTTGCATACCGCACTTCTTACAGTGAAAGAAGTTGTCATGACCACCGACTCTGGAAAGAAAAACCTAGATCACAAGAACAATTGAAATAACACGATGTTTGTCCAGAAATAAAACTGACTCTAGATTCATAGTAGATATGAGATTAATTTAATCATAATGCTCACCTGCATATCCCACATTGTCGACAGTGAAACTGCCCCTTCTCGGTCTCCAAAGATAGAAACATTACAAAGCAACTAATGCTGAACATTATTAACACCATTTAAATATTTAGAAACTTGAGTCTACTTTGACCAAATAATTAATAACCATCTTACTTCGTCATCATAGAATTTGCACGTGTCGCAAAAGTATTCTCCCATGTTCACACCACAGTTAGAACATACCCGAGCAACCTGAAACAAAGAAAAAATATCCCATGAACCCATTTGAGCAATATAACAAGTTTAACAAGCAATAGAAGAAATACCATCCCAAACGAAAAGCCAAACCTGCTGCTCGGTATTGCAAATCAAACATAAAACCTGAAACCTCGAATTCCAAAACCATTTTCGTTAAAAAGAAAATCAACCACATCATAAATAAACAACAAACTGACATACAAATATACGTGTCAAATATTCTCTGTTTATATGAAAGAGAGACAGAGTTGGCAATTGAACCCACTTGCTTGACATCTTGCCTGACCAACTCATGACGATCATTAGGGTTGCTCAGGGAGCTCTGAAGTCACCAAAGAAGAAGAAGAAGAAGAAGAAGTAAGCAGGGAAAACGCCCCCATGAGAAAACTCGCAAGATATATATTTAGAAAATTAGACAAAGAAATGTATGTACAAGCAAAGAGGAGAGAGAGAGAGAGAGACCGCGGCCTCGTTGTGGCAATGGCGGCAGGGGAAAAGCTGGTTGCAGCATGGGGCTCGAATCTTGCATCGTCTCCGATAGTGCTCGCACCTAACCCCAAAACACGCGCGCGCGCTTCCACAGCATCAAGAATCCCCCAAATACCAAAAAAGAGAAAGTACAAAAAGCAAGGTAAAAAACAAAGAAACTAAAGGGTTTTGATCAAATTTACCCGTGTTTCAATTTTCCAAAATCCTTAGCTTTGGTCCCAGGACGCGCAGCTGAGTCTTGCTCTTCCATTGGCGATGGCTAAGGCCGAAATTACCAAAATTTCGGTTGGTAATGAAATGAAGAAAAATGGCATAAAGAAGTTTGGTTGCCGAGCTCAGTGGTCTGTTCTGCGCCCTCTTCTGCCCAGGTAGCGTGCTTGCCTTCCTTCGCTCGAATTTGCATTTAGTGTGTGTGTATATATATGTGTATATATATATATATATATATTAATAAACGATATTATTAATAATACGCACAATTCAAGTACACAACATATACAATACATAACATCTATATCGGTCACAAAAATAAAAACATATTTAGAAACTCATTATTTTGATTGGGTGTTTCATTTCATCTTATTTTATCTCATCATTACAATTTTATCAAATTCTCACATAAAATATAATAAATAATTTAACTTTTCCAAATCTCATTTTTAAATTTCAAAACAATAATAATATTAAAAAATAATATTTTAATAATATTTTATTCAAATTTCATCTAAAACTATATCTTATCTCACTGTTCAAATGAGCTAGCCCTTAGTAGATTGTTCATTTCGTTTAATTTTAAGTCCATGTATTTATTTAATGAACACCAACTTAATCAATATAAATTTTGTAAATACTTTTATATAAGTTATACTGTTATATATGAGTTATTATATTCATAAAAATTTAAACATATGTCGTATTAGTAGAGTAATGTTTAAAATTTAATAGGAAGTTCTAGCATGCAGAAGCTTATATAAGTATATTATTCAAATTTTATATAAATTGTATCATTTGAAAACTTTTGTTCATGAATAATTAACTAGTATATATATTAGGCATGTTCATCTGGGCTGGATTTTATCCGGCCCGGCCCGGAATCTGGAAAAACCATTTTCCGGTTACGGGTTCCGGCCCAGATCAATTCCGGGCCGAAACCCAAATTACATAATCCGGACTTATACGGTCCGGATCCGGTATTAAAATCCAGTAC
>QGSO01000325.1:0-50162 GCA_011037825.1 Carya cathayensis
GAGGTTACTATTCACTCAAAAAAAAGTGTAACAAACTTAGTACTGAAAAATTCTAAATATTCTTATTAACCTATAGTAAAAACCGTTTACCACAACTCAACCCTGAAGTGTCCTTATAAATAAATTCACAGTTTTGAACAGCCGTTTCGTCCGAAATTATGAAAATGAGTTATAACGCTATAAAATCCTAAATATTCAACTGTGTCTAGTGGTGTAGACTATAACGTATTCTGACACTTCTAACTATCTCAAACAAATAAAATTGCATTTCTGGCACCATAGTGAGTGATAACACTGATTATATTGACAGACTAAAACCTTTGCGATTAGCCGATTCATAAAACCTTACGGAGTTTTCACGAGGTTCCTCAAGTTTATAGACATTCTACCTTAGCGGTGTGGCGTCCCCAAAATCCCCACGTACGGATACGGGGAATTCGAGGCGCCCGGATGGTGACATCACGGGTCACCATCCTAACGACGAGTGCCAAGTGTGTGCAAGCGACAAATGTGCACAAGAAGATACGCAGCGGATAGCAAAGTCAAATACTAAGTACCAGAATTTTTTCTTAAATAAAATATAAGTGCATGCATCATGTAAATGCCAATTTCAATGCTTGACAAATAAATTCAACCATAGCACAACAAATCAAGCAACTCCGTCCTCCATCCATCCGACCCCCGAACTCCTCGGACTCAGTCCGGAAATCAGCGAACCAACCAAATAATTTATTGAAAGAGTAAAATACATTTAAATCTAAAAGTAGCGTTTGGAAAATACTTACAGCGCTATATAGGATTTTTAGAAGGTTCGGCGCGAAGCGAACGGCGATGCGAAAGCAACGTAACAGTGCAAATGCACTGTTCCCGTGGGTCGCAAAATACCCACTTTTGACCGGGGACAAACCAAGACACCAAATTGATAGGGAATGGTCTAGAGATGTTTATGAAGCTAGTGGAAGTGAGTTTTGGCCGTGGGTGGCGGCGAAAACGCCGGTAGGGGCGGAAAAAGGGCAAATCGGAGTTGAGCTCGTGGGAGCCGCTCCGGTGACCGTTTGAGGCCGGGGATGGGTGGGTTAGGTCGGTAAGGAGTAGGGGAAGAAGTGGTGAAGAGGTGGTGGCCGGAGGTGGAGCGACGGCGGCGGATCGAGCCACAAACCGTGCGGCTTTTTGGGCGTTTTCCGGCCAAATGGCCGGCCGGTTGGGGCTGGGAGTTGGAGGGGATGATCACCGGCCGGAGGGGAGTCGACCGGTATGGGCGGTGTCGGCCACGGCGCCGGCGAACGGCGGGCCTGGGCGGTGAAGGCCGGCGTGCGTGGGTGAGGAGAGAGAGAGGAAGAGAGGGACGCGGGGAGAGAGAGAGAACCGAACGGGAGAGATGAGGGAAAAAGGAAAAAGAAAAAAGAAAAAAAAGAAAAAAAGAAAAAGAAGAGGAAAAGAAAAGATGAAGGAAATTAATGAGGTCCAGTCCTCACGTCGGAAGTCCAAAGACTGATCAGCCGAAAACGGTATAAAAACATAAAACGATTAAAATAAATTAACACTACATCAAATAAATAAATAAACACCAATAAAATATTTTAAACACATCAACAAGCTAAAATAAAATAAATAACTAGTAAAAACCAACTATTTAAATTTTTAAAAACCAAAAACAAGCCAAAATAAATTAAATCACAATTTAAATCCAACAGCTAATAAAATCCATTTAAAACTCGATAATTTAAAATAAAAGTACTATAAAATATTTAATTAAATTAAAATATTCCTTCAGTGAAAATACACATAAAAGCGGGTCATCACAAGCGGGCTGTTACAGGCCAACTTATATATTTAGACCTCCACCTCTTGTTGATTTTGCTCTAGAAGTTGTACTACAAGAGAATTGGTTTTTGGAGACAACATTTTGTCCCAAAAAACCCAAATCTAGTCCCTAGAAGTCTTTGGAGATGAAAAAATTTTGTCTCTGAAACACCGTCTCAGAAAGTATTTGGAGACGTCTCCAAAAAGTACATTTAGGGACAAAATTGGATGGAACCAGTCGAAACCATTCGAACGAATTTTCTTTTAGACAAAAAAATGCCATCTCAGAATCCAGTTCGAATAAAAAAAAATTTGTTCGAACCAACACTATTGTTTGAACAAAATGAAATGTTTATTCGAACTAATAACCATATTTGATCATGTTCATTCGAACCAACACATTTTTTCAAGTGATTTTTGTTCAAAGATAAATTCTTCCCATTCAAATAGACATTTTATTTTCAAAAATTTTTTGCTCAAATGGGGTTTTGCAAAATAAAGTTGTTTGAAGAAATATTTTATTATTCAAACAGACCTACGGAATATATTTCTCTGATACCGTTCGAATGGGTTGTTTTTGTTCGAATGGATCTATTTTTGTTCGAATGGATGCATAAATTGTAATTCACCATTCAAATGGGTTATTTACCGTTCAAACAGTATTGGTCAAACAGATCAAAATTTAATTAAAAGAACATACTAATATTATACAAATTGTAATCATATATATCAATTTTTCAAATGTTTACGAACATCATAACTAAAGGCAATTAAAAAAAATTAAATGAATTATGATTGTGGTGGTGGTGGTGGCATAGAGTTTTGGGACATCATTGATTGGAATTGTTCAAATATTTTTTGGTTATTTAATTGTAGCCTCTCTTCTAATCTCGCCTCTAAATCTATTGCTTGATCTAATCGGATCAGCAACTCTTTTTCCTTCGATCTCAATTGTTCTATCTCAAGTGCAGCTTCCTCTAATTCCTTAGTCTTGTCGTCATTCGATCTGACTTTAGAAGAGAATGATGATGTTGAGGATGGCTTCACGCAACATCCTAAGCCCCTCAAATATCCAGAATGTGATCCAATGTGATGACCCGCTTTTATGTGTATTTTCACTGAAGGAATATTTTAATTTAATTAAATATTTTATAGTGCTTTTATTTTAAATTATCGAGTTTTAAATGGATTTTATTAGCTGTTGGATTTAAATTGTGATTTAATTTATTTTGGCTTGTTTTTGGTTTTTAAAAATTTAAATAGTTGGTTTTTACTAGTTATTTATTTTATTTTAGCTTGTTGATGTGTTTAAAATATTTTATTGGTGTTTATTTATTTATTTGATGTAGTGTTAATTTATTTTAATCGTTTTATGTTTTTATACCGTTTTCGGCTGATCAGTCTTTGGACTTCCGACGTGAGGACTGGACCTCATTAATTTCCTTCATCTTTTCTTTTCCTCTTCTTTTTCTTTTTTTCTTTTTTTTTTTTTTTCTTTTTCCTTTTTCCCTCATCTCTCCCGTTCGGTTCTCTCTCTCTCCCCGCGTCCCTCTCTTCCTCTCTCTCTCCTCACCCACGCACGCCGGCCTTCACCGCCCAGGCCCGCCGTTCGCCGGCGCCGTGGCCGACACCGCCCATACCGGTCGACTCCCCTCCGGCCGGTGATCATCCCCTCCAACTCCCAGCCCCAACCGGCCGGCCATTTGGCCGGAAAACGCCCAAAAAGCCGCACGGTTTGTGGCTCGATCCGCCGCCGTCGCTCCACCTCCGGCCACCACCTCTTCACCACTTCTTCCCCTACTCCTTGCCGACCTAACCCACCCATCCCCGGCCTCAAACGGTCACCGGAGCGGCTCCCACGAGCTCAACTCCGATTTGCCCTTTTTCCGCCCCTACCGGCGTTTTCGCCGCCACCCACGGCCAAAACTCACTTCCACTAGCTTCATAAACATCTCTAGACCATTCCCTATCAATTTGGTGTCTTGGTTTGTCCCCGGTCAAAAGTGGGTATTTTGCGACCCACGGGAACAGTGCATTTGCACTGTTACGTTGCTTTCGCATCGCCGTTCGCTTCGCGCCGAACCTTCTAAAAATCCTATATAGCGCTGTAAGTATTTTCCAAACGCTACTTTTAGATTTAAATGTATTTTACTCTTTCAATAAATTATTTGGTTGGTTCGCTGATTCCGGACTGAGTCCGAGGAGTTCGGGGGTCGGATGGATGGAGGACGGAGTTGCTTGATTTGTTGTGCTATGGTTGAATTTATTTGTCGAGCATTGAAATTGGCATTTACATGATGCATGCACTTGTATTTTATTTTATTGGAAAAAATATGTTTTATTGGCGTAAATGATTTTTGGGAGTGTGCGTATCACGAGCCCAAGCCGGGATGGGTTATTATCTCGGTGGAGCTCCTCTGGTCACTCGGGAGTGGATAATACTGAGTGACATCCCCTGGGTTGTCGCCGGGCGACGACCGGATCGCACGATACGGTAACGCTGTCGTGTCGACTCCGTGGTCCTTTTAGTGGCGGGGACTAGAGGATGGCCTGGCCAGGTACGCGCGAGTTGGAGGCGCGAGTCTGGGCATCGCTCGTGTAGGTGTCACACGCGTAGACGTTACCTGCGGTGTGGCACAGAGCCAGAGTGTGCGGATGATCCCTAGGGGAGATCATGGTGCATGCATAATTGGTTGGTTTTCATGGTTTTCGGATATGGGCCATTTTCTGGGAAAATGGCGATGGTCTTGTGATCCATTTTCGGGGAAAATGGTGGTTTGGGCCATTATCTGGGATAATGGCGAGGCTTGGTTTTTAAGGTTATGTTTTTAAGCCAAATGGGTTTTTGGCGTGCGTGGAAAATATGATTTATGAGTTTTGGAGCATTGACATTCATTCATACTTGTTGTTTGAGTTTAATATGCTTTTATCTAGTGGTGTTTGGATTTTACTTACCTGCGGCACCATTTTTGGTACCGTAGATTTTGATGCAGTGTTCGAGGAGGAGGAGGAGGCTGAGCCCGAGGATGCGGCTCCGCCGGAGTTCTGATTTGAAGTTATGCTTTGTACTTAGTTTTAAAAACAATATTTATATCATGTAATATTTTATTATGTACCTTTGAACCGTTTTGTATTTTATTTAAGAAAAAATTCTGGTACTTAGTATTTGACTTTGCTATCCGCTGCGTATCTTCTTGTGCACATTTGTCGCTTGCACACACTTGGCACTCGTCGTTAGGATGGTGACCCGTGATGTCACCATCCGGGCGCCTCGAATTCCCCGTATCCGTACGTGGGGATTTTGGGGGCGCCACATCCAAGAACTTGAGAAAGGATTTGAGCATTACTGACAGATGATTCATAAAATGGATCCGCAGCAGTTTCCTTAAGAGATATCATCTTGTACTACAAAAAAAAAAAAAAAAACATAAAGTTAGTATAGGTAACAAAAATATCTTTAGACAATGGAATGAAAGAAACTTAAACTTACATAATTTGCCTCTGCCTCAGGATTGCTTCAAACACCATCATGATTTTTATGTCCTTTAGCATACAATTGGGTCAGATCATAGTCAGCAAGATTTTCTTCTTGCTTCTTCATGGTCTAGACTATCAACTTCTTCATGTGGTTCATCTGCCTGTGGAATGTAATCATATACATTTCTTGGTGCAAACTTCTCGATTACTAGCCATAGATTTTCATATTCCGGATCATTTAAATAAAAAACTTAATTTGCTTGACAAGAGAAAACGAAATGATCGTCCTCATACCATTTGCGAGATGTATTGACACTTACAAAATATTCATCGTTACACACTCCCAACCTAGGATTTGAGACATCTCACCAATTACATTTAAACAACCAGACCATATATCCCCCCACATAGTTTAACGCTATGATATCTTCCACAATTCAATAAAAATCAATATTATCATCCACATGGCTTCCTTTGACTACGATCCCACAATTTTGAGTTTTCCTATATTGTTCTCTGTCTACTGTGTGACATCTATATCACACACCAAACATCCTGAATATTGGATGGCCCGCTTAGCCGGACCACATGCCAAAGCTTACACTTTTGGTGAGATTTCAGCTAAATTTTCACTATATTTCGATACAACCTGCATCAATAAATATTATTCTAGTTATATCAATATCATATATAAATATGGTGACATTCAAGGTATAAAGTTCAAAGAAATTGTGTATGTTTTTTTAGTAATACCATATGTTCAAACCATGAGGCAAATTCTTCTTCGTGCGTCTTATCTACGTTAGTTACACCATTCGTGTGAAGTAGTTGTATATGTTCAATGTCCATGTTAATGTGAACTATTAATTTGTATCAAGTTATACTATATTATTATAAATGCACTTAAAAATACTATTGATTTAGATGATCATCACTAACCTCAAATAAAGGTCAATCTCTTCACAGTTATTCAAGACATACCATCAAGCTCTTTCAAACTCTCACCCACATAGGTTATAGCCCCCTTTCTCGGAAAACATGGTAAATACTAATGAAACTCCCATTTGCCCACCTTCATAATTTTGATCCAATCTCATAAATCTAGTATCAACCCCACGAAAATACATTGAACAAAATGTATGACACTCATTATCAATGTATGACTCTGCGATTGATCCTTCTGAATGAGCCTTATTCCCCCACAGATCGCTTAAGTTTTTCCAAAAACCTTTAATAGGATACATCTATCTATACTGAACAAGGCTAGCAACTAAAGCCTCACAAGGTAGGTGCACAGCTAAATAAACCATTACATCAAAGAATAAAGGCTAGTACAAACTCTCCAACTTGCACAATATCATAGCAATGTCAACTTCCATTTTTAATAAGGCATCAACTTTCAATGTTCTACTGCAAATACTCCTGAAAAATTGCCCTAATTCTGTGAGAGTTGTACGAACATCTCGAGTAAGCTTTCCACACACACCAGCAGGCAACAATCGCTGCAAAAATATATGGCAGTCGTGACTTTTGAGACCAATTATCTTCCAATCATGAGTTTGGACACATCTTGACATGTTTGAAGCATAACCATCAGGTAATTTGATTGTCATAAACCAGTTACAGAATTTCTTTCTCTCATCAATTGAAAGTGTATACCATTCAAGGGGCATATAGGCTGACGACCCAATATCTTGCAAATGCAACTCCGATCTTATCCCCAACTTCTTCAAATCTTTATGAGAGTTAGCTATATCTTTTATCTTCCCTTGTATTGACATCAGGGTTCTCAAAATATTCTCACATATATATTCTTTTTCAATGTGCATAACATTTAGATTGTGACATAGTGTCAAGGTAGACCAGTATGACAACTCAAAGAAAATACTTTTTTTTGTCCAATTCAATTCCACTACTTGTCGTTTCCTCTTTCGACATCTTGTATTCTTCCCAAATTTGTTGTCTAAAACATCTTCCAATTGCGTGATAATATCACCACCAGAATACTCTGGCGGTGATGACCTACACTCAACCCTTCCATCAAATATTGCTCTATTTGAACACCATCTATGATCATGAGGTAGATGTCGACGGTGTCCCATGGAACATAATTTCCAGTCATTCATAACCATTGAGACTGTGTATCTTTGTTACAGATAGGACAAGCCATTTTACCTTTTATGCTACACCCAGGCAAGTTCCCGTATGCTGAAAAATCATTTATTGTCCAAAATACTGCAGCATGCATCTTGAATTCACGCGACAAGGCCGCATCATATGTACTGACACCCTGTTCCCACAATTCTTTCAAATCTGCCATCATTGGCTGCAAATATACGTCTATTTCATTTCCTGGTGACCTTGGCCATGGGATCAGTAGAGCCGAAATGCTTTGGAACGGTCCGTCCATTACTAAGGCTTTAACAGCCTCCAATAAAAACTTGCCACGTCAACAATTTTACACAAAAATGATAAGAGTCATCACACCATATAAAATCACAATTCCTACAGTTTGTCTTTCTTCCTCACATATCATCTGTGAAATTTGCAACCCCTCACAAATTCTAGACTGCCGCACAACACTAGTTTCTGTGAAATGTGAAATTTGTTTCTCATCTCAGCGATCTTTAGTTTTTTCACCCTCTTTGGTGATTATTTTTTCTTCTTTTTTCACTGTAATTTACCATCTACTCTTGGTTGAAGGAATGAGATTTTGTGGGGAGGGGTTTTGTAATTTTGTTGTCCTCAAGGTCGTCTTCAAAGCTTCAAATATTTTACAGTAGAGATAAAATTCCGCAGTAGAGAGATAAAACCCATTAATCTCGATTGTCAATTTCAAAAAGGCCAAAGCTTCACAAAATCAAAAGCATGATTTAAATGGTTGCAAAAGTTTCCATCCTTCTTACCATAATTGAAGATTCCTATGAAAAAAAAAAAGGAAACCCAGCCCACTAAATTTAGACTAGATCATGAACCTTTCTCCAATCAACGCCACAAAAGCATTTTTTTTTTTCTTGGTGGGCGCCTTCTATGGTTCTCAACAGGAGCTTAGAATCTCCATTGAAATTGATGATGCAAGCAGTTAGTGAGAAGAAATTCTAAGGAAGAAAATAATCATAATCGTTACCTTCATTGTTTTTTTGGGCAATTTTTTTTTCTTGGTGGGTTTCTATGGTTCTCAACAGGAGTTCAAAATCTCCATTAAAGTGGGTGATACAAACAGTTAATGAAAAGAAATTTTGAGGAAGAAAATAATCATAAGAGAAGTCAGATTCTCAATATTATGGCCTTTTGATCACTGGGTACTGTGGGAGAGGGGGGTTCTTTTGTTTCAGTGTAAAGGGGAGGGGGGGCTCTGAAGATTTTTGAGAGGAAGGAGAGGGGAAGGGTAACTGGAGAGGGAGAAAGACTTTTTGTTTATTTTATCACCTGCTGTGTGGACACATGAAAGTTGATATGGGAAGGCTTACTTGTCACTTAATTATTGGAAGGCTGTTATTTAGAATATATCAGACTGACCGGCTAGAAGTTAATTCCTCAGTAGAGTCATCATAAAATAAGAATCTTTCATACACTTCCATGGTGGAAAATTATAGGGCATTAATATGATAGGCCAAGTGCTATGAGAAGTGCTCATGTTGCCAAATGGATTAAAGCCATCAGTTACTAAACCAAGATGTACATTGCAAGGTTCTCCAGCAAACCATTGGCACTCATCATCAAATTTCTTCCATTGTAAGGAATCTGTAGGATGTGAGAGGAATTGATCATTTTGGACTCTTTCTGTGATGCCAAGTCATATCTGTGGCAGTCATCCGGGAAGTAAACAATCTCTAAAGTCGAGGAATCAACAGAAAATGTCTTAGCACTTTATGGGGTACATTTCACTTTTCTGATGTCCACCTTGACTCATGACACTCTAGACATGAATCAAATTCTGCATATTACTTCCAGAAGAGATCACAATCATTCTTACATGCATGGATGATATTATAATCAAATCCTAACCCGCACTTCAATTTCTTCACTTCATAAAATTATGAGGTATTACGTTATTCTGTGGGAGAGACTCTTTAAGTAATTCTAGCAGCATATCGATGGCCTTTGTAGAAATACGACAAATAGACTTAATATGGAGTAGCCTGACAGTGAATGACAACTTGCTATGACGGGTGCACCCTTAGTACAGTTCTCATTGTGCATCCTCCCATAGTCTTCCAAAGTTTTCATTTCCCTCAAATGATTGTGTAGATGTTCCTTCTTCATCCCTAGCACCAAATATACGGGCCAAGATCCCCCAACATCTCAATCGTATCATCTCCATTATCATAACTATCATTAGAAACATCACCATTTATGTCATCCATGTCGATCTCGTTACATTCATCCATTTGATTGAACTGACTATCAAATCTAACTCTTTTAGGAAATGGTTCGTCATGTAAGACCCAATGTGAGTATTTAGGGTTGATTCCATTTACAAAATGATCATCTACTACGGTCATATTATATGAACTAAAGTTTTTGTACTTCTTGCACGGACATTTTATAAATCCTCAACTGTCAACACTCCCGTAAACAAATTCTAAGAAAGACTTCACCCCTTGTGCATACTTCTTATAGTCTCGACCAAGTCTATCTCCCAACAACATCCAACTCTTATCCATCTATAAAAAACCCAATTCATGGGACAAACACTATCAAGAAATTATTACAATATACATGTTTAATTACCATCTATTTTTAAGGTAGTTGGTCCTATCTCATTCGAGAGACTATCGTCTATATCGCATATATACTCAGTCCAAAACTCGTATATTTAAAAAAAAAATTGGCAGCATTTTCCTACAATTCTCCAAGTATATTAGTCACGATAAGTCGTCGACCCTATTCATGGGCCGAGAAACATATGAACCACATACTTGAAAAATGTAAGAAAATGCAAAACCAAAATTTTAATTGACTAACACAAGAGGTTTAATTGAATATATATACTATATAGATGATAGAATCTCAAATTGTCCACTTTGGACAATTCAAGAGTTGTACCCAAACATTCTTTAAGAGAATATTTGGCCACAACTCTCGAACGGGTATAAGGTTTAACTGCATGTAAAAATAACTCTAAAATTCAGTAGCTCAGTGGTAAACATAACAATTATTATAATCACATTCCAAATCACAAATACATTGGAAAATTACAGTACAAATCACTTATAAGATTATTATTTTATAAGTATCTTTTAAGTATTAATAATTTTAATTAGAGTGCAAAAAGAGGAACAACGTAAGAAGAGTCCAATATTAAAATCCTTGGTAGAGAAGAGTCAATCTGACTAGATATTGGATTAAGAAAGATGGCGGATGGGAGTAGTGGGGTCGGGGGTCCAACGTTGAAGGCTTTTATAAAATATAATCTCGATGAGTATAGAAGGAAGTTAGCTCGTATGATTGTCATAGACGAGCTACCTTTTCAGTTTGTGGAGGATAAAGCATTCCAAGAATTTTTCCAAGACTTGGAATTGAGATTTACGCTTCCTTCTCGCCACACCAGGCAAAGGATATTAAAAAGATATACAAAAAAGATAAAGATGTTTTGAGGGGCCAATTGGCGGGTTTGGTAGTTTGCCTCACTACCGATACTTCGACTTCTATCCAAAATATGAATTACATGTCTTTGACTGTGCATTTTGTTGATTCTGATTGGGTTCTTCACAAAAAGATTATTAAATTTTGTCAAATAACTGATCACAAGGATGAGACGATTAGAAAGGCTTTGGAGGCCACAATAAAGGAGTGGGGGTTGGCATGGGTTTTGACTGTTTCAGTTGATAATGCATCGTCTAATGATGTTGCCTTGGGATATCTAAAATATTATCTTAAAGAGGCAAATAAGACATTCTTGGGTGGTGAATATTTGCATGTTAGATATGCTGCGCATATTTTGAATTTAATTGTGACTGAAGGGTTGAAAGATGTTGATGACTCGATTGCACACGTTAGAATGGCTGTGAAATTTGTTAGGTCTTCTCTTTCTAGATTCGAGAAATTCAAAATTGATGCAAAGGCTACGGGCATAACATCGAAGAAGGGTCTTTGTACTTAACCTTCTTAATGTTGGAGGGGTTCCAAGAATATAAGGCAGCCTTTCAATTATTGGGTGATGGAGACATCCAATATGTCAAATATTTTGATGAGCACGGGGGATTAGGAAAGCCTAATAGTGATGATTGGGTGGTAGTTTCTACTTTTCTTGATTTTCTCGAGCTTTTTTACAATGTCACATTGAATATATCTGGTTTTTTGTACCTTACATCCCATGGGTTTTGTCAACATTTGTAGGATGAAAGAAGAATTATAAAACATGCGTAGGGGTTCTAATGAAAGGATGAGGGGGATGGCAGTGACCATGATACTAAAATATGACAAGCATTGGGGAGATTTGACTAGAATGAATATTTTGTTATATGTGGCTGTTATTCTTGATCGCCCATCTGAAAGTTTCAAGCATGATATATGGTTTGGGACTTGCTCACAATCAGGCATGGGCTGATTTGATTTGTGAAATGGCCTGAGATACCCTGGCTAAATTGTATGATGAGTTTAATGCAATTAAGGGTCGTATTATATCTAAGACACATACACCTACCCCAACGCCTCCTACAGACACCGTGACCCAGCCTCCTACAAAAAAGCATAGAATGTCGTGGACTAAAACCCTCGCACAGAATCCCACACTAGCCTATCAATCTACGGAGGTGGTTTTAGAGTTAGACAACAATTTGTTAGCGGATATGCTCCAAGATGATGATGATAACTTCGATATCTTATAATGGTGGAAGACTACAGCAAATAAATATCCCATCTTTTCTGAGATTGCTCGCTATATTTTGGCCATTCCTATTAGCATCGTTGCCTCAGAGTCAACCTTTAGTACCGGAGGGCGCATATTGGATCATTTCCGTAGTTTATTGTCTCCTACAACTGTGAAGGCATTGATATGCACACAGAGTTGGACGATAGGAAATGATATTCATGGTTCGGATGTTTTAGATTTGAAGGAGATCGATGAGGAGGAGGGTGGTGATCAGTCTGGATTAGGACCACCTGGTAATTTTTTTATTATTATTTTGATTTATTTATATTCATTTCGATTTCATCGGTATTAATTTTAGTATTAATTCTTGTAGTAACACATGAGACAACATCTAACTCCGCTACAATATGAATATGTGTTCAAGCCCGGGCCACCCCAAATTTCACAATCAAAGACAAGCCACAACTCTCTCTTTAGAATATTCAAAATTTGAATCATTTGTTAATATTATGTATTCAATGATTTGTAATGTTTATACAATGTCCCTTGAACACTTTTATATTTGTAATTTTGTAATTGTTTAGCCTTTCAATTTTGTAATAACTTACTTATTATTATTAGTTTATTAGGTATTAGACTAGTAACTTTTTTTTTAGTAGACTGGACTGACTAGTAATTATTAGCCATAAAATCAATTTTTATTCATGTAACTATTTTTTTCTTTAAATCTTGTTTTTAAAATTTTTTCTACTTATATTTTATAGGCTCAAAATGGCCTAGAAGTTGTTTCTGGTCCTAAAAGAAAAGTTTGTGGGCCATTTTAGGCCCATTTTAGCTATTTTCGGGCCAAAAATAGCCAAAAACCACTTCTGTGCCCAAGGCCTAGTAGGGGGCAGGGGCGGACGGATTGCCCCCCTAATCCACACCTCGTTATGTGGGAAGGGGTACCCCACCCCCGCACATTGGGGGCGGGGTCTACCCCACACTGTATGGTGCAGGTAGCACCCCTATGATATCGCGTCTCCTCCACCGTTCGCAGCCACCAATGCCACCACCAACTTTGACCAAGTCCTCAAATCTCCAAGAAAAAGAGGTATGGGTCCTCATCTTGACCGAATATATTGTTTTTTTTTTTGTAAAATAAAGTTAGGTTTTGAGGGGGTCGAATTTTGAATCAATCCAACCCCATTTTGTTGTTTTGGGGCCAAATGACACAAAAATAATCAGTAGAAATGATTAGGCTTCACTCCTAAATCATTTCTACTAATTAAAACCAAGGATTATCAAGAATCCTTGGTTTTTAAATTCAGGACTAAGTCGACTCAGCAATGGCTGTTTGGCTCAATTTCATTTGAACTGATCAGTATCCCATTCGCATGGAGTTTAAGGTCATTCGAATGGATTGGAATCCATTCGAATAAGCAGTTGCCAAATGGAAAATAGCATTATTTCCGTTCGAACATAATATATTTCGTTCAAATAAGTCTTCAAATGTGGCTATTTCTTGTTCGAATGAATAGGATAACTAGTTCGAACAGAATATGTTCTGTTCGAACGAATTATTTCAGTTCATTTCAATATTTCAAACTTCTTCAATAATATAATTACATAATTATTTTGTGAATCAACAGTATACTAATGGCAAGCAGCAGTGGAAGAAAACGTTCCCGATCCCAGACATGCCAAAGTAGCGGAGCAACTCCTTCTCAGCAGGCTGTGAGGCCTATATTAGTTGAGCGGGAGATCATTCTGGATGACTTACGCAATCTTACTTGGGAGGGACGAAGCATACACGACATCATCACTGATCGTGGCTAGACACTGATCTGTCGGAAGAGGGGCATAGCATATCTTGAGATGGTCGGTGAGTTTTACTGTGCCATGGTAGAGCAGTCTGGTGTGGCTTTGTGCTACAACTTATCAGTCCGTGGAGTGAGTATTATCTTCTCTCCCCGCATTATTGCTAAGTTTGTTGATCTGTGGCAAAAGCCCGGTGTATATCCCCCAGCGACAACGGCAGCAGCGACTGCACCATCTGATGCGGACACACCAGATGTATCCTCATCGCCAGCGCCGGGTGCAGAGACAGATGAGCTAGATGCTGGCTCAGATAATAGTGAGAGCGGCAATGAGGTACCTGATGATACTCTCACAGAAGATTAGGTTCTTGAGCCAGTGCGAGACCCTTTGACTCCTCCATATGATGGCAGTAAAGTGATCCGACAGGCCGACTGTATAGCATTTTTTGGAATGCTTAATCTGATTGTCGAGTATAACATTGATCCAAAAAAGCACAAGACTGATTTTGGGGTCGAGTTAGCCAGATTTTTGTTATGGATAGCACAGGGGGAGCCGATTGATCTGGCATTGTATTTCTTCCTCCGCATTCGAGTAGAGTCACGCTATTTGGATGGAGGTAGTCTACCATTGGCACTGCTGATATCTAACCTCCTACTCCAATCGGGGGTTACAATGACTTCGAGTGAGTGAAGGTCGCCACAAATGGAGCCCGTTAACAAGATCACATTCAGCAAGAGCAATAGTCACTTGCCAAAGACAAATGCAGTACAAGATTTGCCTCTACCTATTGATCTAGCTTCTACTGCTGCTGTCGGTGTTGAGAGACAACCTGCTGGGGCTACTTTGGATGAGGTACGAGCTCTATTGATTATTTTGAAAATGATAACAAATTAATAGAAAAAATATGTATCACTTTAATATTTTGGACCTATTTAACAATATATTATTACAATTAAATAATCCCTTTCAAACAAGGTAATCACCGTTCGAACAATTATGTTCCGTCCAAACATATTGTATTGCATTCGAATAGGATTAATGATCTATTTGAACAAAATTTTATTAGTTCAAATGGTTTAGACTTTTGGAGACAATATAATTCATCCTTGAATATCCAGTTTGAATGAATATGTATGCGTTCGAATTGATTTATAAAGTTTTCAATGTTTTGAGATGAAATTTAAATTTCATCTCCAAAAAGTACTTTTAGGGATGAAATTTAAATTTCATCCCTAAAAGTAAAATTTGTTGTAGTGTTGGATATTACATGCTTAAATATATGCTCCAAGTAGTGTTTGAATCACGAGTGCACATACTGTACTAATCTAGGATACTATGTCTTTTCCCTGTGTGAAATATGTGGAAAAGGACCTAAATTGGGTGCATGTGGATGATGATGATGATGATGATGAGAAAATTAATATATTTGCTAAGCTTGCTAGGCTTTGTATCAACTTGGGAAGTGTGATATTTGTGAGAAAATTAAGCTGTTTGCTAAGCTCGCTAAGCTTTGTATCAAGCTTTGTAGCAAGCTGGGAAGTTGCAACCTGGGAAGATGCATGGTAAATTTCATGGCAAAAAAAGACCATCTTGTAATTGCATGGCAAATTGGTCCACTCATTTCATATAATCAGAACCTCATTCAAGTACTACCTGATTTAACTTTAACAAAATATAGTCAAGTAGCACTTCATTCCATTGCATATAAATAACATGCTACCTACTTCAAAAGTATTAATTAACACTTACAACTCAAAATACAACCATAGAATGAAAAACACCGATTCGATCTCCATCTCCAAAACATAAACAATGTTACATCTCTAACTTGAGTGTAAACAAATACAACAACAAAAGACAAAACTATCATTCAAAAGTATTTCCATAAATCTTCAAGGTTGTAACTATCCAAAGTGTTGTCCAATTCCATTTTGTACAAACTAGAGAAACAGATGTGAGGGATTTAATTAATTCTCCATTAAAGTTCCACTAAGAAAAATAAAACATGTCCTACCAATACCTAGAAGTCCATACTTGTGTGTAAAGTAATTAAACAAGATCAATTACACTTTCTCTTGTCTTAATGACTATTTCTCCAATTTGGCCACTTGACTCCAAAACTTTGGTTGTGTTTCCATGCATCAAAACAGTACAGACAAACTATAAGCAAGTTTAACTGTAGTTCTTTATAAGCATACTATTAAAAATTACATAGTAGGTGATACACCTGAATGGGAAGGCGCTCTTCAAGTCTCAACCATTGTTTGTGGAAATAGATTTCGGCTCATGTCAACAACTTGTGTATGTCCTCCACGTGACTACAAATCAATAGAAAAATAACCAGATTAAAGTCTAACCAACAATTGCAAAAGATAAGTGAAATTGAAATTATA
The DNA here is from genome assembly GCA_011037825.1 of Carya cathayensis. Lineage (NCBI taxonomy): Eukaryota > Viridiplantae > Streptophyta > Magnoliopsida > Fagales > Juglandaceae > Carya > Carya cathayensis. Next base: position 16,291 of record QGSO01000325.1, read on the forward strand.
AGCAATGTGATTACAATGTATGTACCTATCTACATTTTCCTTTCTGAATAGCTCTCTTTAGAGTGCGTTTGTACAATCTCTCCATCCTTCCTGTTCTCCTTAACGATGGCGGTCTGCCTTTGCCTCTCACAACAAAGGGACTGAGTACTTTCTTTAAACTCCCAACCATAGTCGTGTCGACGATAAGGATTGCAATCGAGCAATCCGGGGGAATGGAGAATGTTGTCGTGATTTGGGGCTAGGGTTGACAGATTGGAGAAAAGACTAGATTGGGATACGGTGGCTTGTTGATGATGTCGAGGAGTAGGGAGGAGCTACCATCCCCCGATGAAAACCCAATGTTCATATCGATGCCGAAGGAGATTAGGCAGCTACGGATTTGAGAGAGAAGTGCGTGACAGAGGACAACAAGTGACTTGCTAATGACGTCGAGGGACGACACAAGAGATCATCAAAGGCCTCGTTTTACTGACTACGAAACCCAAATCCGATGTCTAGACATGCTGGTGGCGACAAAGACTTGCCCAGACGTCTTGGTGGCAAGAGTCGTGCCCAAACATGCCAGTGGCATAGATGTGCAGGTGCAAAGCCATGTTGATGGTGGAGACAAAAGGGGCTGGGTTGCATTGCGTTGCCTTCTTCATTCGTGGGTTGAGCGGGCTTGCCTTCTATGGTAATTTACTACACTATCCCGCCAGGTTAGCAGAGATTGCACAAGGGTGCGCGAAATTGACTACCCATATCATTACTGTATTGCTGGGTCTCTAGACTACGCGAGTGACACTTTTTGTGATTCTTCCCTATTGGGTATTTCATATAGAAGTTTTGTGGGGGTGGGAAGGTGTTCTAGCAATATGAAACAAATTACTTCGAAACTTCAATATAACCTGTAATTTCTTGGCTACGGGGAAGATATTAGTGTTAATAACACTAATCAATTAGTTCTTTCATGATTTTTCTCATCCAGTCACATAAAGAAATCGAAGTAAAATGCAGTCTAAAATCTTAATTGTGTTCACTTCCTTTTCCATCTAGTGCTCCTTACCGTTATTCTGGATCTTTCAATATGGCATTGGGATGTGCCAAAAACTCTATGTTTTTGCAGGAAATAACTGAAGTTTTTCACAAAATCTCTGGTCCTACTATAATACTGGTTTATCGCAAATTTCCAAATGAAGTAGTGAAGATGATTATAATTATTTCTAGTAATCTAGTTTTATATGGCTATTAACATTTGATGCATCTTGTTTAGGAATTCATCCAGCTCAGTTAGACATGAATGTCCAAGACAATGTCATGTCGTTTTGTATTCAGTCTGGAAGGGGACATGAGTGTATGTGCTGTCTTTATCCACTAATATGTTTTTCAGGTAGAACGTTTGGGAAATTGAAGTTGGTAATTACATTGTTTGAGTAACACTTAAACTTGTCTTGACTTAGTTAGGATGGACTATCATATTTTCCTTGAAGGTTTCCAAAGGTCTGGTGCGCCAAATTTGGAATTTCATAAATGATTATGTATATAATCCCTTATGTAGTAAACATGATGGATGCTTGGGAAGTATGTATATCATGATTGAGCATTGCTGAAAAAATACAAAACAAAAAAACAAAGGGCAAATCAATAGCAAAACACTTTTTCAAGTTGGAGAGACCACATGGTGTCTGTGAAAAAATTCCTCAATGAATGGTTCTTTATTATTCATCATTCCTTCAATAAGCAAAAAATTATAATCATAATAGGAAAATGAAGCTTAGTTTATAACAGTGTAGAGAAAAGATAAAGTAGGAAAGCTAAAAAAAATCCTATTGCAACTCCTCAAGCAACTACACCACCTTAAGTAGTTGCACTGCTATTCTTTTCCTGAGGCATCTCTTCAGTCTTTATCTCTTCACCAGCCAAAGACTTCGTGCTCTTAGGACCCTAGCCTTATAGAATAAAATATTTATGTTGCGTGAGGGCTGTCTACGACTTCTTCTACTTCCATCATTAGGTTGTTATGGTAATATTAGCTTTAATGAAGTTGTTAGCTAGCCTCCATGTTCAGGCATTTTGAATCAAGTTGTTTCTCCGTAGAGTTGGAAGAAAGGGAGTCCTAGGAACATTTGGAGGTGGTCATAAATAGGATGTTTTTAGACTGGTACTCACATTCAGAATTATCCTCCTCTTTTAATAAAATGTATGCAGCAGTTGAGTGAAGTATGATATATGCATTAATGAGATAAAAGTTACAAAGCAAGTGGAGTTGGGCAAGATGATCTATTATGAAAGAACCATTTCGAAGTTAGGGTGCTATGTAAATACATATGAAGCGGCTACTTATTTGAATGTTTAATGCATTTATATACTATGAGTATCCCTTTTCTTTGAGATCACTGTTGAAAATGACTTTTTCTTCAACTTTTGCACATTTCGCTATTTCAGAAACTTTCCTCAAAGGAATATATGTTATGAGAAATTATTCATCAAATATCAACTTGCTCCATTTCCTCCTTACTCAAATGACCATATATGACTGATATGAGGAATCAATGAGATCTTGTCCAAGAATTTAATGCTGCCGAATGTAGGTACCTTGGATGATCTATGATATACATATGTATCATCTGCTCTCTTGAATGCATCCTTGGAGGAAATTTTTCGATAGTCTTCAAGATTCTTCCCATTGTATTATGTGATGCCCAAATTTATCAAGATATATAAATATACACACACATACTGTAACACCCAATATTCTACATCTGCACATCATTAAATAACAAATCTTCTTTACAACAATTGTTGGGAATTATTTTCTTAGCATTATTATTTCCTCTTCATCACACCTTGTGTACAAGCTTGGGGGGTTTCCTGAAATATCTACCCGTTATGGTTCTCTAAGTTTGTGGACCAACTTGTGCACAACAGATTGTCAATTATCTTGAGGAGACGAAGGAAGATTCAGGAATAAGAATGTTTGGGTCTTGGAACGTGGCTTTAATGGCTGGGACGCTTTTGGTCGACCAGTTTGTCATTGCAAAGATATCGCATGTAAGAACAGGAGTGATAGTCATCAATGGAAAGAAATCCTGGGCGGGAAAGAACGAGGGTATGATGTTCGGGCCATCTACTTCCAATCAGTTCACAGGGTGCATGTCTAAATAATATATTCACTTGTTAATATAGAATATGTAATTGGATGATGTTCTAGTTTTACTCAGTACGTTTTATCCTTATTCTATTTAGCAAGGTATTTTGGGGAGAAGCCCACAAATTCTATTATAGGAAGAAAAAAAGTTTACTGTTAACTACAGTGTAATTATTCTTCTCTTTCCAGGATGATGGAGGAATTTGCATGTTTGGATACCTATGAAATGGAGAACAGGATACTCTCCATTTTTTTTATAGCATCAATTTAGGCCTCATTTAGTTACGCAGGTAAGATGAGATGAGATATTTTGTTTAAAGTTAAATAAAATATTATTATAATATAATTTTTTAATATTATTTTTATTTTAAGATTTAAAAAAGTTGAATTGTTTATTATATTTTGTATGAAAGTTTAAGAAAGTTGTAATAATTATATAAGATGAGATAGTTTAGTTTTATATAACCATACTAGCCCTCAACATATAATATGGAATATATCTTGATTATTTCAAAGTATTTTGATGAGTGAAATGACTAAAATATCATGTATTTTATACTAAATAAATATTCTTAGGACTATTCATCCAGGTTCCAACCTGGGAATCCAGGTATACCCGGACCAGGTTAATCCAGGTCAGACATGGGCCGAAACCCGGATTCCAGGTTACGGGTTGAAACAGTTTATTTTCTTTTTTGTTTTTAGTATGGGTTTAGAAGCATAATTTTTTTTATAAAAGCCTATATTCCATTTCAAATGTTGAAAAGCATATTCGTCTATATTTATTAAAAAAGTGTAGAAAATCATAATTTTTATAAAAGCCAATATTTTATGAATTTTTTTTTTTTTTTGAAATAATGAAACCATTCATTAAAACAAAGTTACAAATGTGACTTATCAATACAGGAAAAAACCAGACTATAAGCCAACTACGCATCTGCTCTGGAGCATCCCCGCACACCAAGTGACAAACAGTGTCTTAACTTCTAAACCTCTCATAAGAGAGAAAGCACTCTGTATAAAACAGAATGACCAACCCCTCCATCCTCCTAAGGAGGTGGAGTAAGGCACAAACCTGTTTTGGACAGAGTCCAAAAGCCTATACCTAAAAACCACTACTAAAAACAACAAAAAACTATACTACACAACAAAACAAACAGCAAGCCAAGCACCAGCAAGAGCCCGACAGCACACCACCCCAGGCGTCGGCAACAGGAGCCCAAGAACAGCACGAACACCCAGCTCGCGTACGGACCACATAACCTCCACTACAGAGGTCAGCCGTACGTCCACCAGCCGTAGCATCGTCTGCCATACTCCACTCGCACTTCCCCAAGTTGTGTCCAACCAAAAAACTCATCACTCCGCTTGGTTTTAAACAAGGATAACAAAACAAACCCAAAAACAAAAACTAAAAACAGACGGCCAAAAAACACAAAGCAGTGGTGCGTGCAGAGCAAACCACTCTTAAAGGAGATCCGACGGTCGGTCGATGAACACCCGGAGTCTTAGGTCCCAGAAAAGCCAGGTTTTGAGTCGGCAGGTGGCTCCACGGAGGGCGTGATAGCCACGCGCTGGTGCAGACCGAGACTCCATCCTGCACATGCTGGCTACGCGCCCCTCCATTTGGCGCCGCATTCGGTGGTCTTGAAGATCGGTGGCTGGCCAACGTCTAGGTTGGGCGCTTGTTGGCGAACGACGGCTAGAAGTGACCCTGTCGGTACTCCCCTTTATTTGCCTGAAAACACAAAACCAACGAAAATGAAAACGGAAAAAATGGAAAATAAAGAGAAATGGAGGGGGAAGGGAAGAGAGGGGGGAAGAGCTGAAGCTCCCACCCCCGTCGATCACTCAGGAGAGTTGGGGAGTTTAGAGAGAAAACGGAGGGTTTAGAGAGAAAACGGAGAGAGAGACAACAGACAAGCCAATTATGAAAAAAATTTCTTGAGTCATCATTAAAAAGCATAATACTAACATTTTCCAAAATAATAAAAATATATAAAAATGAAAAACCAAAATGCATGCAATCCACTGCATATTACATTATTTTGTTATTTACACATTACATTACATTGCAAAATACAAAACTACATGATATGAATTACAAAATAATTCCGGCATGTAGCAACTTCCAAGTGATATGACTCAGAGAGATCCTGCAAATTTTGTAAGAAAAAAAGGTTAGTACAAAATTATTAAAATGTGACAATGGGCTAAAACAGAGAAAAGAAAAATCTAAAATGTGCAATGCAATTACAAAGTTACAAAATCACAAAATTAGTACAAAATTAAACAACTATGTATAACTTTAATTATCACCATATTAAATAGAAATTGGCATCTATAGATTTCTAGGAATACCTTTATAAGTTGGATTATGTAAAACTTCTATGCTCTACACATCTATAGAATTGACTATTGCAGGATGGCTTGTCCCCTACTCAGAAAAGACAAACAAATATCAGCTACTGCTAGCTTGGCCTTAAACAACATTCCCAGTACACTTAGCTACTGGTTCCCAAGTCAATCACACATTTTCTTCTGGAGATCCACATTAAAGTTCAATGCATCTAGCTACTTTGAACTAAAACAAAAGGTTATGATCTAGCTAGCAAGGTTGCATTCTCATTTTTCTTCTCGAAGGACAGAAAAAATACATTTGAATTCAAAGTGCTAGTTACTAGTTTATATATATATATATATATATATATATATATATATATATATATATATATTTATATATGTATTCATGAATAAATGTGCTTTGGGATGCCAATATTAAATGCTTATCAAATGCTTATCATATATATATATGCTATTTGCAATGATATGAGTCTTGATCACCCTTATATTACAGTCATAATCATGAAGATGGAAACAACAACAACAACAACTACTACTACTAGGAGTACTCCTACTGCAATATATAAGAGAAGAAATTAATACACAAAGTTTCATGAAGACTAGAAATAAACCCAAATTCACCGAACCCAAATTCACTGAACTGTGACAAGTGCCAAGCATAGAAATTAGACCAAGGCTAGTCACTAAGAATTTGGATCTAATTTACACAGAAAAGAAAAAAGGAATAGAAGAAAAAGGGAATGGTTTTGATCAAAAAGTAACATGGTTTACAACAGACCCAGAATAACATAATGAACATTATACCAGAATAATAACATGTTTAATCTAACTGTTTTTTATTAATAATGTTTAATCTACCTATTATCATAATGGACCCATCAACTGGACATAAAAAAGCATCATCTTCAGTAAGTTTGCTGTTAAACATTGCTGGTGTAGATGCTAAACTACAAAGAGGCAAAGAAAAATACTTAAAAGTTGATATAAATCTGAAACATGAGTTCTAATCCAACTAGTCAACATTTTTTGCTAGACCAGGTATGATCTATGTCAATAGCACCACTCAAATGAACAAAAAAAAAAAAATTGATCTTGGTAGATCCTAAAGCATCTACCAACAAGAGAATCAACACAAAAAAATATTGACCAACAAAAAATACATATGCTAGCACAGATCTAACCCACAAAAATATTCTTCAAAGATTCTTACATTCAAACATTCTCATCAAAATAGACCCAAATCAACAAAGTAATAAAAGGAAAAAACCCTCAAAGTTCTAAAGAAGGATGCAACAGATCTGACCTAAACAAAAGCTACACAAGCCGTAACAGAGAACCAAAGCTACACAGACCCAAATCGGAATAAAATGGACCCAAATTGCAGAGAAAAAACCTTGGGGGTCACAAGGATGATCGTGATGGCTAGGGTTTCATCGCTCAAAACATAGAGAGAGAGAGAGAGAGAGAGAGGTTTATTAGGGACGAAGACCTTTGAGTCTCGAAAGAAATTGCTTCTTCCCATTTTTGCTCTCCTCCTCTCCATCAAGTAACCATCAAGATCTTGGAGACAGTGAAAAAGTGAAAAACCCCTAAGACAGAGTGGTGACTTGGATTTCATGGTTAGGTTTCACGTGAGAGAGAGAGAGGGTCAAGACTCGGGGAAGACGAAAAGTTAATTCTTCTTTTCGTTTTATACAAACCTGGTTACACTGGGTTACTAATATGGAACCCAGGTTTCATACCTGGGTCCGGACTAAATAAATCCAGTTTGTCTAATGTAGGTTTCATCCGGGTTCCAGGTCGGGCCGGACTAAATCCAGCCCGGATGAACAGTCCTAAATATTCTTCATTTAAAAACCTACACAGCATATAGCATCTTTGCAATTTAGATGGTCATGGTAAGAATTATGGTCAGAAGTATTGTCTCTCAGGTTTGGATTATGTTAAATAAGATTAATTCCAATCATCTAAAGGGCGGAATTTTCACAAGGTTTGAATCTTTTCAAGTCTTAGAACCCACATCATTTTATTGTAATTGCACATTTATGTCGCTTAGGATGCTAATAGAGTCTCATAATAAAAACAAAATTTCAAAATTAAGAGATCTAGATTATTTCTCTAAGAAATTATAGAGAGGGAAGAGTTTGTACGTGGACTTTTCCACACACATTTAATGTATGTAAAACTCTTATTTAATGAGTTTTCACATTGATGATTAATTAACTTCTCTCAAGTCTAGTGGTAGTGATGGAGAGTTAATTAATAAATTCTCCACCCACATGGACACATCATCGGTCATGGGGTACTTACTACCATCATCTCTGTCCACAATGGGTCCATTAACAGTCACATCTTGATCACTGAATCAATTATCCCTCATATAGAAGATGAAGCGCACAACTTGACGAGAAGGCAAAGAGTAGGAGTACTATATTAAGTCATTATATTACTAACATAGTACATCACTCATATCATTTTGTCTATGCCCTAGACTATGTGATCTCACTAGATCAATGGTCCTTAATCCCTCATGAGTTTATAACTCAAAGTAATTATTGACCTCATTATATAATGTGCTCATAAGTATACCAAGTCAAAACGACATAATCGTCTAGGCTATGACACATATAACAACAAGTAAGAATCCAAAGAATCTTCCTTAGACACTCATATCAATTTAATTAAACTTGACTACTTTCCTAGACATACTCTGCGAGACCGTGTCATTAGTGGTCCTAAGAAAACATGCTAAAGTAGCAACACCAAATTTTCATCTTATGATATAGTTTCAAGTTCAAAGGCATATGAATAGATCATTTATTGATTTATTAGGGCTCACATAGTGAAGGAGGGACCAATCCAATTACTCCTTCATATGATTGTCTATAGCACATACAATATGAAATATATGTTACGGCGAAACTCCTGCTGAACTAAACTTGTCACATTAAATGCAATAGGCCGTCACAAAGGCCCTTTAACTTTATTTTCTTAGCACAGTCACTCTTCTAGTGTCTGTTTAAGATCCCACATTCTACTTTGATCAGGCTTCATAAAGTTGTGCAAATATTTCATATAAGACTCTTGAAAGCCACATCTTAACCAAGCTAAGGCGACATTCTTTAAATTTATCTTGAATGCTCTAAAAGTATTAAGATGTTTACTTGCTCACTTTTTAAGAACCAAAGTAAATTTCTATCATCTTGCTCTCTATTGAAGCACGAAAGTGATCATCCATGTAAGTGAACTAGTCTTTGTCGGTAACATCTTTTATAATGTGTATTTTTCACTTAGCAACAATTAATTGATAATATAAAATAAATACAACAATATCACTATAATAAATACTAACAGTGTCAAATATAGAATAAAGTCTAAGGTATCCCCAATACAATATTTATCAAATTCAATGAAGTCTCAAACTCCTAATATGAGTTTGGAAACATTTCTACTAGTAGCCTTAGTAAGAGGATCAACTACCATCTTACTAGTAGAGATATGTTGTAGGATTACCTAACTTCGTGCAACAACATCTTGAATATAGTAAAAATGAATATCTATGTGTTTGGTTCTATCACAGTATTTGGGATCCTTGGCATATGCCAAAAACTGTCATAATGTCATTGTATATCTTAACATTTTCATCTACAAGAAACATAAACTTTAGGCACTGAAAAAATTTTCTTAACCAAATAGCCTCTTGTATAGTTGCTGAATAAGCAACGTACTCTGAAAATCCATCGAGGACAAAACAATGCATAATTGCTTCTTGCTACACCAAGAAATAGCTTCTCCACTAAGCGTAAATGTGTAACCTGTCGTGGATTTTCTCTCATCTTTGTCACTAGTCTAATCAATATCACTATAACCCTTCAATCTCATGTCTTTATCCTAGTAGCAAAGAACAAGGTTTGTTATCCCACAAAGGTATCGAAAAATCCTCTTAATTGCTAGCCAATGAACAAGTCTTGTGTTACTTTGATGGTGACTAACGGACCTAATTGCAAAGTAAATGTCAGGTCGTATACACAACACAAAATACATCAGGCTTCCAATTGCACTTACATAAGGAACTCTGGCATTTCTATTTTTCCTCATCATTCTTGGGACAATGTTCAGTTTCAATGTATAACCCTTCTCAATTGGAGTGTTTATGTGTTTGGAGTTGTGCATATAAAATCATTTCTAGAATTTTCTTAATATAAATCTCTTGAGACAAACCAAGAAGCTGCTAGATTGATCTCTCGAAATTTAACTCCCACCACATAATTCGCTTCATTAATGTCCTTCATCTGAAAAATAGAGGATAATCACTTTTTTGTGGTGAAAATTTTCATATCATTTCCAGCTAATAAGATGTCATTCACATACAAAGATGAAATTGCAACAATTTCCTGTATGTTTGACATACACTCAATAATCTTCTTCTAGCATTTCTAAGCCAGTTAAAGTAATAGCCTCATGAAATCTGAAGTACTATTGTCTAGACGATTATTTAAGACCATAGATGGAACATTTTTCAGCTGAAGTCCCTTAACCTCAAAACTAACAGGTTGATCAATATAGATCTCATCGTCTAGTTCTCATACCATCGTTTCAGTGACTCATAGGGCTTCCCCCAACTCAGTCTTTTTGGTTCTTGAGAATGAGTGTCACATCTCTCAAGATCGGAATGATTTTGAAAAATGTAGTTTTCACATCCATTGAAAAAGTTTCAAATCTTGATGTGCAACTATAGCTAGAATGTGGCAAATGGAAGAAATCTCACCACAGGGGAGAATGTTTCTCCATAATCTATATCCTCTTTGGGTATAGCCCATTGCCACAAGTCAGGCCTTATACTTGTTGATTGATCCATCTGTCTGACGCTTAATTTCTAAAACCTATTTATTTTCAATAGACTTGCGCCTATGCGGAACATCAATTAACTTCTAAACTTGGTTCTTTGCCGTAAAACTGATCTCATCTCATCGTAACCAGCCATTAATTTGAAGCAGGAGAACTTAGTGCTTCCTCATAAAAAGAAGGTTCATCAAAGTCACATAGAGCACACATGAAGATTCCCTTTCAATCTCAAAATGACGATGAGAAATGGTTCCACGTTTGCTTCTACATAACTGAGACTGTTGTGAGTCAACTTTCTAGTGGTACACTTCCACTAAGAAGCAAGTCCCTCCTACTATTTTTTTCTGATTCTAGGATTTGATAATTATCCACCCTCGTCAAAAGATGATGTAACTCAAGTTCTTGCAACTCAAAAAGCGCAAAATCTTTTTTTGCTTCACCAATATTAAAAAAATCATTCTCAATAAATGTGACATCACGCAACTTTATTTCTGTCATCCCTTCTTTACGAAGTTCACCAAACGTTACATAGCCCTTTAAGTTCCCTAAATATCTTATGAAAATATGAATATTTGCTCTAGAGCCAAATTTCCTATATTTATAGGAAGTGGTGTGAATGTAAATTTCTATCGTTTTATTTTTCGGTGAAAGAATAAAAAGTGACGGAAAATGATTATTTCTATCAACATTATATGTGACGACATACTTTCAACTCGAAAAGCAAATTTTTAATGACATTTTCATGTTTGCTACAAAATAAAGCAACAAAAATTTATGTAAATAAGTGTTAGTTTTGTGACAACTTTATTGGTCGCAAAAATGAATTTTAGCAATGAAATTAGACAGTCAGAAAAAGATTTGGTCAAAATATGTGATTTTTTGTAGCATGTTTTAGCATCGATAAAAAAAAGGTCGTAAAAACTTAAAATTTTGCCGCAATAAAAAAATACATTATTCAGATTATCATATGGGACCATTTGCGATGAAATTTTACGACTAATTAGAAATCTCCGCAAATGATGCCGTTTCTCGTCAATTTGAGCTCAGACTAACGGATTTTGCATGCAAAAATTGGTTTTTTTCGTAGTGAATGGCCACTCAATTCTTTCATAGGCCTTACACATGTGACACCCCCAAATTCCGCTTGGGATTGAACGGATATTTGAAGCGTCGAGACATACAACACAAGGTTACCTGCCCCCGTTCATGACATATAAGATGCAATATTCCTAACATGCATCTAGCATTATGCAGTATTCGCAGCGGATAATTTTTTTCTTTAGCAATACTATGCACCAAACTAAAAATTATCCCAAATACTTGAAACATATTTCATACATAAAGGCATACTAAAAAGCAGTGATCACCACACTAGTCTAAAATGGTTGTGATCAAAAAAATACTTGAAATACAACTCCAAAAGTACAAGTATTAACCTAAGTTAAATACTATACCATCATCAACATCGCACCGTAGCCTAGATGACCGTATTCAGTTGGTCAGATTCCAATTCTCCTTTGGGTCCTATAACAAGATCTACCATTCGGGGGGAATGGTAGTTGGGACTACCACAGTGAGATTTGATTACAAATCTCAGTAAGTTAACATAAAACTCACACACAGGTTAAAAATGCATGCATGGCAGTAAAAGCATAAATGCATAATTATAGTCATACATAAACATAGTATAACTTGACATATAGCATGACTTAACCAGAACTTAAGCGTGAACTGAACTTGACTTAACATGGCATGAACTTAAGCTTAAAACATAACATGAACAAACAACATAACATGAACGTGAAACATAACATGGACTTGAAATATAGCATGAACGTAAACCTGCATAACATAAATAAGAACTTGAAAATAACATAAACTTGAACATAACATGTACGTGAGTATAACATAACATGGACTTGATCTAAAACTTGACTTATCATGTATTTGATCTGAAACTGGACTTAACATAAACTTGGAATCTTATTCAATTGTCTTGATTAATAACGTGCGTTAATACGTACTCCACAGTTGTTGTGGCCCCACGTATTCAAGTAACATAAAACATAATACGTACTCCACAGTTGTTGTGGCCCCACGTATTCTACATGTCACAATTGCTGTGTCTCATGTAGTGTATGCTCCACAGTTGTTGTGGCCCCATACTTCATGCTCCACAGTTGTTGTGGCCCCATGAATACACATAACATAAAATATAATACGTACTCCACAGTTGTTGTGGCCCCACGTATTCTACATGTCACAATTGCTGTGTCTCATGTAGTGTATGCTCCACAGTTGTTGTGGCCCCATACTTCATGTAACATAAAATATAATACGTACTCCACAGTTGTTGTGGCCCCACGCATTATAAGTAACATAAAATATAATACGTACTCCACAGTTGTTGTGGCCCCACGTATTATACGTAACATAACATATCTTATCTTTCTTAATGCATGAGATATTAATTAATATCATATACTTTTCTAACATGGCGTATACTTGTAAATGACACAATATGATTTAATCATAAACATTTAATGGCATACATGTATCATATGGCATACTTAACATGGCATACTTATAACATACAGCATTGTATGACAGAAAAGATTGTGTAACAGATAAATATTCATGAGAGATTAAATCATACGTAACAGATAAACATGTAATGACATAGCATGACATGGCATATACGATAACATACATACATAAATTGTAGTTCCCTTACCCATCACACATACACAATAAACTGATAGTAAGTTAGAGGCTAACTTACTTCGATCGTCGCGTTTTATGAGAATAGAGCGCGAAACACGAGGAACTGCACAACAGCTGGAAGAGGAACACTCAAGTCCTTAAGATTTTCACTTCTGAACTTAATTGCCATATTATGAGCACTTGTAACACCACGGCAACGTGAGGTTTCATTGAATAAGAAGATCACTAGCTTCATAATCAACAGAATCTCGTGCTTTCCACCTTTACATATTGAGATTAATCTCCACCATAGAGTTATAATACAATTGTCGATACCGAAGTTCCTGATGACAGCTTGCACTCTTACCATCACTGAATTCACCAAATCATTGCAATTGTTCTGAACAACTGGGTGTTGAATCATCTGCTCTATCAAATATTCCACTTGTAGCTCTGCTGAACAAGTTGTGAACCTGCTTGGATGAAAGGCCTATCTTCTCCAAATCATTCAACGATTTTAATGGGCTTGTTTCTCTGAGTTCAGATATGTATTCTGCCATTTTCTCTCCAATCCCCTTTAATCCTAGTAGCTCCTCTTTGCTGGCCGTATTTAAGAAAGAAATATACTCTTGAATAAGAGAGCTCTTCAAATTGCAACTCCATGTACTGAATTTATCAAGTGGAGTGGAAGTTGTTTGCAACTTGTTAGCAGATGTCCTAATGAAAGCTCTTTTGGGAGTAATTGGCTCCAATAAAACTGTGTATGATTGATCCGTGGATGAGAGCCCCTCAAGATGTTTTAGATTTACGTTGGTGTCTATGGGGGAAAGAACTTTTCTGGAACTCTTAAATACATCTCTCTTCGCTTTAGCTGGGGATGAACCAACACAATTGGCAGAAGAATGCATGGTTGCAATATTATCCTCTTTGTCCAAAGGTTCATCAGGCAAAAACATTTTTGAATTGGGCACAATTCCATCAGCAGCAGCCTCGATCACTTCCGTGTTTGGCATAGCAGCAATCACACCACTCTCGAAGCAAGCATCAATTTGACCTTTATCATTGAATAAATTTGTGAAAGGCACCGGAATAAACCTTTGTTTTGCCTTACAAGCACCTTGGTTCGTAGTAGCCTTTGCTTTCACAGAGCTGTGATGGATACTGGGTTTCTTAACAGAGTTTATAGAACTGGGAGTTTTTCTCATAAAAGGAGAATTGAACGCTCCAATTCGTTGTGCACTCTTTGTCTTGCCTTTAGATTCAAGCCAAGCACGCAGTTTGGCCTCCATGTCGACTTTGTCCCTTGGGGTCTCTAGCTTATGAGCTGAGGAAACAAAATTAGAGATGTGCCGCGACCGAGCAGCCAAGCTGACAGTATGGACAAATTCCTGGTACTCTCCCGGATTAAGGCAAGCAACCATTAAAGCAGAGCTTGTTCCTCCAAGGGAGTCCTGTAATATACGAGTCAACTTGCTTTCTCTGTAGGGCACTCGGGGTTTGTTATTGTTCAGTGCAAAAAATCACATTCGACAATGCGAACAAGGACTGGTTGATCTTCCCACTCCCGGTAGCCCCATAGGCAAACACCGTAGCGTTGCAGCCATGGAAAATCCCCGGAATCAACGGGCTCACTTCTTTGTAGAAGATCCGACCCAGATTGTAGTCCTCTTGGCCAAAGAAAGAGTCCAGTCGGTAGCACTCGTTTCTGCTGGTTTCTTTATCTTTCAGATAAACGGAAACTTCCTCACCGGAATCGGAATCTTGATCAAGAACTGAAACACATGGTGTCCGGTCACCGTTCTTGTCGTCGATTTCGTGAGGGAAAAAGGGGCACACCCTCACAATAACTCTGACCTTGGAGATCGCGTTGGGGTTCATTTTCGGAGCTGGTTCAAGCTGGTTCAATCATGCCTTCAAGGTCGTGGTCTTGCCACTGAGAGGAGAACTCGGCAAGATGAGCTCCGAGAACAGCACAACGTTCATATAGAAACGGGTCTCTGACCGGCAGAGAGATCCTCTATGAGCTTGGTCTATTTGCAATCTATGATGGCTATTTGAGCCATGATGGCCAAGGATTCAGAGAGATCAGATTTGGTGAGGAAGAGCTTCATGGTGGGTACGGAACTTGCTAAGAGACGTGTTTAGATTTTCTTCCATCCGTCGGCCAAGAGAGAAAGAGGGAGAGAAAAAAGAAAATAAAAAGAAAAAGAGAAAAAGGTAGGGCTTAAGTATATCGTTTCAATTCTACATTTCGGGATCCTCAAATAAACCAACAGTGAGTTAAAACACTGATTAAAAACACGTAAATGTTTTATTTTAAATAAAACACTTTAAATAAAACACTACGATGAATTAAGGTAGAATATTATTTTATAAACTAAAATTTATAAAATAATATTTCCTCATCATTATATAAAAATGATAAAGTACCGTTAATTAATCGAAGATGATAAAATCATTTAAATTAATAAAACACTTAATTACTACACTGAGAAGAATTAAGATAGAATATTATTTTATAAACTAAGGTTTATAAAATAATATTTTCTTCATCATTATATAAAATGATAAAGTATCATTAATTAATCAAAGTGCATAAAACACTTAAATTTAAATAAGAATTTTCAACGTAAAATTAAACCTCTTAATATCTTAAAACAATTAAAATATTTAATCTAAATAAATATCCACAATTATAATATTTTCAGAGCTCATTAAATTATTATAATTGTGCTACTTTAAAAACAAGCTTATCTAATACTTTGAAATTCGATGGATAAGATCCGGGAAAACGCCATCGAGGTACAACGCTTAGGATAAAACTGTTCATGATTTAACAGCTGTCGGTGAATAACAAATTACGTGATTTAGGAAAAGATAATCTATACACGTGATTCCAGATGAGGGTAAAGACGAGAGAGATGTGATTGCTGTCGGAAGAGAAACCAAAACTGATTGCCGTGCTGTCTAAAATTTAGCGGGCTGTTACAACACATATCCAACTTTAGAGCCATGTAGCCTTCCTTGCTTTCTACCAGAGAGTTCATAGTATGGATGGTCTCGTATGCAACTATAACACCTCACCTAAAAAACCAATTAGGCTTTGACCTTACTAACCTTACTCCTAATTAATTAGGAGTTGAGCTAAATGAGAATAAGAATTCCTTGGGCAGTGTGGCATGAAAGAAGGAAAAAGAAAAAAATAAAGGGATTTTGGTGATGGTGATGGTGATGGTGATGGCAATGTATGTGATGCGCTGATATTTCTGGATGGGGAGAAGTGGGAATCATGGTTGTTCAATGCTTGATGGTAAATTATGGAAAAGGTGAGGCAACCATAGCTTGGGGAGTTTTGTATGTTCATGAGGGCTTACATGTCTATATATAGGTAGCTAAAAACCATAGAAAGGAAAGGTGAAGGCATAACCGTGCATGTAACTTATATGCAAGTTGGGAAGTTGAGTATCTAGGCTTGGGCTTTTTGTAAAACTTCTTGTTGGCCACTACTAAATTAAAGAAAAAGGCCTCACAGTCTATAAAATGGGCTTTAACACATTTATTTAACAAAAAAAAAAAACATCTGATAAACCCTAACGACCATATATAATTAAAAATCCCAGCTAACCAAAAGTGTTGCTCGTGGGCTTATAATAAATTATCTAGTAAATCTAAAATGATGTTTTCAAAATATTGGCCTATTCAATGAAAGTTTTGCTTAAAAGTCTATTTTCCACCAAAATAAATTTTGGGCCCATAACCTATTCAAAATTTCTCGTAAAGTGGACTATCCATACATATTAATGAAAGAAAAATAATTTTAGAACTTTGGCTTGGTACTGGGCCTAGGTTTTATAATCATTCCCCTTTTTACTGCTTGTATTAAGGCATGGAATTTGGTTGATAGTTGACCCTGAGTAAATGCGAATTTAGCTATATCTTTAGTTACGTTATTTGACAGAGGATCCTTTGATTGCTCCATAGATTGTTGCACTGATATTTCCTTTCCTTTTTTGGGATCCTTGCTTCTCCTAATGCCAAAATGTCCCTATTCCGGATTCTCTGGTTGATCATTTTCAGCCTGCCACCATATCATTTGAAGCCATTGGATTGAGTTTTAGAAGGAAGAGCCCTAAGCCAAGGACCATACTGTGCTGGACTACTTGTTGTCGATTGTTTGTCCTTTTTAAACAGTGAACAACCTTTCCCTTGATGTTTCAACACCTCACAATGGAACAAAAATTCTCTAATCTCTCATATTTGAAACCAGCCCACTTTTGATTCCCTCCTACATTCAGCCATCTCCCATGAGCAAGCAATTTTGTGATGTCCTGGAAATTTTGAATCTAAGAAATTTGCCCCTCCCTAGGCCTTCTTTGTCTACATCAACCATTACAACCTTGCCTATAGATGATCTGATTTTTTCTCACAGCTCTCTTGCCATCCCTACCAGTGGTAAGTTATGAATTTGTGCCCAAAAAAGTTCTTGAGAGAAAGTGAATTCATTAGGATAAGTAGTGCCTTCAAAATCCTATATTATGACCACCAAGGATCTGACAAAATCCTTTTTAGTTACCTTTTGGAATTCAATGATGAACTAGTTATCACCCACCTCTTTATAATTGATCCATTCTTCTAGTTTCCATACTTGAAACATCGTTGTTTGAAATGCTTCATGGTTTCACTCCTATGTCTGCTAGCATCTTGATCAAAATGTAATTCTTTCCTCTTGAGATTACCTCAGAAATGGTTTCATTCGAGAGCTATACTACAAGATTTTCATCCTCTATAAATTTTAGGCCTTCCCGAAGAGGGGGAAGGTCATTTTTTGCCATAGGTAGCTCTACTGACACAAGGTCAGAGGGACCAGAGATATTTGCCAATGCAAAGAGAGACTCATACCTCACTCTTCAAAGGAGAGAAGCATTGGAATTGACTTTTAGGTGTGGTTTAGATAGTAAGGTGAGATAAGAAAGTTTAAATGAAAGTTGAATAAAATATTTTTCGAATATTATTTTTTAATATTATTATTATTTTGAAATTTGAAAAAGTTGAATTGTTTATTATATTATGTGTGAAAATTTAAACAATTATATAATAGGATGAGATAAGATGAAATACTTTTACTATCCAAACGAGACCGTAGTTTATGAGTGAAACATCTTTCTTGTAAAGTTATTTTTAGCTTAGAATATAATCATCTTATATTCTATTACTTTAAATGTAATGCCCCGATTTCACAGGGGTCGGAAAGTTACTTCCTATAACTTAAAATTCACATTTCATTAAGATATTTACATATTTCAAAATTTAAAGTTATTAGAATACAACAAAGTCTCTTAATAAAATCTGCCAATACTCAGAAATCCTCTATGAGTAATCCACTATACTTAAATAATCATCTCACCCAAGCTCTATAATCCTAATCTTCAACTGAACTATTCCGAACTCAGTAAGTAAAGAAACCATACTATTGTGTAAACATGAACATTTATAGAGATCAGAATGCTAAACAAACATTTTCATTTTCAAAGTGTGGAAGTAGAACATGTTATCAAAAAATCAGAGCTAAGATTTAAAAATAATTTCATTTAAAAAAAATATCCTTTGGCGTAGCATAAATGATTATCATCATCATATCAGAATAGAGGCCATATATAAACCCCGTGGTAGGGTTGTACATCTGCAGATAGCCAAGTATAACATAGCCAAGTATAACATAAATCACTCTGTCACCAAGGTGTGCACTTAAATAGAGACCACTACTATAATCCGTAGTAGGTCTGTATCCACTGTTATAACCCATGGTTGGGCCATATCCACTATTATTACCCGTGGTTAGGACATTACTGAACAGAGCATAAATAGAATCAAATTTTGAATCAGAAAGTCATACCAAAGGTTTTTTAGAAGTCACATCCTATCAAAACAGAGTGCTGAACAAAATTATATCATCTTCAGAATCAAAACGGATCCAGAGCATATTCATATAATCTACAAAATTATATATTTACTCCTTTTGTGTAATTCAGAAAATAAAATGACAAAATAAGCTCATATCTCTACACCAGTCATGATAAAAATGTTTTCTCCTTCATCAGAGTTCATAAGTAATGTTGAATAAATAACTAAACTTGTTTGCACATTTCTTTTCAAAAAATCGACCTGCATAATTTTCAAAATTAATCTCGTTTCATTTTTTTTTATGTAAAGTCTAGTATAGGAAGCTCACTTATCTAAACTTCTTAATTTTTTAGAATTTCTCCATAACAGTACCGAATGAAAATCAATAATCACTAATAAAACAGTCACATACTCTCATAAATTTTCGATTAAGCACGTATATCAAAGCTTAAACCTAAAATACTAAACAATCTATTTTTTCTTATAAATAAACTACTCTCGTAACTCTAAAATATCATCACTACACACATTTATTGATAACCACTTATTAAAAATTCCCTTACAAACCTCAATATACCAGCTTAACAATCAAATCCCAAATGCTACTAAGTACAAGGGAAAACCTGCAGCTCACGACACAACCAACTACCTTCAAAATATCGAGTCCAAGAATAATATAAAACACCCCGAGAAAAATTCGGTCCAATCCAATTTTAATAACATAACGATTTTCCAGGGTTGACCCTATGGGCAAAACTGTAAATTAAAAACCATGCAACCTAAAACTAAAAGCACCTCAACTGTAAAACATAACTCTTTTGGCCCGGTTTAAATAGTAGTTGAGTTGGGATGAAAGTTTAAAATATTAATTTTTAATATTATTATTATTTTAAAATTTAAAAAAATTGAATTGATATTTTAAAAAATTAAATTATTTATTAAATTTTATATTCATTATATTTTGTATTGAAAGTTAAGAAAATTATAATGATTAAATAAGATGAATTGAGTTAAATTGTACTGGATTGGTTAACCAAACAGAGCCTAAAGAGTTGAGTGGCGGCAGCACATGCCCAAGAAAGAACAAAGAGACAGAGGCACCCGTGAGGACATGACAGCTGCTGGGCTGAGGTGATGGTCTGGCGAAGCTGCCGCCGATTAGAGTGGCTGGGCTACAGAGGAGAGAGAGATAGTAAAGAGAGCGAGCTATCTGAGAGAGAGAGAGAAAGAACAGAGAAGGGAAAGAGAGTGGAAGCAAGGCTCAGCGTGGGCTTACCGAGAGGAGCACGGCGGACTAGGGTTGGCGTGAGGTGGCCGACGGAAATCTCTGTGCAAGTGACGTCGAAGTGGAGGGGCTGGTGCCGTGGGGTGGCTGGGTTAACTCACGGTGGGGAAAAAAAAAAATTCCCCTGTTTCGGTGTGGCAGATCAGAGCAGCACTTGCTGTGGTTTTTTTCTTTGGTGGCTGGGCAACGGTGGTCAGAGGGTGGAGCTGCGACGTGGGTGGCTTGCTGTCGTGGTTTGTTTGTGTGAGGCAGTGCACGGTGGGGGGCACCTGCTCTGTTTTGGGTCATTGAAACAGGGCATGCAGATGGGGTTGATGCAAGGAGGAAAACTGGGTTTCGCGGTTGGTGGCTTAGCAGTGGGTTGCTACGGTGGGGATGATGGCCGTAAGGGGTGGAACAGTGGTGCAGCGCCGGGACTGCCATGGCTTTACGCAGTGGCTGGGTTGTGGCTACTTGAAGGTGGTGCGGCGCGAAGGTTTAGAAGACTTGTTTGTTTCTAAGATGCATGGGAAAATATATATATATATATATATATATATATATATATATAAATATTTATATAAGCATATTTATAGGAGACAAAACGGAAAACGATACGTGAAAGACGTGATCTGAAATGCAAACTTATCCTTTGTCGAAACCTTAGCAGTAAACCAACGTGCACAAAGCGGAAACTGACTCATGGAGACGTGTAAGGGTGGGTTTAAGAGCTTTTATCGAAAACCGATCAAATCGGATCGGTTACACCGATTCTCGGGAGATAGTTGTCTGACTTGCCCTTTACATCAAAACGAACAAACCCCATAATATGGATTAGCGCGTTGGCAAAGTGCTATAAGCATCGGGTGTAAAGAAACCATATCCGAAGTTCCCAAGAGAGAGTCTCAAAATTATCAATCCCCGTTGGTCGTACAAAAAACAATTTATAGAGATCCAAGAAGCCGATCACGAAGATGGTAAAAGTCTCTGAAACCCCATTCTCAAATTTCGTAACTTTGTTGAATTCTCATGTTCCTTAACATATGTTTGTGTTATGTTCTGTTCTAGGTTTGCCTGGCGTTTTTATTAAGCCTTTTTTTGGTACACATCGTCAACATTCTTTCTCTAATTCTAGTCTATTTAATCAGGGTATGCGATCCCTCTCTGTGCAATCATAATCGCAATTTACCATATGGGCTCTGCTTGCTTTGTTACTTTTCCATTGAGGAAATCGCTGTCCTCTCTCCCTTGCTTTCTTATATTTTTTATTAGTTGTTTTCTGAATATCCCTGCTTTCGTATTTCTTTTGTTTGTTTAGCCTCAAATTATGGGTCTTTAATTCGTCTATGGCCACTTTTGGTTCTTTCTAATTGTATTTTCTAACTTTTCGTTGTATTTTCTGGGTACAAAACTTTCAGGGAAAAGTTTATGGGATATTTGGTTGGGAACAGGAAGCCGGAGAGGGTTCCACTGGCTTGTCCTTATAACCCTGCAGCCAAGAAGGATAGCAAAGTGAGTAAAACACTGCTAAATGTTTTTCCTCCCTCTTTTTTTTTTTTTTGGGCACGGGTGTCCGCTTTTGTTTCCCCCTAAAACGGAATCTTGTGTAATGAATGAAAGATCTTTTGTTTCCCCCTAAAACTGAATCCTGTATAATGAATAAAAGATATCGGGGGATACTGACTATCTCTGTCCCTATTTTTGAGGTAACCTATACTCCCTCAATATAGGGGTATTACAATATACCATTTGTAGTGGTCCAAAGAAGGCCCAAGGCATATTTGGGCCCATACTTTGAAACAGCTTGTCAATATTAGTACAATTGAAGCTCCTTATAATCGTTATAAAGAATAAAAGCTTTTTTCTCCCAAGCATTGTGGGATCCATCTTTACTGATTATGGAGTTATCGCATTAGGCTAGCTGGAGTAACATGCTTGATGGTTACATGGGAAGAATCTGGATGGAAACATATGGACTACATGGAACTAAGATCATTGCTTCCTCCTTTGATTGCTTTCTTGAGTTTGAAGATTTCCATTACAAACTTTCCTGGGGATTTGATGTAAATTGTAGACCTTGAGTAGTTGGAAGTACATTAGAAAGATGCAGTAGGAATGGAAGCAAGGAAGGATTAAAATGAGCATCACTGATTGTTTATGTTCTGTGGCAAGAGTATGAGCTTAAGTCACCCTTAACTATTAATGTAGTCGGTTACTTATTTCAAAACAAAAAAGAAAGAATAATATTGACGTAGCCAGTTTGTAGTCTTAATAACTGGAAGAAGATTTTTGGCTTATATATTTTCCTTGTCCCCAGATGAAAAAAGGGTTGCAAGTATTTTACATCTGACCCTACCAAAACAAAGACCCCAAAAATACATAATTCATTGCCATGCTCCGTGTGTTGATTTCATGGGCATTCATTTGCTTTCCTTTTTTAGTCACAATTGCTACTCATTCAAAGAAAATGTCTCAATCGTTTGTTCTTTTATGTGCATGATTGAAGTAATGGCGTTGAAAGCTTTTGATTATGTTTTTAGTGTTGTGAAATTCTGAACTAAACAAAACTTGTTGACTTGGTTTCAAAGAGGATAACTGATCCTTCTGCATGGGATTAAATGAAGAAAATTATGCCCTTTTTTTTAACCCTGTAATATTTTGTGCAATGGAGACACTGATGGTTATTATTCATGCTTGTTCTCAGTAGTGTGGAACTGTAACGTTTCTATCTTTGATGATTTTCAAGTTATTTTGGACACCCACCTGCACCCACACACGCTTATTCTTTTGTATCATTTCTCTTCTGCATGCATATGTTGCATGTTAGCGCATATATGGCTATTGTTTTGGTGCTTAGGGCCTCCTCGAATAGTAACTGAGATAGGATTTCATGTTTCCAGGCGGGGGTGGAAACTGAACCTGCTCCACCCGTGTCTTTCTCAAAACCTGTGGGAGCGGCAGATGACAAGCAAGACTGAGGCTGATCTACTTTCTTTGGTTCCTGGGCATTAGGGGCGAAAGCCATTTCTTATGATTTTGTTTGTTTTGATTCTCCGAATTAGATGTTTGTTGGAAACTGTATAACCTTTTATCATATTAATTAGTCGGATTAAATATGGGATTTCTCTATCCAAACGGACCTAACCCTTTCGGATTTTTCACGATTTATGCAATCTAAACTTGACTCAGGGAATTTATTTGAATGACTAAAATAGTATTTTAAGGACTTTTTTTGGACTGAATATGTAGGCATCGAGTTTACCCCTCACAAAAAGGGGAAAAAAAGGAAGAAGAAGAAAGACATGTATCTTGTTGGGTTTGGCAGTGGGTTAATGCTATGCCCTAATGTTTAGCAGTTGGTCCAGGATGTCCCAATTGCGGTCCTTCTACTCAGGTTTTCACTACCAAAAAGAATTAAGCGAAATTGTTTTATTTCATCTCATTTCATCTTATTAATATAATTATTTTAAATTCAAGCACAAAATATAATAAATAATTTAAAATTTTCAAATTCTAAAACAACAATAATATTTTAATAAAATTTTATTTTTAAATTTTAACTTTCATCTCAATTTATTTCACATCAACTCACCATCCAAACAACATCTTAGAATTGTTGTATATCCTCGTCAGTGCCTAGTTATCTAGGTTCTTTTGTTGAATAATGATAGGGTTATTACCCTATTACTACTTATCTACTACTCTTTTTGTATTTGATTTTTTTTTAATTTTTTATTTTACTTAATGATTAAGGAATGGAATAGTAGTAAAATTATATATTTTTTAAATTTTTTCTTAGTGATTAAGGATGTTAAAAAAATATTTAAAAGAAAATGATAAAAAAAATAAAAAAAATTTGAAATTAACTTGGATAATAGATAGGTTGTAATCGGGTAATAACCCTATCACTACCCTCTTTTGTTTGTGGTTTCTATTTTGAACTCCTTCTGGATTCTGGATCGGCATTTGCCACTTTGGAAAGCTTGGCAGAAAAGTATGGAGTCCAACTGGGACTTAGGACCTCTAAGCCCCATTTAGTTCTTAAATTCATCTAAGTTTAACTTATTTCAGTCTAATTTTAAGTAAAGTCTAATATCCAAAGATTTCAAACAATCAACTCTTAAATTACAAAACTCATCTCAATTTCAAATATCTTTGCACGTGAGACTTACAATCTTTTTCAACTTAACATTTTTTTACATGGGATTCACAATTTTTTTTAACTATCCATAAATACATTTAAACTCATCTTAACATCCAAACACATTTAGGGCAGGTTTGGAGAGTGAGATTAGATGAGAATTGTGTTAATAGTAGTAAGATAGTTTGTAAATAGTAATAAGATAATTTGAGTTAAGTATTTTTTAGGTTTTGTGAAACGAGAGAGAAAAACTTGAATGAAAAAACTTAAAAAATAAAGATATTGTAAGAATTGTTATGAAACTAATGAAAAACAAGAGAGCGAAAGACAAAGAGAGAGAAATCTTGAATATGAGAGAAATGTTTAGAGAACTTTGTTTTCTCTTATTTCTTGGTGTCTTACACAAATGAGGACTCCCTCTATTTATAGAGACCTCTTGGTACAAAGAATGGTTAGGATTGTGACACTTGTCATCAATCCAATGGTGAAGAGTACAAAGGTGTTTCTATAACATTCTTGAGTATTCCATACAACTCTACAAGTCTATAACATTCTTGAGTATTCCATATAACTCTACAACATTTCATAAGTTTCAAGTTTCAATTATGACGGCTAATATGACAGCTAAATGTGGTCATACAATTCGGTTTCAATTTGGTTTCTAACACTCCCCCTTTGGATGACCACATATAAAGAATATGCCTCGTTAAAACCTTGTCAAGGAAAAACCCAGTGGGAAAAAACCAATGACGAAGGAAAAAGAGTACAATATTCTGTATATCGTCAAGTGCTTTAAGATTGCCTCATTAAAACCTTGCAAAGGAAAACCCAGTGGGATAAAACCTTAGCGAAGGGAAAAGAGTACAATCAGCACAAATCTTCAAGACATTTACTCCCCCTGAAAAGTGCATGATAATAGGTCTTCAAGTCTTCGCATTCCAATCTTCTGCACAAGCTTCTTAAATGTTGCAGTTGGTAATGCTTTAGTGAATAAATCTGCCAGATTATCACTTGAATGTATCTGCTTAACATTAATTTCACCTTTCTCCTGAAGTTCATAAGTATAAAAGAATTTAGGTGAAATGTGTTTGGTTCTATCACCTTTGATATATCCTCCTCTAATTTGAGTGATACAAGCAGCATTATCTTCGTATAAAATTGTTGGACTATCATTAATCACTGGACGACCACACTTTTCTTGAATATGTTGAATCACTGATCTTAGCCAAACACATTCTCGACTTGCCTCATGAATTGCAATTATCTCTGAGTGATTTGAAGAGGTAGCAGATAGTGTTTGCTTGACAGATCTCCATGATATAGCAGAATTTCCATAAGTAAATACATATCCAGTTTGAGATTTACCTCTGTGTGGATCTTAAAGATAACCTGCATCCGCATATCCAACTAATTGTAGACTAGATCCATGTTGATAAAATAATCCCATATCAACCGTATCTCGGAGGTATCGAAGGACATGTTTAATGTCATTCCAATGTCTTCGAGTTGGTGCGGAACTATATCTTGCAAGTAAATTAACTGAAAATGCAATATCAGGCCGAGTACAATTTGCAAGATACATCAGGGCTCCAATTGCACTGAGATAAGGTACTTCAGGACCAAGAATTTCTTCATCATCTTCACAAGGACAAAATGAGTCTTTCTGCACATCAAATGATCGAACAACCATTGGAGTGCTCAGGGGATGAGCTTTGTTCATGTAAAAGTTCTTCAAGACTTTATAGTGAAAGGTCTTTTCGTTGATGCATTTCAATATTGTGTACCAACTCTTTAAATGATGCAGTTGGTATGTTTTGGTAAACAAATTCACCATATCGATTCAAGATCATTTTAACATTAAATTCACTACTCTTCTGGAGTTGTGCTCTTCTGGAGTTCTTGTAAATAACATAATTACTGAGGAGTTATCAAAATTAAGCCGCAAACCTCCATATTCAAAAACGGTGGCCATCTTTTTAGGCCAGACAAGCATCACGGGATTTTACAGTTCTTATGTACCTGTCAGGCGCCGCAGGGCTATAATGCTACATCTGCTGTCAGGCGCCGCAGGGCTATGATGCTACGCCTCGTCTCTTGTAGAGAGATGCTTCACGAGGGACGTCGTGAAGCAATAGAGATGCTTTGTCCTTCCTTTCATAATTTTCTCTATAAAAGAGATATTCAGCTCATCTTCATTCACATCTCATCTTCTTCACTTTTCTGTAATCATACTGCATTCTTACTCTGCAATCTCTTTCTGCATTCTTACTCTGCAATGGCTCAGCAATCTTCTCATGGCCAATATATAAGGTATTATGCACCTCGTTCATCAGTTGTTCCTGCTTCTACCACAGGTGCTATAATACAATACAATAATGATCTGACTAATAAGTCAGATGTTGAAGCTATCTACGAGCTTGTAACTCTCGGTACCCATTACTCTTCAACTATTTATGCATTTTCTCAGTGACTAC
The DNA here is from genome assembly GCA_011037825.1 of Carya cathayensis. Classification (NCBI taxonomy): domain Eukaryota; kingdom Viridiplantae; phylum Streptophyta; class Magnoliopsida; order Fagales; family Juglandaceae; genus Carya; species Carya cathayensis. The sequence goes on from QGSO01000325.1 coordinate 43,110, forward strand.
AATCCAAACCTTATGATTTGGAAAAACTCAATGAGAAAATTTCTATCTTTCAGCGACTTCTTCAGGAGTCTAACATGAAGATAGAAGCAATAAAGTAAGAGAATAGGAAATTAAAATCTCTGCTTAAGCCTTCTTTTCGATTGCCTACTCCTTTAGATAAGGATGCCATGCAGATTCTTGAAGAACAAGAGCGTTTAAAGAATGAGACGAAATGCCTCAAATTTCTGTAATTTTTGCTTCAAGATAATAAAATAATATTTCACAAATATTCATATTTGTGTTTCTATCTTCTGGTAGCTATTCTGTGTGCTCTATTTTATTTCTCATTTAACAATGCACATTTATCTCCCCCTTGAAACCGAAAGGGTTTCTGATTTATATTTCAAATATGTGCAGTTCTTCCGATCTCTTCAGGAGTTTCAGCAAGATTTAAATCATCAACCGCAATAATAACAAATCCGGAATCTCTTAATAAAAACACATGGGTATATTGGATTATTTTCAAATCCTTCTTTCAATAAATATTCGCTAATGCGTTTATACCACATGCGTCCGGATTGTTTTCTGGATGTACTCAGATAACAAGATTCAAGCATTTTATATCCTTCAGGGATTTTCATATATATTTCTGGATGTATTCAGATTAGAAGTTTCAGGCTTTTTATATCCTTCAGGGATTTTCATATATATTTCTGGATGTATTCAGATTAGAAGCTTCAGGTTTTTTATATCCTTCAGGGATTTTCATATATATATGTCATGATCTAATGACCCATATAAATATGCAGTGACCACATCCATTAACTGCATATCCAATCTTTTTGTAACTACCAAACTAATTTGAATGTGATTGCATCCATAACAGGAGATTATTTTTTCTCATAATCAATTCCTGATTTCTGCAGTTTTCATGAGCTCTTCTGAAACCTCCATGAAATTTAAATTATCTATATAAACTGCAATAAAAGATAATATAAATACTGAAAATATATGGAAAATAGTATGTTCCACATGCGTTTAGCTTGCATTAAATCATATAAGGATTTTAAGACTTGATAGAATATGTACTTCAGGACTATATGCTTCATGCATACCCAAATTCTTGATAACTATCAAGTTAATACAAATCTCAATATGATCTCTTTAACTTCAAAAACATATCAATATTATTTCTGCAGGAAATATATTCGTGATTTATATATCACATTTTCATTTCATTTATATAAAGACCCACTGATATTCAACAAGCATCACCTCATAGGTGTTTGAACTTCAAGTCCATATGCATCACTTTTTACTAGTGATATCAATTCTGCAGGAATTGTTTCTTTCAAATTTGGCCAATATTTTACGTCGGTATTCTTCGACGGTTCTTGATTCACTTTCTCCATTACTTCTGGTAATGTCAATTGCCATCTCATATGGAAATACGTTGTCGACAACGGTTTTATTTCTCTCTATAATTTCTCATTTACTCATAAAATGTAATATCGAGATCTTGTTATTTTCAGGTACCTCTCCCTCTTCAAGGGAAGACATTTCATGGAAAACCTCTTCAGGAGGTACTCTTCAAGAGTTTTTATTATGAGAGAATTTTGTATAGAAAGTTTGGATGGATCTTATTGCTTGTTTTGTGGGTACAGTCTCTTCAGGAGCACCAATTTCTTTTTTTTTGTGCTTTTCTCTTTCCGAGATGTTTTATCATTTGTATCAATAGGTCTCACATGCTTTCAAACATGTCTTATGTTCATTAGACTGCTAAATTTCTTAATTGTCCTTCAGGGACTTCAATCATCGCTAGGATTTTAGCAGTTAGAATATGAGACCTTTTACTTATTGCATCCAAAAATTAATTATCATATGAACTTCCAGTTCACCTATGATAATCAAGATAACGTCGAATTATTTCATCTTATTTACTTCTAGCAAGTTTTTCTTTCCACTTCTGGTGGTAAAACTTTATAGTAAAAGAATCTTCTGGTTCTTTTATGGACGTCCATATGAAAATCATTCGAATTATCGTAATTGATTTTGGATGATCAAGATAATCATGAAGAGATACAAATATTTTGAATCATATCACTTTTGATTCATCAACATATTTGATTCAATAGTTGTATAATATCATCTCAAATAGAAAGCTGATAGTTTTTCCAATAAGAGCTTCTGGCTCGAAATCATAGAAGTACTATAAAGATATTCATCACCACGTCCAATCTCTTGGTTTCTTTGAAAACAATTCGTCATTCTCTTTTGGGAATGATATAAATCCAATTTCATTCACTTCAGGGAATGATGTGGAACTAGTAGGACGTGACTCATGATTTCTTAGCAAAATCTCATTATTTTGCTTAGCCACTAGAAAACCAGATATAAATTTAGAATATATTATGAACTTTTACACTCGATATTGCTACTTCAGGAGCACATTCGAGACGTTCATTTTAAGCATATATTCTTTAGTGGTTTTTTTCAACACACTTTCAATTATGCAACTTCAGGTGCATAAATCATAATGAGCTTTTTGGTATACATATTGCTCATTTAAATTATCTCACAGAATCAATAGATCCTTTATTATGAGATACTCAATAAAATTATTGGTTTAAAGCGATCCTTCAGGGATACTCAATTTCTATTCCAAGATGAATCTTATTATCAATAATTCATAACAAGTATATAAAATAAATAGAACTTGTATATAAACTATATGAGTAAACATAGAATTTTATTAAGTAACAATAAGGAATATAATCTTTAATACTCACCTTGGGGATTGCAAATAATATATTTAAAAACTTACTTGAAGTAGAAGACCACTAACTTCAGAATCGTCAGAACCTTCGTGCTGATAACGTGTTATGAAACTAATAAAAAACAAGAGAGCGAAAGACAGAGAGAGAGATCTTGAATATGAGAGAAATATTTAGAGAACTTTGTTTTCTCTTATTTCTTGGTGTCTTACACAAATGAGGACTCCCTCTATTTATAGGGACCTCTTGGTACAAAGAATGGTTAGGATTGTGACACTTGTCATCAATCCAATGGTGAAGAGTACAAAGGTGGTTCTATAACATTCTTGAGTATTCCATACAACTCTACAAGTTTATAACATTCTTGAGTATTCCATATAACTCTACAACATTCCACAAGTTTCAAGTTTCAATTATGACGGCTAATATGACAGCTAAATGTGGTCATACAATTCGGTTTCAATTTGGTTTCTAACAAGAATATAATTTTATAATAAAATTTTACGTAGAGTTATTAAGTGCATTTTACATGTTTAGTTGTTCCGACAGACAAAAGATTTCCTATATATGAGTAATGTTATGTACAGTCACTTTTACATACTCCATGCGCACTCTATTGATATGATTGACTAGATTATTTTTTTTTTAATACACAACTAATCATATTACTGGAGTGCACAAAAGAGTACGCAAAAGTGACTGCAAATAGAATTTTTCTTTCCTTAATAAAGTTTCAGTTCTGCTAGGTAGAGGCAAAGTCGCTGACGAATGTGAGGACCTACTAACGTGGTGGGATAAAAAAGTAAGAAAAAGGAAGAAGAAAGAGGAAAACAAGCTAGGACAACGTATCCATTTCAACCTAGATCTCTTAAGTCTCTCTCTCGTTTTTCACATCTTGCTGTCATTGTGGTTGACGCCTTGCTCCGTCAAATGAGCCAAATTTGTTAAAATCAAAAGCTCGTAACTCTTCAAGCACTTTTCTTGTGTTTATGAGAGAAAAAAAATGGAGAAATCATGAGATGAAAATTTTTTCAAAATCTATCAAAGCCAATGTACACTCAAAAAATTTGCCCCCAAAGTTTTGGATTTGGCGATCTCTTCCCTTTCCTTACGGAACAATGGGGAGACAAACTTCTCTTTCTTCATCTCATCAGTCGGGTCTATGCAGAATGGCCAGCACTTTCCCACTTTGATAGACCTTATCATCGCTGCATACTCTGTATTGATATATATACCCAATTCATAACGAATAAAGAGAAGTTAGAGTAGGATTGAGAAATGAGAAGAACGAGAGGTTAATTAGAACCAAAAGCAAAAAAATATTCAGTCAGAACAAAGCTCTGAAACAGAGCAACCCCAACCCCAACCCCTCGCCACACCGTGTACATTGCTAACCAACCTTGCATCTCACCAACCATCACACAGCACCACTGTGTGGACGTCATTCTTGCACCAATTTTCGTAGGATTAAAGGAAGAAGAAGAACCCTTACCAACACTTGGATTGCTGTCAAGCTCCACCAGGAACCACCACCCAGCCGTGTTAACCACATAGACCCCTATTTTCAAGCTCCAAAACAGAGCACCCCTAACACTGCTCCTCTATTCCAGTCACCCGAAAATAGATTTTCCTACCCATGAGCCACTTCTTGCGTCGACCACTCACTGCTGAGCCATTCCGCTACCTCTGTAGGTACACGCCGAGCTCCCTTCATTTTCTCTCTCAATCTGCTCTCTCTGTCTCTCTCCAATCTCTCTTTCTTTCTCATCACTCCATCTCACTCAAATCGAAGGTAGTGTCACCGCATCACCCCGATCCGCCATCGCACGCTCGCCGCATAGTGTCTCTATTTTGAGTTTCCTTCTTAGGTAAGAGGCAGCTTTTTGGTTTTAGAAATATTTTACTAGAAGAAAATGTTACCGGATGGAGAAGCCCTAAAACACCGCGACTATGGCTCGAAAGAACAAACCGAACAAGGACTAACACAACAACAACAACAACATTGAACATGAAGGGAAAAGGATGAAGCATGTGCCTACAATCTACATGCTGAAATCATATAGGAGAGAAAGAGATAGAAGATGAAGTGAAGGAGAGCACGGAAATTATGTTGGAGAGAGAGAGATAGACAAAGAGACAGAGTCACAAAAGAGACTAGAGAGAGAGAGCTTTTCACTTTTCTTTAGATAATATTTCCTACTCGAAGACAGATATACTTGTTCATGTTACTAAGTTTCTCAGTTATATGCCAAACACACCATTTTATTAAACCTACCATGTCATTCAATTAGTACGTATCGGTCCACCATGTTGCCTGTAGATAGAGTTTTCCATAAAGTTTTGAGATTTAGCACTTGTGGCTGGAATCATATCTCAAAACTTGTCATAAAGATATATATATATATATATATATAATGGACATCACAATTAACTTGGCCTTGTGGGCTAGGGTACTATGAGTGTGCCTTGTCGTGTTTGGCTAATTATTAGTTCAATGTATGGGCATGCATGCATGCATATGATAACTGGGGTCCGTTATTCGTACGTATGCACCAACACGAAGTTGCATATGCGACATACATGAATGATGTAGACTATGATAAATGACCTAGTGTAACAGCCCGCTAGAAATTCAATGGTGGAATTTCTATAGACTTTAAGAACCTCGTGAAAGTTCCGTAAGTTTTCACAAATCGACTAATTGCAAAGATTTTAATCAGTTAACATAGTCAGTGTTATCACTCACTATGGTATCAGAAATGCGATTTTAATTGTTTGAGGTAGTTAGAAGTGTTAGAATACATTATAGTCTACTCTACTAGACTCAGTTGAATATTTAGGATTTTATGGCATAATAACCCATTTTCATAATTTCAGACAAAACGATTGTTCGAAACTGTGAATTTATTTTTAGGGGCATTTCGGGGTTGAGTTTTGGTAAACGATTTTCACTGTAGGTTAATATGAATATTTAGGATTTTTCAGTACTATGTTTATTATGCATTTTTGCGGAGTAAATAGTAACCTCGATAAGTGTACTAAGTGTAGTATTTTCAAAATCACACAGTGGAATGTCCAAATTAAGTTAGAGAAGTTTTATTTGGACACTTGGCAAGATCATAGCGACACATAACGAATAGTATTAGACACTTGGCATAAAGAGAAACCATTAGATGGATTTGTGAAGGAAATTAAGGTATGAGATCATGTCACCTAAGGAAAACTTTTTTTCATCTGATTAACCAAATTGAGCCAGATTGTGGCGCCTCCAAAATCCCCACGTACGGATACGGGGAATTCGAGGCGCCCGGATGGTGACATCACGGGTCACCATCCTAACGACGAGTGCCAAGTGTGTGCAAGCGACACATGTGCACAAGAAGATAAGCAGCGGATCGCAAAGTCAAATATTAAGTACCAGAATTTTTCTTAAATAAAATACAAACGGTTCAAAGGCACATAATAAAATATTACATGATATAAATATTGTTTTAAAACTAAGTACAAAGCATAACTTCAAATCAGAACTCCGGCGGAGCCGAATCCTCGGGCTCAGCCTCCTCCTCCTCCTCGAACGCTGCATCAAAATCTACGGTACCAAAAATGGTGCCGCAGGTAAGTAAAACCCAAACACCACTAGATAAAAGCATATTAAACTCAAACAACAAGTATTGGCGTAAATGGTTTTTTGGGAGTGTGCGTATCACGAGCCCAAGCCGGGATGGGTTATTATCTCGGTGGAGCTCCTCTGGTCACTCGGGAGTGGATAATACTGAGTGACATCCCCTGGTTGTCGCGGGCGACGACCGGATCGCACGATACGGTAACGCTGTCGTGTCGACTCCGTGGTCCTTTTAGTGGCGGGGACTAGAGGATGGCCTGGCCAGGTACGCGCAAGGTGGAGGCGCGAGTCTGGGCATCACTCGTGTAGGTGTCACACGCGTAGACGTTACCTGCGGTGTGGCACAGAGCCAGAGTGTGCGGATGATCCCTAGGGGAGATCATGGTGCATGCATAATTGGTTGGTTTTCATGGTTTTCGGATATGGGCCATTTTCTGGGAAAATGGCGATGGTCTTGTGATCCATTTTCGGGGAAAATGGTGGTTTGGGCCATTATCTGGGATAATGGCGAGGCTTGGTTTTAAAGGTTATGTTTTTAAGCCAGTTGGGTTTTTGGCGTGCGTGGAAAATATGATTTATGAGTTTTGGAGCATTGACATTCATTCATACTTGTTGTTTGAGTTTAATATGCTTTTATCTAGTGGTGTTTGGGTTTTACTTACCTGCGGCACCATTTTT